>OX578219.1:11906654-12424154 GCA_951216915.1 Tetheella fluctuosa | reverse complement strand
CGTAAACCGTTTTTTTGCGATTATAAACTTATTTGCAGTTGGTAAACTGACCGCGACCTATGGCGATAACAGTTTACCAACGGCAAATTTGAGTTTGTCTCTCAATTTAGTTTATCTTGTCGTTACGATTACCGTGATGAACAAACTATTTACATACCTATAAGTTTGTACGGAATCCTCGGTGCGCGAGTCCGACTCTCATTCGGCCGGTTTTTTTTAATACGATCTATTTCATAGATACTACGAAGTGGTAAAATCTATGTGAAATAGATACACATGAATATAATAATGTAGATCTATATAGATTATACCACATATTTCTGCTAAAACACTATAGCGTTTTCTATATAGTTCGCTGAGCATAATCTATATCTATATCAAATCTGTACCTACTTACATTGAAATGGATTTTGGAAAAATGTTGACAAGTTTTATTAGAAAGTGATTTTTTCTCTCCTCATTCAATTACATCACTTTTTGCTGATATTTTAGTCTGTGGTAAACAGTTTGTGGAGTGTTTTTTTGATTATTACATCTAGGTACCTACTATACAGTAAATAAATACTCATTACCTACCTATGTTTGAAGATTTATAAAAAAGAATACTTTTCTTTACCATACAATTAATCATCAAACTTTATACTTTATTGCATTCATGGTATTACAAAGATAGTACATAATATTTAAGTACCTACATGAAATCCTGTTAGGTTTTTATAATAAACTTGCATGAAAATCTTCATTTCATCGAAAATCATAGACATTCAAAATTCTACTAATCATAAGATTTCATATAGTTACCTACCTATTCATAAACATAACATAAATGGTTTTATACTACACAGGTGACCAAGTAGATCTCTAAAATTGTTTGACGCATAAAAATAACGTCATTGCCTACAAATTCTGCTATAACACATTATGTAAACTAACTGATTATAACTACTTCACATTTCGTCGCGAAAATTAAGTATTAAAAAATGTTAATACAAATTCTGATTATTTTTCTGATCTTGTGGATGCTAATTTTTTCAATGGAAGATCCGGGATATTACACGTTTATCAGACATATCGTAGAAGGTTACCGCTTATTGGACATATCATTATGTACATCGTGATTGGTAATAATGAGGGTAAGTTCAATCTTTGTAGGTACTTCAATATTTCTACAGAAAAACTACCATGTTTAGGCCAAATGGTTAGGTACTTAGTTATAAAGTATTAGGTGGTAAAGCTAGCTAAATAATTATTATGTATAATTTTTTTCAGTAATATCCGATGCTGAAGTCGGAGCAATAGTTCTAAAGAATTGTCACGAAAAAGGCGAATTGTCTAAAATATCTAGAAAATTAACAGGCAATGGATTTCTTTTGTCATTGTTAGAAATAATTCATAAACCCCAATTATTAAATTTGTGACTAGCCTCCGCCCTGTGGTTTCACCCGCGTTCCAGGAATGTATGGTAGGTACCCTTTGTTCCTATATTAAATATTGTGATGCCAATGAATCTCATTGAAGTTAATGCACTGGTATACCTGGGGTATTTCTTCATAAATCAGAAGTATTCACTTGTCAGTACAAGCTAAGATTTATCATGAGAAACTGGTACCTACACCAAAGAAAAAGTCATGTCACGAGGGTTAACGGAAGAGATCAATGTATGATGGTATAGTACGTGTGAATGTTGTAAAAGTTGACTTCAGAAAAATGTCGTTTGAATTATTTTTCGAGACGAAATATACAGCAAAATTGAGAAAATATAGAAAAATTGCGAGGAAAATAGTAAAAATAACAATTTTATTTTCCCATACAAACTATTCCTAGCTGTCAAACATTTGATGTTCGTCCTGTTATTTGACAATCAACAAATATGGCGATCCTTTTTATAGTGACACTATTTACCATTTTTAAAATCTTCTGTCATTAATTACTTAGTCAGAAATTTAGTACGCGAGACCTTTCTCTACTTTTATTATTTACAATGCCAAGAAGAGACGACCTGACTTAGGTCGCCGAAGTCAATCAAATGCGACGAGCTACCTCACGTGCTAACCGCATTGATGACGAGCGAGAGAACATAATAATAATAGTCGTATTGGTATGTCAGAATTGCGTTCTATAGTGACTGAAAATGAGGTGGATAGGCTTAGAATGGAACGAGTTCGAGCACATCAAACACAACAACAGGCAGCATCATCATCATCTCAGCCGCAAGACGTCCACTGTTGGACAAGGATCTCCAATAGGACCGTCATAGGCTGCATGTATCCAGAAAGCATGACACAATGAAATTGAGCGTCATAGATAGATGTAGGTGATACGAAGTTTATCGGGTCATCTAGTTATAAATAAATAAAAAACTCTTCCCCTGGTGGGAGAGATGATGATTGATGTTTCTGTTAATAGATTTTTTTATTTTATACACCTAGTACCAATTTGGTGCCCTCGTCGGAAATTACTTGCCCCAATATTCAGTCCAAAGAGCCTAGCCAGATTTGTCAATATACTCTCTCAACAAAGCAGCGTTATGGTTGATCAATTGCGCCATGTCGCTGGAAACGGAACTTTCTCTATTTGGAACTACATCACTACATATTCTTTGGATGATATTTGTGGTAAGTGTCTTTATAAATATTTTGTTTATTTATTTATAGTTATATGAAATACATGTTTTCCGCGACTCTGGGATATTGACTTCGTGAAGATTCATAAATATTTAGGCTGACGCCTCCCCCCGTGAACGCGTGTTGTTATAAACAAAAACAAATTCATTCTAATCCATAAAAAGTGTACAGTCTCTTTAGTTCTACCATGAAAAGAGGGAAAACATTTACCCATTTAAGCTTGGGGATACTATCCCATATAATGGGACGGGTGTACCTTTGTTCCTTTAGAGTTTGAATTTTAAATGCAAATGTTTTATTCATTGTTAATGAGTGTTAATGCCAAGATTTAAATAAACATGACCACATAAATAAATAAATCCCATACAAACTTTGCCACCCTCTTTCTCCTTAGAGGTTCAATTTCGAGAAATTCATTCTTAAAACATACCTTACCTTACCTTCATTATAAAAATAACACTCCAAAACTGTCCAAATTTCGATGGTTTTTGAGTGGGCGAAAAAAAATCACCCTGTATATTGAAGACTTTTATGATATAATAAAGACAATTACACTTAAGAACTAAACTAACAAAACCTTCATAATCTAATGCTTGAGATGCTTGTAGTAAGTTCTTGTTGTTTTTTTTTCATCTTTTGTGTTTATGTGTATTATATTTCTTTAAAAATTGTTAAAAATTTAATGGAAAAAAAGCCAACATTGTCAGATTGTCCAAATTGCTGAGTTTCTTGCCGGTTCTTCTCAGTTGAAGGCGACTTCCAAATCGGTGGTAACTTCAGTAGTTTCGACGTTCATAAGTGCCCTCTTAGGGCCTAAACTGAATAAATGGCTTTGACTTTGACTTTGAGTTCGATTCAAGTCATTACGACACTGGAAGGTGTTTCAAGGAAAAGCTCAAAGATGATAAGCATTATACCTATAGAATTAAATATAAATAATGTCCCAGATTTTTTATTTCTTTATTTTATTTATAATTATAGTTCCTTACCTCAACAATACCTTCCATCTTATATCTTGCATTGTATTGTAAACTGTCTACACTACACCCCTTGTTGGTAATAAATCTGCTCCCACACTCCACATTTTTGGGTCCTGCGCCAATTTCACCTAAAGTGCAATTTTCACAAAATCGTCTTGGCATTTTAGTGGTAAACTACTAAATCAAATTTGATGAAAACTTGTAGAGAAACATGGACTTTGATCCTAAAAAATACCAGTTTGGCAAAATATCGTGTGAATGTTTATACAGATGGTATAAATTATTATCTATAATTTTCAAAAACACAAAAACTGTAAAACTATAAAAAAAAATAAAGCCTTCAATGACTGGGACCCCTGAATGATGTAAGAAACTACTAGTAGTATAGAATACGAGAATTATATCGCATTTGTGTCGAGGCTTAATCAATACAATACCATATAATTATCCTTACACACACATCTAATAATTGTTTATGATGACAATGTTTGTTGATCGATTGTATCGATTTTAGAGTTAATATCGAGTGAGTAGAGAGTTGCGAGCTGTCGATAGTCGATAGTTTGACTCAAAGATAGTTGGGGGGTTGAGGGGTGTGGGGGGAGGTTGGAGGCGCGTATGCTATTGACTGAGCCCAGTCATAGGTGCGCGTTTCTGCGTTCCAACCGAGTGTTCCACGATACCCACGTTTTTTTTATTATCTTATGCTAATCGTATCTATTTTTCACCACCACCATATTTTTTTTTTTTTTACTATTAATGGGAAAAGTAACCACAAAAAAGTGTAACCAAAGTAAAAATGATCAAAATTCTTGAAATTGGTTTAAAAATAAAGTAGTTTAGTTGCTATGCCACATCAATACCTCGCGTCTGTGTGCAACATATCTAATACTCAGTATAGAACAATGCAAGGAATTCTAGAGAGCTTTCGAAGCACACTGGCTTTCGAATAGCCACACAAAGGGTTTTTAATAAACTAGCCCCAGACCGCGGCTTTGGCTTGGAAATTGGAATCGATTTCTTGTTTGATTTGATTGGTTCCTTCAGTTCAATATTGAATCTGATTTAAATGCAAATATTTTCTTGTTAGGACAGTCTGTACTGCGGGTGTGAAGTGCAAAGATATTTGAGTTAGTTAATGGCTTTTAGAGGATCCAAGTGATTTGCAGTTGATTGTAAATGCATAGTTAGTATCTTCTTATACTTTTTTACTTGTATTTTTGTGTTCAATTTGTGCTCAAATCGTCTCAAAGCTCAATTTTGTCATTATACCTATTTCAGACAAAGAAAGTGACAAGATAAAATTTAATATTCATACATTTCATGAATGCCCAATAAAGTTTCCTCATAATAACATGGGTATTGAAATTCCTTGTAAAGCGATTTCTAATGATGCACTTAGGTATTGAAAGACCGCTTTTCATGTTTTGAACTGAAAACGCCATTACAATGACCGTAAAGTTTTTTTATATGAAAACTTTTTTAACTGTCAGTTATTTTAAAATTGGAATTATGGAACTTAGCTCTGCCCTATGGTTTCAATCGTAATACATTTGGTATCTAGTACAAGACTGATATTATATATTATAAGACCAACTGATATTTTTCTCACTCCAAAAAAAAAATCTGGGCTTATTCTTAATCTAAAGCTTTGGGTTTTGACAGTTATTAGTTGTTTGGTCCATATTACTATTTTTGCTGAACTATAGAGAGAGACAAGTTAGCAAACACTTTATTGTTATAAGCTAGTAAATACCCATTACTTGAATTGCCACATCTAGGGTCAGACCATCTACTTAACTTCTTCGTACTTCTAATGTTTATACACCTTCAGTCACAATCATTCTTTAAACTACATTTACCGGTGTGTCTGGTAGATGCACTTTTGAGCGAATTCCTTTCCAGACTGTGTGTGTACCACTTTTGGCCACATGATCACGATGAGGCTGTGGACAAACAAGTAGGTATATTAATTATAATCTTTTAATTGTTGGAGTTATAATTTGCCAAATATTATTCATCCATAGACGCACTTGGAACAAAGTTACAAAAAAAACATTTTCATGTCTATTATTCCCGAAGAGATCTGAATATAGCAACGTAACATATAGTGAGCTTATATCGCTCGTAAACTGAAGCATTTTAAATAATATACCGTAAATAAATGACTGTAGTATAAAACTCATTCACAAAACCGACTCCTAACTCTACTCGCTATCATAATAGTAAAAAAAAACTTATTTAATTTAGCCAAGATACTTCAGACCCAAGACTTTATGCCTTTCATTTCACAAAGGGCATTTTATTTCTATTTTTATCTTCACAGCAAAGTTGTCAGAGACTAGGTCCTATCGTCACTTCTATAACAAATTAATAACCCTACAGAGACCTTTGGACCTTCAGTTCATTTGTCGGGACTCTTGGGCAGAAACTCGTTTATTAAGTCTCCTCCATTATTCAACAAGTAATTTTGTGTTGAGATAAGGTAAGTGAATGGTCGTACCATTAGTGTAACTAATTGTGGGAATCACTGTTTCAGGTAACATTTTCTGGTTTATTTGTAAGAGAAAATTATGTAATTAGTTAGTAATAAGATCGTCTATTTTGTAATCACTTCCATCTGTAGCTACTTCTTCTTCGTTTTCTTGTATTATTGTGTGGTACCTATATAAATCTATCTAGGTATATGTTTTTTTTGTAATGTAAATTGAATAAATAAATAAGTTACTTATTTTGACTAAGCAAAAATGCAACAAAATATTTTTGCCTTTCATTTGAGACTTCCCTACATTTAATCACAGGATTCTCCTAGTTCAGTGTAGGTAATGTGCATAAATAATCTACATTCGCAATTCAAACTCTATTAATATAGCTTCGCAACAAAGTCTGTGAACAATGTTCATACCAAGAAACAAGAATATAACGATATGAAAGGCACGTGAAACGATGCCACTAAATATAACATCCAGTGTTATAACTCATTTCAAAATTGTGGAAACTTGTGTAATTTAAAAACTTTACCGTTGCACGATGTTTCTTTTTTTATAACAAGTTTACATCTGGGGACGTTTAAGGAATATATAAAGCTTAACTTGGAAAGAGTTTTGTTTATGTACCTAGTTTTGTTTATGGTGTAAATTCTAGAATGTATATTTTGGAAAGAAAATTGTGATTGAGCTGCATAGAAAAAAATATAGTTTAAAATACACTCATTTACATTAAAATACTTCTCATTCGCGACAGATTATCAACTTGAGAGTGGTAATCAGCGAGCCAGGTACTACAAAGCACCCTAACACCATGTTATGGTTTCCTCACGATGTTTCCCTTCACCAAAATCTCAATCTTCAGCGATGCAACGGAAAATCATTGTAGTACCATTACTACTAAATCAAGTTGCACAGAACATTTTAGTTGACAATTTAGTACACTTCCATCGTACTGGAGATGACAGTTTTGAGGGCAGTTAACAAAGTCATACAGTTTCTATCGCCTGCGCCAGTTACGAACCTATCTAGAACATAGTGCTTGTAACGTAGTTTACTTGCAGTCTAATTTAGTATTAGAAACTTGTTGCCGTTAGTTATTGTCGCTAGTCGCTACGGTAGTTCTCAAGTTTGAACGTCATATTTCAGATGGGAAAGTTTTTTAAATCTTTATCCAGCTGGATAATAATGGGGGCTTTACCTACTAGGAGGTTTTTAGTTATCGCAGCATTCTTTCAGCTACATTATTACTGCAGTGAAATTTGGTTCAAGCATAATACATATTGTCATTTAGGGCTTGAATGAGATTTTTAATTTTCATTTGATTTTGAATTGATAATTTGATATCTATACATAATATTTCAATGGGGTAACAGATATGCGATAAATTTAAATCAAGCGATCTTAAATTCTCATCTTCACCTTAATCTACAAATCAATGTCTACATTGGTAATGTCAGAGGTCCAAATACTTCTACAAATCATCAATTATTTATAATAAATCACCTGTAATCAACGTCATTGCGTCCACCTGACGTGGTTTGACAAGGGTCTGTGATGACAGCTGCTTCATTATTATACTATTTGAAATCAACCCTCCGTAGAAGGTTGTCCGAAATATTTTTTAGTGAATTAATTGCAAGTCTATTTAATTTGAAGTACATTTTATTAATCTTTCATTCCGAAAGCAATACATAACGTCAATTTGTACCGTTCTCTGTTGAACTTCAGGTATTTACTTCTGAGTTATAAACTCTTATTTAAATGTTGGATTTGACACTAAGAATAGGACTGCATCTTGAAAATTTTATGAATAAAATTTAATCAAATTATATTACGAATAGGGTAATTCACGCTGAAAATAATATAAATCAATGTCATAAAAAAACCAAAACTACACATAACTTTATACATTATTATAAGAATTTTATGACTTGCAAAGATTCAACACCACAATCCCGGTGGCAATATTTCGTTAGATTTTTTGTGTGAATATAATTTATGATAGACATTACAATCTAAAAGTGAAACTTCGCCTATGAGTTCAGTCATACATTTTAAAAATCTGCTCAAGATTTTGAGCCCAAACGTCTTAATTTTGTAGAAGAAGAAGTCTATAGCTTACCTCTGACCTACTTACAAAAACTGTATCTAAAAGACAGATTAAAAATCTCAAAAATATCTATTAATCTTAAAAAATAAATGTAATGTGCAAAAACACCGCAGCAAATAGAAAAACACTTAACGAGAAGATGTTTTCAACTTCCAAACGACGAATAGACATAGATTTATTATTATAGATGGAAAACATTTCAAAATCACTTCATAATCTATCGCTTCCCTTTGACACGAGATGGCAACCAACTGGTATTACAATATCAACTGATTCAACGCGACATGTTACAGCAGCTGCCGTTGCGCTCCATCTAGATTTTATTTGAATTTAGACTCAAATTAAAATTTCTGAAAACAATTTGATTTTTTAGTGCCCCCAACTTTTGCTGCGCAGTGATACCAGCATGAGATTTAAATTAATCAAGTTGAAATACCTATCGATTCACTATAGCAGATGCTATTAGCTTTCCATGTTTTGTGTGCTCACCATTTTCAATGACATCGTGTTTTGAAACTATAGGTTTTATCATGGATGCGTATCTAATTTCGGTTCCGGATTTATTTACAGTCTTTGCTGATTTTTATGTTTCAGGCAAGTGGCTACGGAAAAGAGTTTCAACTATTTTTGTTTTCTCTAATTATTATTGATCTTTCAGTTTCTTTTTAATAATAGTATAAAATATCGTTGAGAGATCAAATATGCATGCTGTAGTATGTCACTTAACATACGAGCTGTGTCCATGTTGTGTTACCCAGCACATAATATGTGTGAAATTAAATACATAACTGACAATTCTTTGTAAAAAAATACCAATGTTTTCAATGAGTTTCGATATATTTTTATCTTTTGGCAAAACAGAAAGATTTACAGTAAATCAGAGTCGTAATTATTTACGACATAACACATTATTACGGAGTCTGTTGTGACTTGTAATTTTTGTTTTTTTTTTTTGTATCTCTGCATTGTTGTGTGTAGGAATATCGATTTAAATGTTTTTGTTTCTCTCTTAGTTACTAGTACTTACGGTTTTTCATTGTTAAATGTTTACATTGCTTCTCATTTCAATGTCATTTCAAAAATATACTTTTTCTATGAAGTAAAAAGTTGGTACCCACTGTTTTCAACTTATATCTTCTACCTACAACACAAAACCATATTTGTGCATATACTTATACACGGGATTTGAAGATTAATATCAGTTTTCCAACTTCCAGTACAGTACGTACAGCTTGTTAGTAAAAATCTGCAGTTTTCGCCTAAAGGTAAGAGGATTTTTAAAACTGAATTTTCAGTTTGAAGCCCGAAAGTTATTTTTAATATACCAAAGAACAGACCCCATTAAGATTTTATGGTGAAAGTGCTTATAAAATTTATGTTATAATTTAAAGCTTCAAAAGTACTTTAAAAAAAGTTTCTTATAGTTTTTAATTAGTGTAGTCACAAAATAAATAATGGGGATGAGAATTCTGTAATAATACTGTCGATTTTGTTGAGGATCTTAATTTCTGTTTATATTAGATTTATGATTGTGCAAAATCACAATTACAAAGTAAGAATTGATTTAATTCTATACAATGAATGTTAACTATCATTAAATATTTACTCAGAATCAGATCAAATATTTCAGATATTCATTCATTTGTATAGTTAGCTAGTTAGGTATTACTTTAAAGTCAAAGTCACTTTTAGGTTTTGTGTGATTATCACCTTCGGCTACATCATCATTTGCAATGGTAAGGTGATTATGGTTAAACACGAGCCTGTAGAATGTAAAAAATATGCTTATGGAATAAAAATAGCAGATATTTATAAACTAAATAACTTTAATCTTAAAACTAGAGTGGAACTTTAAAGTTTAAGTTATTAAGAATTTTCTAACTGAAAGCCGTATAACGTAATTTTGTTTTTTTTTCTACATTTATGCGTTACCCGAACGTCTTGGTAAATGAGCTATAAAATTTATAAAATCTTAAAAAATATTTGCTGCACTATATCAACGTTAATATCTCGCTACTTAACCCTTAAACGCTCCGAGAGGTTTAACAAGCCACAACACGGTTTAAGCTCGTCTCAGTAAATATTTGATCACAATTCACTCAGCACATATTTGGAATTTGCCTTGCAAATAGCCTATTATGAATAATACATTATGTTATTCAAATATTACTTCATTGTTAGTGTTATACTTTCGGTTCGTAATGTTCTAAATATATTCAACGGATGGATGAATAAATCATTGAATTAATTTATTCGTACCGGTCTGTTTGACCCTATGAAAATATTGACAGATAAAGTTGTGGATTACAGGTGGTAAACGGGTTAATTTTAATGTAAAGGTACAAGTCAAATATAATAAACATAAAAATAAACCGGTTAAATCCGGTTTGTTTTTATGTTTATTATTGTTATCATGTACAGTCATTTCAAAAATTGAATTTATAAAGAGTTTTAATCCTATCAAACTATGTTTAGTTTAGTTTCGTGTCCTACCGAATCAATACCACGTAGATATACTACATTAAATTATTAAAATATAAATTTTAAAACAATATATTTAAAATTATAAAAAAAAAACAGTTCCCCACCGGTACCGGGAACAGGGTCCAAGTTATCGGTGGTCAAGGCTCCAGAGAGAGGAACTCCTCACTGTGCGTGCCGTTTAAGGTGACTGAGGTCGATCGGGAAAACGGGAGACATTAACAAAAACTTCTTGGTATGATTGTAGCAAGATGACATTTTCAATTTCTTATAATACCACAGCTATTTTGACTAGCTTTATAATGCAGCAAAATATAATTGTTCTCCGCTCTCAGAGTAAAGAATGAAGTATGTGCTACAAGTCCAAATTGCTGCGTTACAATTTCAGGGCGCCGTGCAACATAATCCTTTGTTATTGTATGCAACAGACGTATTATGAAACTTACATTCTCGAATGAAGTAAAAATATAAATCTTTTTACTTTCGGTATTTTCACAAACTAAATTATGTTTTTTTCGTCGGCAGCTTCCACGCCCTTTACGGTATGATATTGTCATAGTTTAGGTCAATAGTTCATATCTTCTCTACATTAAAATTACTATTATTAAATTACTATTGTACCAATAACTCGGCTCAGCAAAGTGAGGGACTCATTGAAGGGGCAATGTATACGTTTCTATAACAAAGTACCCAAAGAAATTCAAGAACTATCTGTGTATAGATTTAAAAAATTAGTTAAACAAAAGTTATGTAAAAAAGGGTACTATAAAGTTTCTGATTTTGTAGAAGACAAGAATGCATTTAAATGAAATGTTCGCTACACAAACTATTTCATTATAATTTTATAAACTTTGTTATTTGTAATTAAATAGTTACATAAATTAAATAAAAAAGAACAAAGATCTATAAAAAAAAATGTCCCTTGCTGATTTTCTTGCCGGAGTCTTCTCAGTCCAAGTGTATTCCGAACCGGTGGTAGAATCAATTGTAACGTTCATAAGTGCCTTATTAGGGCCTAAACTGAATAAATGATTTTTGAATTTTGAATTTTATTATAAATTACCTACTACGGTGCCCAATTGCCCATCGGCAGTTGCGGCTGCTTCAAGGAAATTTTATATATAGGTATTATAGATTGTATTGTGTATTTTTTGTTATAAAGTTAATTATATTATTTTATTTATTTAGTTCCATAAATTACCTATAGTAAACTAATAAACTTGGTAGTATGTTCCAAAAAAATCTAAGGATTTTGCTATGAATTTGAATTGTGGACGAAAATCTAAGCATTGAGATTAACTTCCAAGTAATAGTTAACTAAACCACTAACTCTCTCTCTAATTAACAATAATAGCTCTATTAATAATTACAATAATAATCTGTTATCTTTTTAACTTCATTATGGATACTGTTTATAGTAACCAACATTTCTCACTCAGGTAATCAATGTTGCCAGACGCGATAAAAAAAATCAGAAGGTTACAAAAAAAAAGTAATGTATGAAAAAGCTGTTTGGCCCTAGGAGGGCACTTATGAAGGTCGAATTTTCTCTGGCATAGCTGCAAAATTTGAACTGATTTTATTTATGGGAAGAATTATTTGGTTAATGCAAGTACTTACTTAAATAAAGTTTTCCCTAGGAGGGCACTTATGAAGGTCGAATTTACTGAAGCTACCATCGGTTCCGAAGCCAGCCTTTAACTGAGAAGAACCGGCTAGAAACTCAGCAAGGTTGATCTGTCTATTTTGGCTATATTTTTTTTTTCAAAAAATTTTAACACAATATTATACAATTAATAAATTATTATTGGTGAGATCTCTCATTGGAGGAAAATCAATGTTACCAATTCAAAAATCTAAATTAGTCTTTACAGTTTACATTTCACCAAAGATTGTTTTAATTGTAAATCTTATTTATGCACTCACTTAAATCTCGATGGCGTAAATTGTAAAGATAATAACCTAACGTAATAATCTCGCTTACTGGATTCCAGACGTTATTATATTTTTCCCTCGGCTCGGTGACGGCGCCATTTTGTTGTTTTATTTTTATATTCTTTTTGTTAACTCTTCTTTGAGGCGGGCGATGCTGAGCTAATGTTGAAAAAGGAATATTGAGGTTTCTCTGTTTGTAACACTTGTTGATTTTGCTACTGTGCATATTAAAATAAGTTAAAATAATACTTTTACGGTGACTTTATTTTCTGCACAAATGTTTTCAGTGGAGAGGTTTATTTGAACACTAGCTTCCGCCCCGCGGTTTCACCCGCGTTCCCGAGGATCTTGTGTTTTCCGGGGTAAAAGTAGCCTATAGCCTTTCTCGATAAATGGGCTATCCAATACTGAAATAATTTTTCAAATCGAACCAGTAGTTCCAGAGTTTAGCGCGTTCAAACAAACAAACAAACTCTCCAGTTTTATAATATTAGTAAAGATAATAGACAGATAAAATAAAAGTTTATAATTTTAGAAATCCCTTTTCTGATCTCTGCAAAAAATTAATCTAAAACTGGGATATAACTAGATCCTACTTCTTGTTATACAATATTTCTGTGTACCATCCTCCGATAATAGAAGCTGGGACGTTAAACATACTCTCCTTTATTGGTTCAAGATATATTTTTCAAAGTTGTTCCGTGACCCTATAAAACATATTTTCCTTTTACTCCCCTCTATTTCCCTAATCGAATGAAATAAGATTAAGGTGCTTTGTAAACTCGATAAATTATTTTACTTTTAACAAAATAGCCGTGGTAGATTTTCAAATCCGAAAACAAAATTACTGGAACACTCTTAACTTAGTTTAGAATTACTGGCGAACTTTTAAATTGAATCTTTCATTCGCGTTTCGAACGGCGAGTTTGCCATTTTAGAGTTCCACAACTCGATAAATAAAATCGTAAATCTCACATTTCGTTTGTAGATGAAATAATAACTGAACGGAAACTCTAGCGAGGCTCTGCTAATCTGCAATCACAATGACTTTGACTTTTCTTAATGGAACAATCCGTGACTTAAAAATGTTGAGTTCAGTATTTAATTTCTTGGCAACACATTAAATCTCCTGGTAAATTGACGTAGTAAATTGATATCTGTACCTATATCAGTCTTCTGACATAAATAAATAAACAAATGTTGAAGTATTGACGTCCAATAAAACCATTATTCTCAAATTCTTTCTTATGTTATTTTAATTTAATAAATCAGGCCTAGTCCCACTTCTTAGTAAAGCGATATAACACTTATTACTTTGACAAGTAAGTCGCAAATCTAATAATTTGTTTTCAAATTTTCTGTAAGCCCATAAGATTTTCGTATGCGGTATACGAGTAACTACTTAGTTTCAATGAGTCTTAATATCTTATAATATGTGTTTAATACCACATGAATGTAAATAGTTCCATTGTTTTAATGAGGTAAAAAGATTTTGATACTTTCAGTAAGTATTGAATCACCGAAGAAAATAAAAGTTATGTAAAAGTCAATCTTTCACTCGATTTTAATTCTAAAACACTTTTTTTCATACGATTTTTATAGGCCTGTGTTTGTCGTTATCTCAGTCACCAAGGTAGAAGTTGATAATGATACAAAGCCTAGAACGAGGCTTTCAAATGCAACAGCCGGAACAAATTGGTACAAGCTTGGCCACAGATTTTCAACCTAAGGGTGGTAACTAGCCAGACGGGTACTACAAAAGTTGCGATGTTTTTCTTCACCGAAAACTTCAGTTTATTGTAGAATTCGAACCTAAATTCTATTAGTTTGTAATAAATCGTTTATTGTAGAATTATAAATATATTTGGTACAAATTCCTCTCCACAAAAAGCAATCACAATGGATATTCTGTGGATATTCTGTGAGTTCAAGCAAAGTTCCCTCTATAAATACATAATATACTGAAGAATAAATATAAAATAGTATTTACAAAGTACCAAAACTCCTCCTGGCGCTACAGCAGACTCCTATTGTGGTTCACAAGTACAGCCCCTTTCGATACAACGTTTATATTAAAACCCGATGCGTCCAGGAAATTGCTATCATACTTGATCTCAAACTGTCACTGTGTGCCGGCTGCGACGCGGGATAGACGGAGCGATAAGCGAAGCGGAGAGCGTGGTAACTTGTTGCTTGTTTTAATTAACTTTTGCACGTCATATATTAGCAATTAATAAAATCTGAAGGCGCATACATAGATACTTTGTTGCAATATACCGTATTGTTCACATCGTCTATGTGTGCGTGCAACAAATGCAAGCCTTTTTGTTGGTATTTATTTTGTAATTTGACGCTGCATTCACCTACTTATTGAGTTTCTTTTAGTTTGTCTTTCATATTTGCAAACTTCTTTAAAAAGGCAAAACCTACTGCCGCTAAAAGAAAGGTAGTAATAACATAGTCAAAAATATAGATATTAAAAAATACAATTTTAATTCAAATATGGAGCATAAATGATCTATTCATTTAAAAAAAAATGATAGTCATCGCACCTCTCTTTAAAATAAACATGACCTTACCGCTGGCTTTTGTAATGCTTTTCAACTATCACTCATGTCAACGGAATCCTAGCTTTACCTCGAAGGAATTAAGATTTATTTTCCAATGTAGTTTGGTACAAAAAGGGTGTTTATAAAATAGAAATGAACGTTAAGCCTCAAGATATATCAGTAAGTGCTGAGCTACTACTGCAGGGGAGATGTATTATTTAGATGTTCTTTAATAGAGTATGAATTGGAATACAGGTTTGTCTTTTTCCTCAAAGTTAACTCTTGGAAATAAAGTGGTGACTGAATAAGGAATGAAGGGAGTTAAATTAATTTTACTTTATCTTTTACGAGTTTTGAAGGAGATTTTATGGATGGGAGAAAAATATTCTTTATAATGTAGTTAAGTATATACATACGCTCTCTTTTCAGTGGGACATACTATTATTTAACTTAAAAGATCAATTTTGGTGCATAATAAGATTGTATGAAACTCATAGGAATCTTTGAGTAGCCTTGTACATTTTTAATAAAACATAAAACGTTTTGGTTCTTCGACACCATTTCATTTCCAACCTGAGATTTAGATAAAATCGTTTCAGTTATCATAAAATATAACGGAAATTTAGAGAATTCGTGTGGATTTACAAGTATTTTATATAAATCAAGCTTTATTGGCATCGGGAGGGCCGTATCATTCCACCCAGATATCTATTCAGGAGCTATGCCAAGCGTACGTGGTCTGAATACCAACTATCACGTTGCAAACATATTTCTGCATCTAACAAACTGAACATCTCATGCTATAGCACTTATTGCTGAGACGTAAGGTTTCAAATAAAGCGTTAAAGCTGGTGCTAGGAGGAATAAAGCGAGTAAATTTGTACAATGTACTCCACACTATCTGTCAAAGCATGAAATAAAGTGTGAATAAATCGAGATATTTTTATGATTGTAAAAGCATATTGTGCTCTAATCCAGTCTGCTTGTACGAAAATGTATGAAGCAAGTGTATTGACTAAGAGCACTTAAATGATTTATATCATACGTGCTGACTATATACTATTGGCCTAAAAACTCTATCTGTAAACAACAAATATGATGTCAAACATAAAAATATGATATTGATCATAATAATCATTATCATATCAAGTTCAAAGCCCATCAAGAACATAAAGAAGTATCACGAATTATAACTAAAAAAAAAGAAGAAAAGAAAATGAAAGTAAACTATTTAATAAATATTTTATAGATATCAAAGACAAGCGAAACCTTGATCATCTGTGTGTTTCTGAAAACCTATTTACAAAAATTTATAACATATTCAAAATTTTACCGTAGTCATTTGTTTTTGTGCCAAAAATACGCCAAACCGTTACTGTTGGGGATTCCAACTTAGCTATGATTTCTTGTTACCCTCTAACAATTTAAGCTTTACCTTCAGTCAACTCCATAACTGTTCTAATGTGACCCTTATCTGCAAGGGTGAAGGTATAATCTCTCAGAGGAGTTATTTTGGAAATATTTTAAACATCTTTGTTCTTCGTATGTGCAGTGGTATATACGATAAATACCAGCGGTGTAAGGCAAGGAAGCCCAAGCTCATAACAGTAAATGGTCCGTTTACAAACGAATACATTTGCAAGTTTATTGTCCGGATATGATTTTAGGTGTTCATGTTATTGTTTCCCTTTTTTCTGTTTAAGTTAGTTCGTAGTCATAACTCTTTTTAACAGTACTACATTATAATATATTTGTCTTATATACAGGGTGATTTTGTTATCACTGGCAATACTTGCATGGGTGGAAGTACTCATCAAAATGAACAACTTTTATAATGGGACTAACTGTGAAATCATGAAAAAATTATCAGCTGTTCCATACAAAAGTTCAATACCTACTCGACCAAAATGTATGAAGCAACCGTATTATTTTACGCGATATCAGAGTTAGCCCTATAATAAAAGTTGTTCACATTGATGGGTACTTCCACCCCTGCAAGTTTGCCAGTGATAACAAAATCACCCTGTATATCATAAATTAACTGCAATGACATTATTTGGACTGAAAGCAAAATCATTTGAAATACCGTAATCGAAACTATCAAAAAAATAATGCAAGTAGCCCTGGACAGTTCATTTTGGACCTTTGCAATGGACTTAGGAAGTCTATTATAGAGACCCATGTCCAGTGGATATCCTCCTTGCCTGACTTTTCAGGGATAACATAATTAAGTTACTGAGACATGTTTTTCCAGGATTACAAATATATAAGTACCATGAAAATCAGTTTAGTTATTTTATGAGATAACCTATGCAATAAATTACAAAAATGAAAATGTTTATGATGGTGATGATTTCGATAGATGCACGAAGACCCAAAAGTGTCAAATAGAAACTAATAACGTCATAAATGTAGACCATTACATTGTGTCATCAAACTAAATTAAAAATATAAGAAGCTCATAAGTCACAATACAATACAAAAAATCAACGACAAAATTATTAGATGGTTCCCCCGCCCGCTTTGATATTTATTTTAAAAATACATTAAGCCGTAACTTTAAAAAGTAACACATTTGCCGCAAGCCATATGCGGTGGTGTATCGGTTTGTTTTAAAAAGTTTTTGTACATTTTTTTTGCGCTGAACCACTCAAAAATACTGCATGTGTCAAATGCTTAATTGCATCAAGATTTATCACAGTCTGTTAAGTTTTTAACCATAGAGGTATATTTGTTAAAAGTTTGTGGTGGCCTAATTCGACAGTTTTTTTTATAGAAGTCCTTAGTTTAATCTATCACTTTCGAGTGCTAGCTCCCATCTAGACTTTGCATGACTAGTCATCAATACCCATGGTGATATTTTTGTGGTCAAACTTAAACGTAGGCACCTAATTAGCTAGGTAGCTGACTGTTATATTTGTTATGTAATGTTGCGTGTATTAAAAATTTAAAAATATTCTAAATAGTGTATATAGGAAATAGTTACTCACTGATTCAAAGACGGAATACTTGATTTCTTCAAGCTCCACTCGTCTGAAAGAAGCGCAAAAATTGCCAATCCAATCAAACTAGCTACGAAAAGACATCATGCGGATACAGAATAAAAACTTAAACTGTATCTACATATACCGAAAGTGTATATCAGATTTATAAAAGAAAACAAAATTATTTGACAATCACATAAAAAGAAAACAGGATGATTGAAAACCAATAGAATGATGAATGTCAAAATATTGGATTGGATATTATGTTTGGAATAGATTGCTTGTAAATGTTAATGAAAAACTAATACTAGGAGTCAATGTTTTGAATAATCTGGAAATATACCTTCTATTGATAGAAATTACCATAATCCGAAGTTATAATAAAATTAATGGTTTCAAGAAATCCCACGATCTCAAATATCCTTATTTATTCTAGACATAAATCAAAACCTCAACACAAACTGAGAGAGATCTAAACTTCAAAACAAGAATCATAGGCCAACATAAACATACGTTAGGTACAACTTACCCGTTTTATTTAGGGATACTAATATTTTTGATATGAAAGAGGATTTCTTTAGCAACTCAAAATATCCTTATGCTAACTAGTATTATGAATGCGAATGTGAGTTTGTTTGTTACCTTTTCAGGCCTAAACCGCCGAACCGATCCCGATGAAATTTGGTACGCAGATAGCCTAAAAAATTATTAGCTTAAATTAAGGAACTTCATTTGTAGTGTAATTTATTAAAATACTAGCTGTCCCCCGCAGTTTCATCTGCGATCCTGAGAAAAAGAGTTGTCCATGTCCTTCTCCATATCATAGGCTATCTGCGTACCAAATTTCATCGCTATCGGTTCAGCGGCTTAGCCAAAAAACTCACATTCGCATTTATAATATTAGGTTAGGATAAAGATTTTGTGATTCAAATCATTTGGTAAAATTAAATTGTGTGAAATTGTGACATAGTAATTTTGTGAAACAATAGTAGGTACTTTTGAGTGGTTATCCAAGTTTCCAAACCGTGTGTTATTTTTACCCAACTGTACAGTTTACGAGTACCATTCTGGAAGTCACTGCTGTAAATATGGGTGATAAACGACGCTGATTCAACGAGACCTTTCAATCTATCTGATATAATATATGGTTTGTATCACGCAATATTGTTGATCTCACTCGAACCTAAACGCGTTATCTTTGAGTATTCAGCATTATCCTTTTTGGAAATACACGTTACATTGCGTACTTTTTTTTTTTTTTTACTATCTATAGGCTTGTGTTTGACCACAATCTCACTATGGTAGGTGATGATGTGGCCGAAGGTGGTAAGCACACAAAGCCTAGAAGGTACTGGCTCTCAAGTGCAGCTGCCGGAACACACCAATAGGTGTTTTGCGACAGACTTTCAACTTGAGGGTGGTAGCCAGCCAGGCGGGTACTACAAAGTACCCTACCACCATGCAAAGCTGCAAGTAAAGTCTATAATAATTTTATTATATTTCTCACTATTTCTACCATGTAAGAGAGGTAGAGCATAGCGATATGTCGCTCAAAGAGCAGCTCGACTGGGGAAGTACCTCCACCTTACAGAATACCGCAGCCAAATAACTTAGTTGTGTTCCTGCGCGTGAGTAAGGTCACCAGAGCTCATCGGGGAGGGGGGAAGGGTCAGCAACGCTTGATACCCCTAGTGTTGCAAGCGTTCATAGGCTACGGTAACCGCTTACCATCATGCGGGCCGTATGTTTGTTTGCCGACAATGTCATATAATTTTTTTTTAACGCAGTAGATAATTATTAAGATTTACTTTTTTAATATTAAAATATCTAAAATGCAGATATTCTGTTTCTAATTTAAGAAAATATTTTCTTCTTTTTTTTCATATTGACATTCTGTTGCCAAGAATAAACAAAAAACATGTGAATCAAATTAATAAAGAATTTCTGTACTTTTTGTAGTATTCGATTTGGTTGAAACCAACCAAGTATTGTTCTAAAAATCAGATATTCAAATGGTCACTGATATTTTTAGTACTAAAGTAATTTAGATTTTAGGCCAATATTCATTCATTCAATGAATGAATGAAATTGTTAACATTTTTCTGTTAATACTGCTAACTAATAATAATACTTAAGTACAATTTCTTCTATATTAGGTACACTTACCTAACAAGACCAAATATTTAGCTACCGTATATTCCAACAGCTGCATTTGATAACTAACCACTTCTAGGCTTTGCATGTTCATCACCTCCGGCAACATCTTCACATAGTTAGATTTTTTTCAGAAACTGATCTATAAATTTCATTTTGAAAAGGTAGCTATTATGAATATTTTTCATACTTTAAATGAAAATTTTCAGTGATAACAAAAAATTTACCACTATCACAATGAATTATTCAGCGACACTTTAATTGAGGGTGTATGGTGGGAGCGCTAGTGCTGCCAACTTTACATGAATAAATTTTAAACTTACCAACGGTCAAAAATTGGGTTTAAAAATACAATATTCTGAATAAATAAATATTCTCGAAAAGATAAAATGCATTTGCAGAATAAATGAAATTTCCTTTTTTATCTATAATACTCCCGCTTTTCATATTTTATGGCACATATCAGTAGGTATGACTATCAGTTGTTTTATACGTTTTTTTTTAAATAATAAACTTTAATTGATTATTATCAATATAAATTTTGGTAATTATTTACATTATTTTTGAACAAAAATATTAAAACCGTGTTGAATAAATGGCACGGTATAAATTGAATGAAACGAAACTTCATTCCGATGATATTAGTAAGGATTTTCACTGCATTCAATTCCCTGTCAATACCACACATTCGTTTTTTAAAGGCCAGATTAAATCATTCATGTACATTTTTTGTGAAACATTCTAAAGCTGGCAACACCAGTTGGCATAGTATAATTCAGTTTTTATATTGCTGCCGGGTCACAAAGACCTTTATTGGATTTTTTTATCCAGCACGTCAGCTTTTGAGACAAAGGTTCATCTTTTTATTTATAGATATTCGATTAAATTATGAGGAGTTATAAAACTAAATTTACATATAAGTTTATTTCATAACTTTGTTTACAATTCGTATGTTTTATTGTAATTCAAATCACAAAATAGTTTCAAGAAATAAAAAAAAATACTTTATCCATTATTATTTAAAAAAAACATGAGATAAAGTAAAAAAATCTTGACGTCATTTATAAAATTGTACACTACCTACATCCCTCTTTACTACGAGTACTTCCAGATACTTAATTTGTACACTAATTACTCAAGCACCACCTCCGTAACTCAACACATTCATACGCAGAAAATATACACAGTAAACATAAGTATAAAAATATATCGTATTAAAGATGTGCAGACCTGATATTTCCTTTCAAGTAGGTGTACCTCGAGCCGGGAGAAACTTTCAGTAGTCGCAGAAAACTTTGGCGTGGTGTTGCTTGGCCTACATTTTGTCTCTTGGCCGTATTTTGAGGCCAGATAACATGCGAGTTGAGTAAAAAACGCTTAGGAATTAAAGTCCTCAATGTGACTAAAGATGATTGGTTACCATACTCTTCAAATGTATCTAAAATTAAGGAGTTAGCAAATATGCGCTTTTGACATCAATTTCACATTAGATATTTTGCTGAAAACATGGCGGACAATATGTCAAAATGTATAAAGTTTCTAAGATATACACCATGTAGCCATATGTTGTATGCGATATTGATGTCAAAGACGTGAGAATCGAGCCCCTGGTACGTTTTGACTGCTACACAGCTACTTGTGAGCCCATTGATTCTTATGTCTGGTGAAATTAGAATCTCCAATCGCATCATTCAGAGGTAGAAAATAGCATGCTATGGCTAAGTGAAAAACGTTATTTTGTATCCGTTATTATCCATTAAAAATATATATTATAGAGAAGTACTAGCTGAAATGAGTTCCACTGTTAAAACTAATAATAATCGTTTTTACTCCAATTATATCAACTACCTAGTTAAACTATCATTGTGAATTCATATTCCACTAGCTGCTCTACGCGGTTACACCCGGTTTCTCGAAATAAAAAGTAGCCTTCCACAATAAACGAGCTAACACAAAAATAATTTATCAAATCCAATCAGTAGTTCCGGTTACATCCTACATGCAAACTTACAACAAACTTCATTTATTTTTAATATGAGTAGAAGATTAATTTGTTCTATCTATTACATTTTGTAAGTATAATAAAACTCAATAAGTGTAATATCTTTTGCTGTAAATACTTTACGAATTTGTTTGCTACTTTATTATTTCCGTTATTTTTTTTTTATATTTTAAACAAAATAAGTATAAAATATTACCAGTATTTGGAGAAACATATAATCATAATTTTATTTCAGCCACATAAGCGAGAATTTGACATACTTGGGCTGATCTTACGTAATTTGCGTGGCCCAATATCCGGAAGTATGGGGGTACAAAAATTTTCATATTCAGAAAAGTGGAATATTTTATATCGCTAAGTGCATTTCACAAAGTCTAACTTGGGTAGAATCTGAAAAGATTTTGATAATTTTATTCTTGACTGTTACGGACAATTCTTTTTACCAGTAATACGAAATAATCATATTTGTAATATCCTAAATAAAAACAAAGGAAGAAAAGCTATGAAAGCACAGTGGTTGTGACAACTAATATTTAAATATTTTTGCCCTATTGATGGTATTTAATTTCTGAAGTAACTCAGTGATGGCCAGTAAATATTTAACCTGTATTCCCTTGTCTTCACCCGCATGTTTATTTTTGTCTCGATCTAAAGCTAATGACACAATAGGTATAAATTACATGGTCCCTGTACACGTCATTTCTCAAACGCATCAGGCTCGCATTTCCAATAGAATCTGCATAACATTGTGACGGGCTGTCTTCGTACCGACGCGAATTGATAACTCGACAAGCACCACCGGCTTGCAATATTAGTACTGCATAGTAGAGTCTATTCGATTGTATTGATTGTATCAATTTATTTTAAAATGTTGAGTGTTGCCAGAGCTTATGTTGAAAATTCAAGTAGTTATTTTTTTTAATTCCCCTATTCGTGGTGAAATTTTCCTCAACATGTTTACAACCAAAGCGTGTTCTTATAAAGTAATTAACCGAATAGTTTATACAGCTCAGTAAGTAAATTTATCTAGTCTTAAAATTAAGATTTGTTTTTTATATAATCTTTATGGATTCGTAAACCCACATAGGACCGCTTTGTTCATACAAGTGACGTACAAAGCAAATTCACCAGTCTTATTGGCGTAGTCTCGAATTGTATCTCTCAGAAATGTAGACATTAGTAATGTAAGGATTCTCTAAATTATTTTGTACACAACTAAGATTAATATATTATTCTGTTTGGAATGATATTACGAAATTATAAAACATAGGAATAACAATAAAATAAAGTTTGTAAAAAGTGATGTTAAGGATGTGAGTCAGTCTGGTGTGAATGAAGATGAAGATAAAAAAAACAAATATCTAGAAAATAATATTTTGATGTTTGATATAAAAGAGGATTTGACAAAATATAAAAAACAATTGAAGTATATAGGTAATATGACATGATATAAAGCTGACCAAAACGAGAGTAGATGCTCATGACGTGGTTAAGTTTAACCATTGGATCTGCTGGAATCCAATAAAGGTGAAGGGTTCGATTGATAGGTTAAAATACTGTATAATAAATTCCATTGAGATGTTTTTTAAATAAAAAAATCGTTAGTACTATTTTCAAACTTGTGTCAAAAGGTCAATAAACTTTGCTGTGGTGCCGGCTTCACTGTTAGAGTTATTTGTTATTATTATTACATCAAATATATTTATCTTTTTAGGGTTCTGTACCCAAAGGGTAAAAACGGGACCCTATTACTAAGACTTCGCTGTCTGTCCGTCCGTCCGAACCGAATTATGTATTTCTGTTGCCGCCATAACAACAAACACTGGCTCCCATACAACAAACGCGATTTTTTTAATGGTACGAAATCCTTCATGCGTGAGTCCGACTCGCACATGGCCGGTTTTTTAATTTTGTTTTTACTGGTAACATTTTATGATTACTCTTAATTAGTTGTACGTAATAGATATTAATGTTTTTCCAATTGTTGTAAATCGTGTATTTAATTTGTGTTTATGTAAGATATAATTCAATAAGCATCTGAAACTTTAATGAAGACCTGTGAAAATTGATCCATTACAATATTAATAAGTACTACGATTCATAGAATAATGTAACTTGAGTTATGTATAGTAATCAAACTTGATATAAACTTACATATTAATAGTCTGTAATATTACTGAATGTAGGAACATTCAGTAAATTTGATTACGCAACAAGTCATGTGAACTCAGACTTACATAAGATTCTACTGAATTAAGTAATGGTGCTTTAGAGGGTGAATTTACTCATATAATTATAAGTAGACGTCAAAAAATATTTAAAAAAAATACCACCAACGCATCAGTTGACACAGCGGCGGCCTTGAGGTCTTTTTTAGTACAAGGGTAGTTATAGTTGTTTGGCTAAACTCTCAGGGTTGAATGGGCACATTAACACTAACTAATTTTACTATAACCAACTCTAAAAAAAACAAAAGTTCAAATGAAATGTAATATTTTGTCGCGCTATTCAAATTAATTGAGAAAATTGGGAGTAGATTTTATTGAATGAGATGTGAAAAACTGTATTGTTACGTATAGATAAATAGACATTTTCCCGACCTATTAAATATTAAATAAAAAATTCGAAACGAATTAAATTAAATATTAAAGAAAAAAAAAAAAAATAATTTTGTCCAGTGGTAGGTAAACTAACGAAATAAGACCTTTTAGTTCAAGAAGTCACGTGCGCCCTTGAATCAAGTTCTAATTTATCATTTTAACTAAATACTACACTCTTACTTTACTTTACTTTACTACTCTCTGATTGATATCACAATTTTCTTCTATTAATATATTACAGTTTGGATACCGTCCCAGACATGGATATAAAATTCAGTACAAGAAGATAAATGAAAGGTAACTCAACGTATCGTGGTATAAAAAAAACATGGGTGTTATTATAACAAATGTAGCACTTATTGTTGTGTCCGGGAACTGAGCGGTTTAAGCTGGGCTATGTACGACCAGAGCCCTGATATTTAGGTAAAAATTAATGTTTAATTAATTGAGGAACTAGCTTGCCGCCTTGCAATTTCATCCGCAATACCCTATTTCACCCCATATGGTTGAATTTCAAATAAACCTAGTCTATATCATAAAGAAACTATCTGTGCATAATTTTTCTTTATAGGTCGAAGAGCGTCGGCTGGGCGTTGATCAGTTAGTCTGTGAGTGACTTAGGACTTTTCTTTTTATATGTATAGATGTTGATCATCTGATGTCTACAATCGGTAATATATCCGAAAGATGCTCACCAAATGTCATGGTTTAAAAAAAAATAGTGATATTTGAGTATATTGGGAATCAAAACTTAGACCTACATATTTACCTCTTTTCTTTTTTTTTATTTGCTAATCTTCTACTAACCAACAATACCACGTCCGTACCACATCTAGTTAAACAATAATCATCCTCAAAAACATACAAGATCTGTATGCATTGGCTCGCCGACCCCATTTGTTGGGTCCTGTGGATGGGCCCATAACTTAGGTTGACACACGATCGATCAAACATTCTTGTAGAGAGACTTGTTTATAGCTTTTGACCGCTAACTTGAAAACAATTTTGATTTGAAATTACCTATAGCTGTTTTGTATATTTCTTTTTACAAGTAATTGTTGGATATATTTATTTTTCAGTAGGCCGACGAGCAGGCAGACAGTCCACCTGATGGTAAGTTGCTACCGTTGCTTATAGACATTAGCGGTACGAGGGCAGAGGCATTGCCGATCTTTATAGAGATTAAAAGGCAACTGTCTCTTAAGTGCAACTGCCTGAATACAAAAGTAGTATTTGGCGATAGATTTTTGACTAAAGGGTAGTTAGCCAGCCAGGGTACCACAAAATACCTACTACCGTACAATGGTTTCCTCGCGAAACAATTTTTTGTATTAGATATATAATAAAAATCTAATTATTGTTCTCAACAGACACAATCCAATCAAAATCACTTAAAATGGGAATTATGTTTACTCAATACGTACAATATAATATTTGCTTCGTTAAAAATATAAAATGTGGAATATGAAAATTATTCTGAACAACGTATTTCATCATAACTCAATTTCAGGAGGCTTAACGAGCACCACGAAAATTAAGATAACTCCGCTATACTCGATATATATACCATACGATTGCTTTATCGATACATCGATATAGCTTGTATGAACTCGGTTGTGATCTCTGATACAAATGTGCAGCGACGTTGGCAATGCATACAGAATACATCGAAGCACACTTTATTAGAGACCCCGTCGGAGATGATACATATTTCAACTCGATGTTATTTTCCAATATCGTTGAATTACAGTATGAGATAAATAGTGTCTGGCATTTGATATATACAACGATTTTTGAAGTTTCAGTTATATCTTAATTTAATAAAGATTTGAAACTAAAAGAGCGTTGCGTTGCTTAAATTTTCGTTCTAATTGAAATTGTGCTAAAGAGATACAATTATTTTTTTGCTCTAAAGGTTCA
This sequence comes from Tetheella fluctuosa, assembly GCA_951216915.1. Lineage (NCBI taxonomy): Eukaryota > Metazoa > Arthropoda > Insecta > Lepidoptera > Drepanidae > Tetheella > Tetheella fluctuosa. The sequence continues at coordinate 12,397,326 of OX578219.1, read as the reverse complement.
ACATAAGAAAAAATAAAGAAATATACTGTGATAAAATTTTGTAAACAAACAAAGACTAGAAAGGAACTAGATCATTTAAATATACATAGCTTTTGAAATATATGTGCTTCGCGATAGATTTTCACCTGGAAGGTGTTAGTTACGTATTACAAAGTCCCTGCGACCGTACTATGGATTTCTCTCAAAGTTTTTTTCACCGAATCCTAAAGCCACGGAACTTGTCGTTATTACTAATGAGCGATCATAATCCTTAAAAATTGGGGTCTTACCTGAACTCTGGATGATATTTTTTCAGGGGAATCCAATTGGTTTCTCAAGATAACGTGTGTTATAGCTTTATAGTTAGGAGATGTTCAGATTTTGCAGTAAAAACTACATCAAAATTTTATGATAATTTTGTACCTTTAAACGAGCTATTCTTGTATGTATTTATATTTCGTGTATCTCGGAAACGTCACTAACAATTTTGTATCTTGATAAGGTTTTACTTTTTATGTGAAAAAAAATGCGATTTCACTAAAAAAAACAACGAGCAAAGTTTGGTCGCCTATGTACTGTTTTATAAAATGTACAATAGTATCATCTTTACCAATAATATAGGTCGTAATATATACTATACAAATATCGGTATTCGATAACACGCTGTAAGCACAGCGGTGCAGTAAATCGGTTATCTTCTAACAACAGTAATAATAGCTAATTTAATATAACTGTATAGTATAGTTAGTGAACTGTAGAGCGCGTTTGCGATGCTCAAAACTTGGGCTATTGTAAATCATAACTTGGTAAAGGTTGTGTAATTTTTGGTGTGTAAAGAATATTATAAATATTACATACTTATAAATATGTAGGTTTAATATTATACAATTGCTTTTATTTAACTTGCTTCGATCGTACATATTATGTCTGTCTTTCCGGTTCAACATTTGTAATAATTTTTTCAAGCACGTGTCATCATTGGCCAAGGATGGGGTTGTCTGTAGCTTCACAAAATACACAAAAAAAACAATGTATTTAATATATAAAAACTTGGTTTTACGTTATATCACGCTATTTATATATTTTTATTTAAATAAATTCTTCGCCTTATGGAATCTTGTTAATTGTGATTATAACATATACCTACTTACGAAATTCTTAAAGTTAATTATTTTTATTTTATTGCAAAATTAATTGTAGACCTTTATATACCAAAAAGCGATACATAGTTATGAAAGAGCGGAGTCTCCAAATGTATGCTTAAATGATATTCATAAACCAGGTTATTTATCACTGAAATAAATTGTTCAAGTATTAGTCAAAGAAAATAAAATGGTGGAGTAGTAGAGTACGCGATAATTGCGTGATAATTTTATTATCATGATTCGATCTCATTTATTAAAAACAATGTGCATTAAAATCTAAAAACAATATCATAACAAAAGAACAACAAATATAATTTCAAGAGATAAATATTTGTGAACTTGCCGGTCTCTCAAATTGAGCAACCAAGTTTGTACCGGGTACGCCTCTGTGGTACGTTTTATACCAAAAGTAGTGTTTAATCGTTTAACAATAAACTCTTGTTGCAAATGAATGTAACTTCACTTGGTTCTAGTTTAATTTATGTGGAAGTAATTTGTGTTTTCAATGTGCAAAATTAAGGTAGTTTCTCCTTTGACATAATTATATACTTATAATAGTATACATACATGTAAGTAGACGTTATTAAATTAATCAAATTGTAATAAACCTTATCAAGGGTCATGTACGGTCATGTTCTGCAGAAGCTTCAGATTCCGCTCCACAATGTAAGGGAAAATAAAAAAGAATATTGAAGTACTTGTTCCCAGTTCATGGTGATGTCTATGGTTGACGCACTATTACTCAGTTGTAAGGGGACCTGTCTGATTGTGATTCGGTCATGAGCATATATGCGTTTCTGCTACTTAAGGCTACGATATACGCAAATAACCCTGTCCCACACTAAACTAACGGGTGAGAGAGAGAAGGAACAATGGCTATTTCCTAGTAAAAAAGACATTTTAATTTTATAAAAAAAAAACTGATAGATGTTTTGGAAAAAAAAACAAAATAATTCCCTTTTATTAGATCTGAAAATGTCTGTTAATATTTTCAAGTTATTTGGATGGGTAAAATGGGAAAAAAAAAAAAATTAAAAAGACATATTCTCGATTTTTTCTGACGTTATCATAGAAATTTTTAAATTATTAAAAAAATTGTTCCCTGGCATAAATCTTCTCGTTTAACATATATTTTTTACAAATCTCTTGGACTACAGAGAAAAACTTAATTTAGTATCATAATTTTGCGTATCGTTATCGTCGCCTTAATAAGGGTCAGGGTTTTCAGAGAAAAATAACATTTTAGTGAAACTTATGTGTACAAAAAGTAATTTTAATATTATGTAAAGAAGAAAGAAAGAAATAAAAAAGATTGCGATTGAAGGCATAATTTACAATACAAGATGACTACACCTATATATTATTACAAAATACGTTAGTATGAAAAATATAAGAACATATACAAATATACATCACAACTTAAGCCAAGTGGTTCCTTAGAACTTTTACAACAAATATGAATCAACTACAATAGCAAACTTATCAAAACCCAAAACAGTAAACAAACAAATCCAATACTATTAATATTATAGACAATGTGGAACATTTACAGTTGGCCTTCAATGTTTGCAAGATCCCGTGGTCAAGCAAGGAAACAGACAAGACAAATGTTTCTACGGTCCCCATTGATCGGATAACGAGCGTCTTAGCGTTGTCCGAATTTAGTAGATAAGGGATGGTAATTAAGATGTAATTATTAGATGTTTGTATTGTTTTTGTGTTGGCAGTTTTTTAGGCCATAGGATTATTCAACCAGAAATAATGTAAGCCTATATTGTGACCGAGATTAGAGCTCTTAATATTTATGAGGTTTACTTTTACTGGTTTAAGGCGACGCCTTGAAGATTTTGGTTGCAAGGATTCCGATTTTTCTCAACAATGACTGAAGCGAACGAACTGAAATTTATTGTAAGAATTCATCATGTCTTTGACTTTATTTTGTACGTTGCATAACGCGATTGGATAACTTTTATAACACAAAATAATTAATCAAAAAGACCTCTTTAAAATAAGAGATTCCAATTTTACCGGCATTGAGGATCGATTTGAGGTTCCAAAATTTCTACATATATTAATTGAAAATGATACTATAAATTGTACTTAGGTTTTATGAAATATATTTGTAGTTTTTAAATTAAATAATAAAAACCATTTTGTCGCATACGCCCGTTCCGTTTACGCGGGTTTTCTATGAGAGGTCGCTATAGTAGGGAGCGGGACGCAGCACGTTGAATTTCAGATTTTTAAGCTTAACGCGGCGTCACCTTAATAACTTGAAAGAACTTGACAGGTTATTCAGCGATGTTGAGAAAATAAACCAATGAAAAAGTCCATATTTCTTGCATGGTTGAGAGCAAAAGTGATATTGGGAGGAGCCGAGAGAAATGGGTCAGCTGGGTGATACATCATTTTGGGGTTCGTTAGGCATGTTGATAAAATGATTTAATAATAAGTTTTGATGTTTTTATTGCTGTATGATAAAAGTTCACCTTAAATAGTGAAAAAAATAAAATAAAGGATGGATATAGTGTAGCTAAGCAATGAAATTACTTTTGAATAGTATAAATTGTAGGAAGTTAGTAGTTTTTACCTTCTAGGCTTTATAAATGTCGGCAACACAATTGGTAATCCCACTGGTATTGATAATCTCCATAGGCGATGGTAGCCACTTACCATCAGGTGGACCGTCCTGTTTATCATGCATCTGACTTAAAAAAATAATAAATAGTTGTATCTCCTTGCCATACTTTGTTTTTGTCACTTTACGACACTATAATGGATAAATGTTTAAAAATGACCTAAATGACATGGCCCTAATTTCATTTTTATTCAATCTAGGCCTATTCATTTTAGCAAAAACTAAAAACATTACCCAACCAAATCAAAAACCAACAAATATCAAAGTCACATCTTTAAATACGAGTATATTCGAACATGGAATCATCTGGAACCATCCATCGACCGGTGCACCGCCTCAGGGTTGTGATTAAAGGGTGTCGCACACGGTACCTATGTGATTGATTGGTGTCATTCAGAACAAATGACAAGCGGGAATCGAATGATAGATAGTATCGCATATGGATCTCTGCATCCGTTTGCTTTGCATACTGATGTGTGTAAAGCTGCAATGATTTTGGTGTAGGTACTTATGTTTTATGTAAATGTCAATAAATACGTTGCCAGTTATGTTTTATATTTTGTTTTTTTTTTTTTATTTAGACCAAATATTATTCATATCCTGTACTTCAGCAACAATAAATATACCACGATATAATAGTAATATATAAATAATATAGTAAAAAAGTTATTTATTTACAACAAGTATTTAAAAAGTTATGTTTTCTATATATCATAGTTTGTATTTTATGCATTGATTTTTAAATATTTATTATTATGTATCAAATAAACTAATCATTATTAAAAGTTATGTCTATGTAACATATTTATGAATATTTGATATTTTATTACGAGCGCAAACTTATCGTTTCGTAGCAAAGTTGAGTACAGAGCCACAAATTAAGTTGGTATTATTATTTTTGTACGGAACTTAACTTAGCCTTTTTTATATACCTACCTATCTATCTATGGTATACACTATTGATATTTTAGTTTCATTGATCGCCTAAAATATTTTTTGCATATGAGTTCTTATTAACTCAAGCCCATTTACAAAAAAAAAATTGCAGAAAAATTTAAAATTTTATAACTTTCCAACATCCATATTTTAACAATGGTAAATTGGATTTATCTACTCATGGTAACGTACGTCACACACAAATGTAAAAAAAATGTTGATAATACTGGGTGATTTTGTTATCACTGGCAATACTTGCAGGGGTGGAAGTACTCATCAATGTGAACAACTTTTATTATAGGGCTAACTCTGATATCGCGTAAAATAATACGGTTGCTTCATACATTTTGGTCGAGTAGGTATTGAACTTTTGTATGGACAGCTGATAATTTTTTCATGATTTCACAGTTACTATTTACACAGTTAATAATGTATTGGATTCCATAAATTAATTCTAAAATCATAAATAAACATAAAGAGATAAAACAACAACAAACAAAACAAAAGATTCAAATTATAATGAAAAACAAATATTTACTTACAGTTAAAACTAACCCATTTTAATTCAATTCAACACAAATGTTTTAATCAACTCCAGATCATTCATTTATTCGTCATAAAGCATTAAAATCCATTAACAATTGTCGACACCACAGGGTTTGATCACAGAATCACGGCGATTCCATTTGATTCGATCAATTATGTATCGGCTACACCGCAAAATTAGCAGCGGCATATAATCGATGATTAAACATGTTCCGAGTTGCGGTACTGTTAGTTACATGTATCTACTATATGAATGGCGGATAATGTTTCATGTAATTTTGCTGTTAGAATTAAATATTTGGCTAAGAAATATAACTGAAATATTATAGTGTATTGAGATTTTTATAACTTCATCTTCCTTGATATAGTCTTGCCTAGTGATAGATTCTTAAGGTTAAGGAATTTTTAAAATATGTAGTTCCTTCTTTTTTAATGTAATATGACAAGGTAGTGTATGTTGTACCTAATAAATATTTTTCATTTAATTTTTTTTATTTTTTTTCTTATGTTTGCCAACAATTTACAAGAGTGTGATGGTGGAGCCTAGGTACCAGCTATTCCGGTACTGGTGGTAAAGGATTTTCAAGGAGTGGTAGCCAGTTAGGCGGATACTCCGACGTCACTCACTCACTTTAACCTAATGTAATAATGTCATAGACTTAAATGGCTAGCTTCAAATTATAAATTTACCAAAATATTGTCTCATCTTGATGCCGAAAGTTATTTTGGTGAAAATACATATGTCAGATCTAATAATCTTTCACAGGTCTTCCGACGACATAGTAATTTATAGGCGTTCCTTTTAGAGCGGGTATAAAAATTATGCTCGCTTTGAGTGAAGTGGGTACCATAACCATAAAGTTAACGGCAATAAATATTCAAGAAAGTAATAACGTCGTTGACCCTGCATAAACTAGCGTACAGGGTGATTTTATTCGTTATCTACATGATGTTCACAAGCTCGTTGTGACACAAGAATGAGAAATCGCCTGCTGTGATTTCTAATCGGAGGATCTAGTAGGAATAGTAACATTAGGGACTCACAGTGGCTGTTTGGCATCTTCTATAAACATTTGTTAAAACGTAATTATTGACATGAATATGTGTTTTCTAGATATTTAGATAAAATTAAATATAATGACTACAGTAATCTTTCAAAGATTGATAGGTATTAATAAATGGAGACACTAACGTACGGTACAGAAGGTTACGTATACTGAGAAGAGCTGACAAAAAAATTGGCAATTATTATCTTTAAAACAAACGCAATTACACACTGTGTCTTGCAAAAGCAAGCCCTGTTAACGCCTTCTACAAAGGCAATGTAAATATAGTCCTTAAAATTGATGATATACAAAAAACTAAAGATAGCGAGATAGCTGCTAGCACAAATTCATAAGATTGCTTTTATCTGTTACTTGTTAGTAACAGATGCATTCACAAAATACATGCAATTTAAAGCTTAAATTAAGTAGAGGAACTGTAACCAAATTTACAGTTCCTCTACTCAATTTAAGCTTAGTTGAACTCCAAATCAAAAGCCGATACGGTCAGTGACGGTTTATATTCGAGTTGAGATTCAAGATAGACTAGACAGTAACTAGGTAGGTACTTCAAGCTGGATTCTGGTCGGATATTGTTGATTTAGATGGAGTGTATGTTTCAAAATCTAAGTTAGATTCGTGATACTGAATTATTTTATCCATGTTAAAAATTAGAAAATTTCGAACACATTTTTCATAAGATTCTAACTTGATTAAAATTTATAAAAAAGTTGTTAGTGAAACTGTTAAATAAGCCTTATTAGGGGGCAACTCCGAATTAAATTGTCTGCTTAAATTTTTGTCCTCAACGACATTTATTTATTTTTGCTACAATAATCTCTACATCAATATCTCTTTGACGAAGTCATAGACACTCTGTATTTGATACAAAATACATATTTTCGATCATTACAATTCGTCACATCAAACGAATCACAATCTTTTCAATATTCACCCTAAAAATACCTTACAAGGGGTGCTGACCCTCTAATGACGTCATCGCCCTCTGTCTACTGTAATTTTGCGATATCAATCACTTGTATTATATTGAAAATATTCATTAAATATTTGTACAGTACAAAATTTAGTAATGAGAGGTATTGCAAAATTTATATATACAAACGTAGCTGTGTAGGTAAATTCCAGCGAATGTATTATTTGATATTTGGAGTTACGGATTTGTTGTTTAAATTATTGTTGAATTTATAATGAATCAATTATTTTATAATGAATTAAATATTTTGGTTATGGGTAGTAACATTCATAATGATGAATATTACAATTTTATTTATTATTTTGATTTGGATACAGTCTTGCAATTCAAGGTGACGTCTCTAGGTTTTTGGGAACCCTGTCTGTGGGTGACGATTTAGAGACAGTTTTTTTTACCATTAGTTGTTTGTATATATTTTGTGATAACATTAATAGTTTGGTTCGTATCTTTTTATATTTTATAATACCTTAACAAAATCCTTGAATCTTTTTTTAATTTCACCGAATAGTGGTGGTAAACATAAGAATTGTTAACAGTCTCAGAGAAAGAAAAAAAAGAAATGATCCATAATCTCCATACTTGGAAATAGTACTCAATCAAGAATATAGTTAGGTACGTATTATGTATACAAGATAATATTCACATACACAAAAAATAGGGGACGTTTACATTGATTCTTTACATCAAACTATGTTTATAGAAATAAGAACTCACGCCCCGTGTGGGGCGTTATTTCCCAGGATTTATGATAAACTATAGCTTTCTCTACTCTGTATCACTCGCGTGATCTTATGTTTTCCCGGGATAAAAAATATCTTAACTATATATTTTTTATACCAGATTATCGGCAAACAAGCATATGGCTCGCCTGATGGTAAGCGGTTACCGTAGCCTATGAACGCTTGCTACACCAGACCCTTCCCCCATCCCCAATGAGTTCTGGCGACCATACTCACGCGCAGGAACACAACTATGTATAAGTTATTTGCTGCGGTATTCTGTAAGGTGGAGGTACTTCAACAGTCGAGATGCTCTTTGAGAGACATATCGCTATGTGTTGTGTATTTAGATAGGAATTGAGCAGTAAAGATTTGTGTAATAAGAACTTTCAATTTATTACCAATAATACAATTATATTTGCATGTGGACAAGGAGTAATAAATAAAGAAAAAAAGGAGCGCGTGCACTCTTGACGAGGTTGATACCAGGAGAGGACGAAAAGTGTTGCCAGAGGCAAACCACAGAAAAGGAATACATTAAAATATTATTAGATTTAGTACTAAACATTACCTACCTCTAAACTCTACCTCTCTCTCTAATATTAATATAAAATACATTATTATGTGCCATATCTGTTCTGTCATTACGGAGTGGTAACAACCATCCATACTTTCACATTTATAATATTAGTAAGATACCTACCTACCTACTTACCATTTTTAGTATAATACTGTGATGATGTTAACAAAGGTGGTAAGCACATAGACTAGAGCTAGCTTTTTGTATATCAAAAGACTGCCAAGCAGTCGGGACGGTAAATAAAACCTAATGGTAAGTGGCTAGTGTCGCTTTTGGATTACCACAATATTAGAGGGATTACCAATGTGTTACTGACCTTTTCATAGAGATTTTATAACTTGAGTAAACTCATACACCACAACATACAATAATAAACTAGCTTCCGCCCCGCGGTTTCACCCGCATTCCCGAGGGATTTTGTGTTTTACTGGGATAAAAGACTTATAGCCTTCCTCGATAAATGGGCTATCCAACACTGAAAGAATTTTTCAAATTGAACCAGTCGTTCCTGAGATTAGCGCGTTCAAACAAGCAAACAAACTCTTCAGCTTTATAATATTAGTATAGATAATCAATAATTTATAGTATAGTATATATTATGGGAAAATAATTATAATTTATTTATTTATTTTATGTCTACAGCCGGTTTAAATGCACTTGTAAATTTATTTTTGTTATTTAGTAAATCGGATATATTTAGAGCTTTTAATTGAAATGTATTTACCTGACATGAATCTTGATGAACTTTATAATTTATAATTTGTATGTGAGCGAGATGTTGTGAATGTTAGTCGTACGTAGATTATGTTTTGTTCATTCTTGTATTTATTGTTACTGTTGAGCTCATAGTAAATTTTGCATGCCTCGCAAAGGCAGAATATGGTGATACTCTATAATTATTTTAAATTTACAACCTGCATGCATAGCCTGTATTCTGTGCAAAATAAATTGAATTTGAATTTGAATAGATTAATTTATTCAAGTGACCAGAGACTAACATTTGTGATAGTTAAAACCTTTTAATCCTTGCTTTGTTTATTTCTGGTTCTTGTCAGTTGAAGGCTGACTTCCGAAACGGGGTGGTAACTTCAGTAGCTTTGACGTTCATAAATACCGTCCTAGGACCTCAACTAAATTAGCTTTGACTTGGTATTTAACTTTAAAAATATGTTTTATTGCTTGACGTATGTACGTTAGTCACAGAAACACAATGCTATGATTTTTTTTACGTTTTCTTTTGCAAAAACGTATACTTTATATTTTGAAGTTATAGTAGATATTGCGATCATCGCCATAAATATATAGGTACTAGGTTAAACCTACCTATACGTAATATGTATCTGTGATCAGACCCGACACATCACTTATAGTAACGATAGAGTCAGTAACTATTACCCAACAAACACCCAGCAAACAGGAAATAGATATGTATGATTTGTAAATAAGTACTCAGGATACGAATGAGCCTGAATTCAACGGATGCTGTGTAGGGTTGGTAGAATATATTTTTTCTACAATAATGTATTTAATGATTTTTATATTTTTCTTAAGAAATATTTGTGTTGATTTTTCTAGATTGCGAATTTTTAAATCAAAAGAAATATAATTGATTCTATAAACCACTTTTGCACGAAAATTGTGGTAAAGCATTATTATTTATTTATTTATTCTTATGATACTGAAAAACATAATAATTAAAACACAACTTTCCAATATAATATATTAATACAGGGTAATTTGTAATTCACCTGCTGCTTCAGTGCTTCAGTGGGTGCAGATACTTATCAATACGAACAACTTTTACTATAGGACCAACATTGAGATCACGAAAAAAAAACTTTTCATACATTTTTATCTAGCAAGGTCTCTTTTGTATAAATTTGTGTAATGAATTCATGTTGATGAGCACTCCAGTTGAATTAAAAATAGCCCTGTTTACATTCGCACAATGTCCATTTTTGTGACTACTAGTTTATTTGTGAGTGCTCTTGTGTTATAAAGGTGTAAACAAATTTGCTGTCTGTACTCCACGTCGCTGGCAACAGTAATGATTGGTTATACTCTCGTTCCGTAACGTCGAGCCTTACTTGTGTCGAGTATTGATCAATCAAAAATTATATTTACTAGGTTTTATTTAATGTCCAAGGTTACGTAATAAGCAAACTATCTGACACATTCCACCTAATGTCAATTGACATTTCTTCTACCTTGATTCCAGATTTTTTACTTGAGGGCGGAAGCCAGCTAGAAAGTAACCTACCACCGTGCTATTAATCGCCTTCATTGATATTGAATGAAACTCTAGATGTATTATTTGTAATCCATAATGTAATATAGTTTTCCATAGTTTTTTAGTTTGGGGCCACAAGAAAACGAAACAATAATCACACTTAATACCCAAATGTAAATAAGGCTTAGTGTTTGTTATTTTACTTAAATAGATCCTGTAATTAATTAGAATAGTTTTTGTGATTGTTTTAAAGTGTTTTTGAAAATAAATATTTTTGTATTATTTTTTTTTGTATTCAGTCATTTCGAATAAACAAATACATGAAGCTATCATATTTTATGAAAGTCTCCTTCAACCATTTTATTAACATGTATATTTTACTAACAATGTATATTTTACTAACATGTATATATTACTAACATGTATATTTTAATAATACTTTGAAGACATCATACTGTGAACTATTACCGCTACATGGAAAAATCTAAGTGCTTCTTTTATTGAACTTACAAAAGGCTACGTGAGTGTTTATAATTATCTTCATGATACATTTTATATTCTACATTTTTGTTGTTGTGAAACTGGAATTTTCCACTTACTTTGATATAGGGCAACATATTTTCTAGCTAGATAATAAATTGTATGAAGCCATCGTCCAGTAAAATGGAGAATTCAGATAAATTCGATGCACTTTTCTTGTAGTACCAAATTAAGTTACTCTGAATAAAAAATATATGCGATCACTCGATAAGTAGATAATGTAATAATGCATTAAATATAATAAGTGGGAATCTGTCTTACATGAGGTGGTTTAAAGCAAATCTAGTAAAACCCAGTTTTAAATATATCCGTCACTTTCCAATGACATCAAACGGGGCTACCTTTATAATCTGGGTTTTATAAGAATTGCTTTAAACTATCTCACGTAATAAGACAGTTTGAGTTTTATTCGTAGGTATCCAAAATAGGAATAAACTTCGTCATGTGAAGGCTGACTCGCGTTAATGTATTAAACTTATTAATATTAGGACCTACTATTTGATACCTACAGCTTAAATCGTTAAGTTTCCTACTTGTTTCGCCAAAATAACCGAATAATTCTGTTCCAAAAACATTATGAACGTCAACCCAAAGCTTAACAACGATCTGTGACCAATATTAATTAGATTACAGAATTAATCGAGTATTGGAGTCTTTTAATCGATATGACATGTCGATACCGGGCGGTGTCGAGGGCACTCGATTATCGACAATTCAATAATAACATCGATTAACGTTAACACTTCCTGCTTGAGAGATATTGTTGATTTGTAGTTGAGTTCAAGTGGTACTATTGTAGTAGTTAATTTGAATGTTTTTCTTTATTATCTTTTTGCTTATTCTTTTGGAGTTCACTGGTTTTGTGTCCAGATTTAAAGTCCATATTTTTGCTCCGTCAAACTAACAGAGCAATGGGAAAAAACTGGATTTATATATTTTTAAAATTAAGGTGCTTTTGAGGTGCTAATTAAGTGCCAAAATCTAAAATTAGGTGTTAAATTTTTATTTTGTTAGTAATATGAATTGCCTGCTAAATATTAAGCAAAAAAATGTGTACATACCTAATTTTAAAATATTAAAATCCAGTTTTGACCAAAATAATATAGCTCTGCAGCTATTGAGTAAGTTATGCAATTAATGTTAAGATATGGAGTATTAGTAAGCCGTAATAGACTTTAATTCAATACTACCTTTTCCGCGCGGTTTCACACGCGTTCCTGGGAAGAAATATTGCCCATGTTACTAGCTGATAATACCTATCGGCTAAGTGGTTTCTGAGTTTATTCACTACAAACAAATATGTAAAATCAAATCTCTTCTCTTTATAATATTAATTTAGATAAAAAAGTAGGTATCTATTTCATTTGAACTTGCTTATTTTATTTCCTGCTCTATTAGCATCCACACAAATGCTCGAATAGTTTGACTTATGAAATAAAACGTCATACTATTAAAACAGCTTTTGATATCCCATAAAACCTGCAAGTTCACATGAAACATGAATAAATGATTTATTGAAAGTCAAACAAAAATGAAACAGAGTTAATTTGTGCGCTGTCATACATTGCGTGATTTGCGTTGAATATCATCACAGTTGGTCGCTTCTGATCAATATTGGACGCGCCATGTACAACAGTGCAACAAGGAAAACTATAGAGCGGAGTCAACATATTATATATAGTACTTTTAATAGAATATTTTGAAATAGTTGCTGAATGCAGAGAGCAATTACAAAAATATGTAGTGTATATTGAAAGAAATCTTTGTCCAGCAGTAAGTAGAAAAATGCTAAAGATGAATTAAGGTTTTTTGGACATCGATCAGACACTCTAGGTGGAATAAGCTGAGATAATGTCAAGGCTACAAAAGATATAGATAAGGTATTATACTCGTATATCCCCCAAAAAATTATTGATGGTTATAAAGAAACTTGGATAGATATTTTAGAGAGATAGCGATATGTCGCTCAAAGAGCAACTCGACTGGGGAAGTACCTCCACCTTACAGAATACCGTAGCCAAATAACTTATGGTTGTGTTCCTGTGCGTGAGTAAGGTTGCCAGAGGTAAGGTGATACCCCTGGTGTTGCAAGCGTTCATAGGCTACGGTAACCGCTTACCATCAGGTGGGCCGTATGCTTGTTTGCCGACTATGTTGTATAAAAAAATATTTTGCATTATTTTATCTATCTTTATACCTATATTTATAAATATCTGTCTGTCTGTTTGTTTGTATTTGCTCCTATACTATTAAAAAAAGAAAAATGGTATCGTAACGCACACCGGGGATTATCTAGTATAAAAACAAATTAAGTGATTAATAAAAAGTGTTTCTTCTGGCCACATCCAATGCTCATAATACAAAACGTAAAAGTTCAAAGTGTAAGTGGTCACAACATCACCAGTGTTGGCAGAGCTACTATGAATGAAGTTTTATCTTACGATTGCTCCCCCGCTTTTTTATTTTATGTTTTAATACAACAACGTTTAATACTAACATTACAGTATAAATATACTCTTACATAAATGAACCGTTCAATAAAAACTTATTTCTTTAATATTTGAAGCAATACTTATCTTCAAACAACATTTAATTTTGTTATCTATGTTAGGAGAGAGCTCATGTTATTAAATAGTTATAAAAGCGTAGAAAATCATAGTTGGACTTATATATTATATTACAAAAATCATACAAAACATTATTTTAAAACTTTTAAATAAAGCAATTATATTTTTATGAGAAAACTTGATATCAAATAAAGCACACGTATAAAACTAAATGATCGTTGGTTTTTTTTTACTAAAGATACTTGTGTTTGTCCATAATCTCACTGATCTATCGGTGATGATGTAGCCGAATGTGATACATAGAATACAATGTCTAGACGGCTTTTAAATGTAGCCGCTGGATCGCCTGTAATACACCTGTATAAGTGTTTGGCGTACACAATAAAGTACCCTAAGCCTGCGTGCGTGTGCACATTTTTACTTAGGATAGACCACATTTCTAATGTGGCAAGATAGGATGTGGTAAGCACATAAAGCCTAGAATGATAAATGAACCTGGCTCTCAAGTGCAGCTGCCGAATTGCGTGGCTGGCGGGCGTCATCTGTCTTTTTTCCGGAATGGTCAAGGCTTTCCTCATCTGCTTACTCTTCGCCTCTTTTCGTCGCTTACAACTTTCGACTTTCTTATCTCGAATTGGAGAAAATTTGAAGGAGCAACTAGATAGATAGATAGAACTACTAATATACTCGTTACGGACTTTGTCAAGTTTTGTTATTCTTGCTGACAATTTTATTTATCCTGCCACAGTAATTTGAATAAATACAGATATTATTAATTTTGTTTTTCAGGTTCAACAACTGACCACAAAAACAACATAAATAGAATTCCCTCGTCAATTTTCATAATAAAAACAACAACATTTCATATGAAATTCACTGTGCAACTGTTGTCCGTGGCGCTCATAATTTTTAATCCAAACTGAGTCTTCTTATCTTGTCTAATATAATAAAAGTTTATTTGAGTCTGCGAGTGTCTCGCGTCATTCGCAATAAAGCTCTAGATTTTTACGCGATGCAATGAAAACATTTGACGTTGCGCTGACATATTGGGGTTCAACTCCTCAGAGATTTTGTGAACATTATTATAAATTGGCAATTTTGTGGAACTGCACATTTTTTTATAATTATAATAAGTACATATTTGTTTGCTCTTTCAGTTTTGTTTGGACTTAAAATATTTTACGGGAATTTTTGGGAAGAAAGGGATAGTGACCAATATTTTTTGTATAAAAATAAATCTCAATAAAATTAGAAACTCTTTAGCGATAATTATCGATACTTTTTCACGCGTTCTAGATATATTTATTTATCCTTTGTTTCCTAAAGCGATGTTCAAATTATCCGATGCCATAACAAAGGTCATGAGTTCTTCATGAATCTTGCAACAAGGTTGCACTTTCAAAACATCGTGAGGTAACCATAGCATGGTGGTAGGGTACTTTATAGTACCCGCCTGGCTGGCTACCATTCTTAATTTGAAAATCTTTCACCACTGGTGCGATATTCCTTCTACGTTTTGCATAGGTCGGCAACACATTGGCTACCCCCTGGTATTGCTAATGTATTCCTGCTTGACTATCTACTGACATAAAAAAAAACAAAGTTTGAATTCAAGATGAGATTTAAACATCATTTGCTAAGTTCCATCAAAATTCAAAATTGAGTAACATACATACACACAAACAATAAAATATTTTAGCAGGATTTATGATAGAATTCCCAGATTGACAAAATTAAATGATAAACCTAATAAAACAAAAACAAAAACATTAATGCAGGTATACTGGGTGATTTTGTTATCACTGGCAATACTTGCAAGGGTGGAAGTACTCATCAAAATGAACAACTTTTATAATGGGACTAACTGTGAAATTATGAAAAAATTATCAGCTGTTCCATACAAAAGTTCAATACCTACTCGACCAAAATGTATGAAGCAACTGTATTATTTTACGCGATATCAGAGTTAGCCCTTAAATAAAAGTTGTTCACATTGATGAGTACTTCCACCCCTGCAAGTATTGCCAGTGATAACAAAATCACCCTGTATTTTGTGTTCTTACTTTGTTATTTTACGTGAATGCTCCATAAAATGCAATCAGAATTTGTAAAAAAACTTTAAAATTCATTTAATCCATAAAACTTCCAACATATTCAGTCACGAAGTCATGAAATATAAAAATATGAAAAACCTTTTCTCATGTCGCGTATCGCCATCCAAATGACGTCAAACAACACGTTCCATCCTCAAGATTTTTAAAACCTCATTAGCTTAACGACCGACAAACAGCTCAAAAAGATCGTGAGGTCGCTGCTTCCAAATCCAACTCATTTTCAGTATTATCATGAACCCATCCCAAGTATCTGTACTGGAATATTCTTAAAATACTTTTTTAAAAATAAAAAAAACAGTTTTATGATGATTGTACTATCATTGCTCTAAGATTTGTGTTTCAAAAATAAATAAACTACTCGTATCTATAAATTGTGATGCTGTTAACTCATAAAATCTAAAAGCAGCATCAGTTGAGTTATTGAGTTGACATGTTTGAGAGACAACGATCCTGATACATCCTTCTTGGCTTTGTGAGATTACCACCTTTGGCCACATCATCACTTACCACAGTGAGATTGTGGTCAAACACAAGCCTATACAAAGTAATATACAAAACCGTTTTATTCTAATTTAACTTAGTAACTTCTAAGTATTAAAATTACCATGACATTAAAAAAAACGAATCAAACTTTTTGAACGGACGTTCCGAGAATCTAAATATAAGTATAACCACAACTCGATCTTAGTTTTCATGCTTAGTGCTTCTCGTCGCGATGAATATGTTTAATTTATGATTTAAGTTGTGAACATAATCAAAGTGTAAAGTGTTGGTTAGTGTGTTTTTAATTTAAAATTACATTTTTTATTTTAAAAGTCAGTAAAATTTATGAAAATTTACTGACTACTACTACAAAAAAAAAACCGTTAAATATAAGTACTATTGATTTTGACTCTTTGTAATTATTTATTAAAATCTATCTAATGTCAAATTGTATTTATCAATTTTTTTTTTTTGAATTTTATTATATGAAAATATTATTATTAAAGACATACCTAGAGAACATCACATGATAAAACTAAATACTTCCACGATACAGTTCAAAGTCATTTAAATATAAAAAAAATCTATTAAAATGATTAATCGTCACATGCAGGAATAGCAAAATAACCTTGTACCTACTAGTACATGTTTTAGATAATATATTTATTGGTTTTATGCAAAAAGTAATTACTAGTGCTAGTAGGTACAGTCATAAGTACAGTTACCTCAAATCTTCTTTGACTTGTACCATTCAGTAATTCTAAAGATATTTCTCACGTCGTCGTAGCAAATTCTAATTGCATTTGTTTGCACATCCGCCGACTCGAGAATGCATCTCATATTATGTACATGTGTATTGTGAGTTAGTTATGTATGTGTGTGCTTTTCTTATTCTTGCTCTTTTCAGGCACTTTACAAATTTTATGTGTGCTAGCGAAAATCTTTGAGTTTCTAGATGTAATCGGCTTAACACTAGCAGGTAGGTACCTACTAGTAATGGAGAATTTTAAATATATTATTATTATAATCTTACGAAATGTTCTTCTTTAGTAAATCCTAATCTTAACTAATATTATAAATACGAATGTGACTTTGTTTGTTTGAGATCTTTTCACACCTAAACCGCTGAATCGATCGCGATGATAGATACGCAGATAGCCTTGGTATGGAGAAGGACATGGGCTACTTTTTTTCTCGGGAACGCGGGTGAATACGCGGGGGATAAATTACAGTTCGCTAGTTATTAAAATGTCAGATACCAGCACCCTCAAACACAAGTATCTAATAGAGAAATCTCAACGATTTTCAAAAATAAATTTGTATAATAAGTACAAAATAATGTTTTTCTCTTCAGAGACAGTATGCTCGGCATGCCTTACTTAGGTATCTCAGGCAGTTATATCTTCTAGCTCGTTTAACTTTCTACACTTCATTATTTTGGCTTCATAAAGTGCATTTGGTTCACTGAAAATATCGTCTTTATAGTCTAGCTTTACGCACTGCGGTGTCAAACCGCGATTCCTTAGTTTATCCTCAAAACCCTGCCTAAATAGATGACTACGTTATTATGAGGAATCGAAATTTCAGTTATTTCGATTCTTGAGTCGTTGATGAGACAGTCAGTGATTGAGTCAGGACTTTTTAGTATGTCAAAAAAATATTTGTGGACGTGGACAAGGTGGACGGACGACCATTGACCCGTCCTATTGGAGATCCTTAAGGGAGGCCTATGTTCAGCAGTGGACGTCTTGCGGCTGAGATGATGATGATGATGAAAATATTACTATTGGGTTCGCATTAACTAAAATTTTGTACGGAATAATTTAGTTTTGTGAGTATTCCGGGAGGGTGCTCTCCCAATCCCTAACAGAAAAATGTAGTAAATGCAAAGGGAGATAGTAAGACTTTACTAACGTCAAAGTACTGTTCGTTCCTATTATTTTGATAACTCAGTATTGACTTTCTAGCATTTGGCCAAATAATCACTTACAATGGTTTGATTGCAGTCAAACACAATTTAAGTTTATCTTATAGTAAAAAAGACTGTGTAAAATTGACAGGCTTCTCCTGATTCTACTTTTGGATTCCTATAATAAATTAAATAACTTTCAGTACAAATAGTTACATATTCATTAATATTATTGTTACTGTATTGATATTTTTTTTACATGAACGTAACTACAGTTAAATTATTTAACATGTAGTATTCGTTACTTGAATTCTAGCTTCGTGCTTACATATTCAGCTCGATAAACTAGCACTTAACTTTCAACACAAAATATCGTCAACCACAAAATGCAAAGAGCTTTTCAAGTGCACAGTAAAGATTTCTTGCAGTATTTATGTCTTGTACTTGTTGACTTATTTGTCATCTTATAGTCAAGACCCTCTTATTAAAATAACTCAGTACTTTGAGCTTATGTATTTTTATAATACTTTTCTTTATTTTTGCAATGAATACCATTTATTTTCCATTTCATCCATTTTTTTCTTTTTTTTTATACTCTTTGTTTGGTCTATATGGCGAAAAATCTAAAATATTGAAAAGGCTCGCAAGAAACAAATGCTTTAATGGACGTACAAACATAAAAATTACCCAATTGTGTTAATTCTAAAAAAGTGTTATTTTTTAAGTCTTATGAAGCTGTAACCATTATAACTCTATTAGAAAACACGCAACAAAATATAAAAGCATTTTATTGTGCAATTACTTTTAACATTTGACTAATTTTTAAAATGTTGACATAACTTTACCGCACTATTTGTCAAAAACTTCACTATGTCGCTTTTTTAAAAGGTCCAGCACTGCAGTCAGCTGCAAGCGGTACTTGGTGTTGTTTGTATGTTTGTTTTATCTCTTTCATGGTGTTAAATATAAAAGTATATTAAATAAGTAGTAAATAAATTATTAGGTTTTTCTAGTAGATACAGTTCTACTTATTTTGGGTGAAGAAAAATAGCAGAAAAAACCTATGTTCAGTCGAATACTCTCGGTACTTAATGATGATGATGATCGTAAAATTATGTTACAACAGCTTTTGCCCATTAACACCCCACATTACAAATAGGGGTCACAAAGAACAACATCATCACACTATAAAAACCCTATCGTAACCAAATGTGTGGACAAAAAATCCTTCAGAATCTTATGACATCGCATATGTGGCTGCAAATACACTAGTCTCGCGTCCTCGGGTTGTAATGCTGACAAATCGCGAGCGCTTTGCGACGCGCGATGATTCATGAGTATTGGCGGTCTGCCAGACACTCCCATGTTGGGTCAAATGGTTGGTCTGTCTTCAAATGTTGAGACCAACCTGAATGATTTGTTTTGGTTTTAACAGACCGGTGGGACTTTTATTATGCTGATTTTTTAGTTTTTTTTAAAATTAATACGTCATCCTTGCAATGTTAACAAGTAGCACCAAAAAGTAATCAATATAACTAATTTCATAGAGAAGCCAATATACCAACACAAAATAAAAATATCAAGAAAATGAATAAATAGGCATTCGGATAGTTAATATATTCGTTACTTTTAAAGGTCAAAGTTTCCTTGGAATGGACTATTAAGAAGATCTTTAAGCTTGACTTTTTTAAATAATGGTGTAAGTTCCTCTTTCGGCGGTGTTGGAAAAATACGACGCCTTTAGTAACGGGGAAGGGACGCAAGCGTTTCTTACGTTAAAAATAGAATTCTAAATATAAATTTATTGAAGTGTAAAGATTTTGTTTGAATACATCTTAATTTTGAGTGCTGTAAATATATTTGCTTTGATCGTTACGAAAGTAAAACTTTTAGTCCCCTAACTTGTGTGCAACTACTTACGATCAACAACTTGAGACATACAAAATTCAAGACTATAAAATACCTATAGTAATATTTTATTTAAATCGTTTTTTCTACTAACATTTGCAAAAATAAAAAAAAGCATGAGGTACAGGTAAACAAGTTATTTTAAATAAGCCAATTTTCACAATATCGCCATGGAGTGTGATGGATGATATGACCGAAGGTGGTTCAGCACACAATCTTAGTAGGAACTGACTGTCAATTGCAGCTACCGGAACACATCGGTATATGCTTGATGACAGATTTTCACTGACACACAAATTTTACAGTATCTGTGTTTAAAATTCTAACTCTATATGCAAATTTAAATTATGTTTCGTGTATTCTCATTCGACGGAAGTGAATATTCTATATTGACTTTAGAATTACTTTTAAGTATTAAATAACTATTAAAAGTCATGGAAATTTCAATATCAAATTAAAGTTTTACGGAGCTAATTTCATATTATATATACAGTTTAAAATTACTAGAATTACAAATCCTTAAGGACATACCTGAAACTTCGTTTTGTTAGCTTAAATTAAACAAGTCTTAGAGAAAATGACAAAGATTTGTTCAGACCGGGGACTTCATAATTTAGTTTTGTAAACCTCAGGTTGGCAGATGTTGGGACAAAGCGAATTTTGCATGTCTACCCAAAGTTGATCGACGTCTAGTCTGTACAACTTTACACTTTCTTTCTTAAATTAATGGAGCGACCGTGGAGACCTTGCACCACCGGTGCTTTAAATATTTAAATAAAATCACCCCAACACAACTTTCACGGAGTCTGAACCTTTGAGAGTGGAAAACTTCAAAGGGTTACGCTTGAGTCTTTTAGAACTTATATCAGAATTTATCGTAGTCATTTCAATTTGCACAATCTTATCTTTATGATTTCGTACCATTTAAACTTAACTTATCAAAGTTAAGATCGTCGTCATTTTGAGTTCAATTTGATGAATATTTATCACCATTTAATTCAAATGCTTGAATACAAATCCTTGTTTCAGTTAATGGATATCAAGATAACGATGATGGTTTGAGTAATGCGATCACAAAACCTGAAAATAAAATCTTGAAACACGTGGCATGAGGTGACATCAAAGGCTGTTTTATTCTTTTACAACTGGCAACTTTACAGCCATACATCGAGCACCAGCCATATGACCCACCTCAGATTTATGGCATTATCCTGTTTATGCTTCAATAAGTTTTGCTGCTTGGCTGAACGATCACGAATCTTTGCCCCGTTTTAGTACAACTGTTATAACCCGAGCTTCCAACTTCAGTTTGGTCCTTACCGCCGTCGGGGTCGGACGTGTGTCGAGATCCGAGATTAAGTTGAGTTACGAAAATAGTAACGTCTAGTGGTTGGTTCGTCGTCAGTCGAGTTATTTGACGTCCCTTATTCAGTGATGGTGACGAGTACAATATGCTGCTCTGTGTGACTATATTGTGATTGTTCTCAGAGTTAATTCGAGTTTGCGTTCCTTCAAGCTCAGTAATTGGTGTTTGGACAGGATTTTCGAATGCCAAGTGAGTATTTTCATTTCCTTTGTTCAAAACCCTTTCTAATTAGATACCTCGTTAAATTCTTGCGATATAGTCAATTTCTTCTGCAATGTGATGATTTGGCTTATGAACCTTTATTTATGTTGAAATAATTTACTTTGTAATGTTTGTTACGTAATGCTAATAAAAATTAATAATGTATTTAATTGACAAGATCAATTAAAATCAATAAAATACAAAACATAAATATTTATTTATTAAATTTCGAAGTTACGAAGATTATAGGTAATTGATTACATACACTCAGAATATACTAATTAGGGCCAGTCTCACAGGTCAGCGAAAAGTTCAGGATTGCTTATCTGACATTATCTGATAATGCTATTTCTTTTTAAAATTAACAAAATGAGACGGTGAAAAGTCTGTGTGAAAAAAAAAATAATAAAATGGTTCAAAAACCAATTAATCAAATATACTTTAAGCTTTTAATATGTTAATGTGTTTTCGATAAATATATTAAATATATTTTACAAAAAAAACCCTTTCATATTCAATTATTTTTAGTACCACCAACACAAACATTTTGTATAGGTACGCTATCAAATATATTTTCCTAAAAAAAGGCAATATAAACATGCGAGAATAAACCACCTTATCGGATATGCAAAAATATTCATGAAAATTTTAGTGATCAAAGGCAGACCGCATTTCGAAGGTCGTCAGTTGACTTGAGATGCCATCTTTCTTAATGTTTTTCTTTACACTGACGAAAATTGTCTTGACTGATGATGCTCAAATATAATTAGAAATAATGTTTTATCTCCGAGTAACTTGATAATAATAATTACATTGAGTTGTTTTTATTTTCCTAAAATTTGTTTACGTCTTTCCGAGATATTATTTTTCTTTTATTTTTGAATCTTTTTGACTTTTTGATGTTTATTACAATCCTGATAATTTTAGTTTGAGTTTAATCATAAATATACACTTAGTACCTAAATTTTGAACGCGATTTTCTCGAGAAATAACGATTGTAACTTTGAGAAATTACTATGTTTGTAACACTATTGATTTTCAATCAATACTTTAAGTAAAATCCATTTAGAATTTTGCTAACCGTATAGGTATAATTATAATATATATTTATACTTGAAGCTCTACAATAAAATCATTTTCATTATTATGATAGCTGCGTGTAGACATGAATGCAATTAATCGTAATATATTATTATACATTTTCACGGTGTTGGTCGGCGATGAACTCCAAAACTACTTATCCAATATTAACGTATTTTTTTTAATGTGTGATTTGTTCCAACTTAAAAGATAGGATAGTTTTTATTCTGATGTTTCTTTTTTTTTAACGGGAACGCGGGTGAAACCGAGTGAACAGCTATAAATTATAAATATTCAATAATAATACATTATACTCGATAATAGAGAGCTAAGAAAGTATCTTGTAGTTTATTTGCTAATTAACTTCAGTTTACATCAATTACACATAATTTTATTAAAGCCCATAAAGAGAAAAGTATTTCAATATTCATTGGAAAACTCGTCGAGGTGCAAACAACTATATTTGATAAGAGGGTTCAGTTTAGTAACTGAACCCGCAAGGCTTTCTTATTTTACGCTTTAGTTTTTTAATTATTATATTATATTTATATGGTACACTTATTTACTATCTATTTATTCATCTTATATTACTTACCTTTATATTTCTCTAATAATTTATTGACATACACATGAACCATTTTCTGTGAGTTTACCTATCACTTCTTATAATTACCTAGTTTACCTAGTGGAGATATTGACGGTAGTTTTTTTTTTTGTATTTCGGTTACATATTAGTAATAAACTTTTGGATTTAATTAAAAAAAAATAACTAATATTGGCACCTTGTATCGATTCACGTGAAACAAAATTGTTACCAATTAAACGTAACAAGTGAAGCGTCCAGTTTTATTGGGGAGTCATTGTGGGACTTCTAGATCGGTTTGTGTAAATAATTTGTTTTATTTATTCGGTCACGTTTGTGACCATTCGTTTTATTAAACTTACTAAATCGCTTTTTACTCTAATGATTAATTGATTTTATTTCGACAATAGCATTCACCCGCGTTCCCGTGGGATCTTGTGTTTTCCCGGGATAAAAAGTAGCCTATGTTCTTCTTTATGCCGTAGGCTACCTACGCACCAAATTTCATCGCAATCGGTTCAGCGGTTTAGGCGTGAAAAGGTAACAAACAAACTCACTTTCGCATTTATAATATTAGGAAGTTAGGATTAGGATTAGAATTAGGATTTTGTAAAGGATTTTAACCTATCTCATTATTATTATTTACTTCCTTATCACACGTCTTAATATGAGTTATTCTAATCTATGATAATATCCTAAATCCTAACTTAATATTATAAATGCGAATGTAAGTTTGTTTATTTGTTTGTTTGTTACCTTTTCACGCCTAAACCGCTGAACCGATCGCGATGAAATTTGGTACGCAGATAGCCTATGGTATGGGGAAGGACATGGGCTACTTTTTCTCGGAGACGCGGGCGAAACCGCAGGGGACAGCTAGTAATATTATAAATGTGAATGTTTGGATGTATGAATGTTTGTGACTCAATCACGCATAAACGGCTCTACGGATTTGGATGAAACTTGGCCTTGAAATCATACCCAGAAATAATATTTAGGGTACTTTTAAGATTCCTCGGATACGCGGGTGAAACCGCGAAGCAGAAGCTAGTGTGAAATAATGTGAAGTTCACAACCAATATACACCAATAAGAAAAACGATGGCGGCTATGAAAAGTCGAGCCTTTAAAACAAGGGGTACATACTTTACGTACTCTTTATTTTTGCTCCATTTCACTTGGAATACTTAAGTACTTGAGTGCTACTACGCTGATGTCAATATGGCTAAAGTGAGTGACATGTGATGTTGAAATATGTGGTTTTTAGGGTTCAGTATAAAAACGAAACCCTTATATAACAACACTTTGTGGTCTATCTCCTCAAGGAAGACACTTTTTCTCTTATTATATAAGTATCGTAACAAGATTCGCTGTTTGCGTCACCGACGCGTTGCCACTTTGTATATGCCTGTAGGCATATTTGCCATAGTTCCCAGCTTAATGTATAGTGTCCCTGTCTCGTTTTGACATAATAAGTTTGACGGTAGATGAAACGAGAGTAGCATGGTTTTTACGTCTTTTGAATTATCAAGTGGCTACGCATTTCTGAAAACTGTTTATAAGGCGTTGCTAGTCTAGTATATGTGAGCTCACTGGCTTAGTAAATATATTTAAATTGATAACTTAAATTTTAAATATACTTATTTTTTTACTAAAGTTTACCTACAGCTTGAATAACTTAAAATAATAATGTTTCTTAGTCAATGTTTAAAAAAGTTACAGCTTTTTAAGTGTATTCGTAGTATTTGTCATCAAAACTCATTGACTTTTTTGTGTAAGCATTTTATATGGAATTATTAATTAAAAAGTATATCTTTGCTAACATCTTAATTTGGAAATAATCCTTATTTCTGGGTAATACGGAACCTTCAGTTCACGAGTCAGACTCGCACTTAAAGTTTATTTTTATAATACATAGATACATTTCGTTTGGCTTGTTGGGTAACTTTGCACGTGCCAGGAACATCTAGTAATATATTTTACATTGCTATAACATCTTTTACTTTTCTTTTGACAGTTTTCGAATGGAAATTTGTTTTCGAGACAGTGATATTGTAAATTAGCATGTTTTATCATAATAATTTATTTGTGCAAATGTAGTAGATATAGCAACGGATTATGATTTCCCAGATAAACAACTTATATTGCACTAGCGTTCGCCCCGCAGTTTCACCCGTGTTCACGGTATATAAAATACTTTATGTCACTCTCCGGGGTCCATAAATTTATCTCTTTGCTAAAATCACGCCAATTTGTTGCTCGGTTGCTGCAAGAAAGAAGGACAAACCAACAAATAAACTTTTATTATTATATACTTTTATAATAGTAGGGACGTGGTTGAATGACGGATTTATGTAGAAAAAAGGTAATATTTTAATACCTCTTTGACTTTTAATATTACGTAAACCCTTACCACGGGCCACCGGCCACAACCACAAAACGCCGCCACCGGCATATTTTTTGTAGTTTTCATACATTTTATATGGACTCGCCGCACACGGTTGAGGACGGTGGCCGCCACACGCTACAAATCGACACTGCTCACTTCTTGTGGCCCACATCGGCCACTAAACGCCGACACAAAAACCTAAAACTAAAAAAAAAATACTTAAACCTTCTTCGTCAGAGTCCATTATGATACTGCGCGCATGGGTTAAAAAAGTAGCAGCCACCGACCGCAAGTGTCGACCACCGGCCACAATTGGCTCTCGCGCGCTTTTGCTACCTTTGTGGCCGCTTCTAGCTTCTCGTGGCGGCGTTTGTGGCTGTCCCGTGTGGCCCGTGTGCGGCGAAACTTAGACGAAAAACGTAAACCCCTTAGTATGAATTTGTATTTTTTATAGTTGATTTTTTTATGTTGCCATGGTAACGGAGTAATGACCCAATGAAATGAAAACAGATCAATAGTTATTCCGTATAAATAGATTTTTTTATATAAATATTCGCTTCGCAAATCAAGTCAATTCATCAATCCTATATAAAATCAACCGAGCTGAAATTCCAACAAAACATAAAGAAAACTGAGGAAGCAAACAGCTTGTTTGGTTGCTAAGCAAAATTTATGCTATATGATTTTATTTCCGCTTCATATGCCACTTCGGATTGTTGGGCCTTCCGTTATAACGAAATTTCATCATTTCTGATGCCAATATTAGGGTATTGGATTTCTATTTTATCCTTCACTTGGGTTATGCTTTTTTAAAATCACTACTTATTATGAATGCATGATGACTCTAATACTCGGCATGGAAATGTCACAAAAATAAATATCCAAGGACAACATTCCCATCTCATTGATTACTAGCCGTCCCCCGCGGTTACACCGAGAAAAAAAGTATCCCATGTCTTTCTCCATACCATAGGCTATCTGTGTAGCAAATATCATCGCGATCGGTTCAGTGGTTTAGGCGTGAAATGGTAACAAACAAACTCACATTCACATTTATTATATTAAAAGTTAGGATTAGGATAGTTAGAATTATAAATGTGAATGTGTGCTCCGTCTTCTTCCTGATATATGTTGGATACTTTAAGTCCCGGTAAAACGTAAGATCCCTCGGGAATTTGGGAACTACGGGATGGAAAGTAGTATAAGTCTTCAAACACGATAATTTGATTCAAAGTTAAGTAGAGCTATAAACACTAGAAAACTACTACATTAAATTACTTTTTAATAAAAAAAAAATTGCTCGCCAACCACACTTTATATCCTACTAATCCTACTAATGGATGGATGGATGGATGGATGGATGGATGGATGGATGGATGTTTGTTACTCAATCACGCCAAAACGGCTAGACGGATCTGGATGAAAAATGGCACAGAGATAGATTATACGATAGGCCTATGTTCTATTCCAGACTATTTAAAAAGTATTTTATCCCGGGAAACATAAGATCCCACGGGAACGCGGATGGAACCGCGGGGCGGAAGCTAATGTAACATAAACTTAAGTATTATTGAGAAACATTGGGTACGTTTTATAATAAATAACCAAAGCATACAAAGCGAAGTTACTATATGGGCTTTATGTGCTTAACACTTTCGGACATACCATCATTAACAATCACAAGATTTTAAAATAGTACTATCAACAAAAATCGTGAACAACACAAGTGGAAGTTCAAAAGCAAGATATTGCGTTCACAATAACGGTTGAGCTCTTTCAAACATAAGTCTGATCCGTTTGAATAGCAAGTCTTTCTGACCGAACGGATGATCGGTCGCGTGAAAAATATTCTGCAGCCATTCCTTGACGTGTGATATTGAGTTTTTTCTACAGATTCATAAATAAATATCCAGAAACATTATTTTCGCGGTATTTTAATACCAATTTAAGAATGGCTTGTACTGTGAAAGCCAGATAGCTGTATAATGTAAAACTACTTGTAAATATACTATACATTTAGCATAGATACAAGAGAATCGATACACCTAAACAAAAAGGTCAAATATTTTAAAGAATATTTTCGAGCATTCTGTGCACGTTCAATAGTTACTTTAATATCTATACTAATATTATAAAGCTGCAAAGTTCGTTTGTTCGCGCTTATCTTAAGAACTACTGATTTGAATTGAAAAAATATTTTCGTATTGGATAGTCCATTTATCGAGGAAGGGTACATTTTATCCCGGGAAAACATAAGATACCTCGGGAACGCGGGTGAAACCAAGGGGCGGAAGCTAATTTAGTATACAAGAGAACCGATACACCTCAACAAGAAGGCCATAACTTAATCTGGTAATAAATAAATAAATAAATAAATAATAAAATAAATTAACCAAATATATATAAAAATAATAGGTAATGTAATCATTTGAATTACAATGTGGAAATAAATTTAATATAAACGCTTTACACTATTTCATCGCATAACACTATATCGAGTAGGTAGGCGTTGTGTAACAATGTCAACCCTTGTCAAGTTAAATTGTGGGAGTTATGTGATCAACTTAGAGCGTTTTACGATTTATAAACTTACTTTACCATTAAAACAGCAAGCAGCCAGGTATATGTAAACTCAAAAAATCTAAATTGCCATACAATTATGTATTATGATAAGTGTTCAGAAATTATTACAAAAATTGCAATAAAAAAAAGGATTCTTTTTTTTTGTACGCATAATTTTTTACATCCATATAAAATAATGAAAAATAATTTAATTATTTTTTTAACTCAATATTCGGTTTCGGGTTTATTCTACATAAAAAAATCCAAAATTCAGGTCTATAACTAATTTTGATTATGAGCTAAAGATCCATACATGAGTATATCACACGGACATACAGACATACAAACACCTTTAGGTACAGAAACCTGAAAATTAATGGTCAGAGCTTACACGCAACAATAGACACTACACTATAGTGCGATATAATGAGTGAGAGTGCATTATATACTCTCTCACTCATTATATCATAAAATAAAGTCACGTTGTAATCGTATCTACCTATAACTTAGGCCACAATCTTCAGACCTAACCTTATTTGCCCTCAATAAAGCAAGCTCAGACGCAAAAACTATGTGTAATGTTAGTGGCTCGGATGCCATGGCGTGCTAGCTCGTGACACGTTACTGTAAGGACTATTTTTACGGACACGTCGTAAAGGTCATTTTATTTTAAATTAAAGTTTTTTTTTTAGAAGGATATACGTAAGCAAAGGATAGTAAATATGTCTGGCTATACTATCTATATAAGTATATATTGACAAATAAAAAATAGTATATGCAGTAATCAGTTATTTGGCTCCCATAGTACAAGTTCAAGCTTAGTTTGGGGTCAGATGGCCGTGTGTGAGCAGTTGTTCAGACGAATCCTGCTCGGTTTGTTCCGCCAAGAACAAGAAGGGACCGCCGCTAGCTAAATAAAATGCTAATGAATTTTCATATAATCAATACTTTCCTAGTAATAACCGAAGGAAAGAAAATAAAATTTTATCTCTCTAAGTTTCATGTTTCTCTTTAATTCCTCAGACGCTTTAGGTCATTTTCTTTACAATCTAAAGAATGTATCTAAAGACAACATTGAGACGTCAAAAAAAAATTACCTACATAATTTATTTAGACATAACGTAAAAATTAATTAAATATTCCCTTTGTACAGTTACAAAAACCTTTATAGAATAGGCCACTGAGGAATATTGCCTATCAAAAACAGAAGGAAGATAATTTTATTTAATTAATTTTATATAAATTAATCATATTTGAAACGCCTTTGTAAAGATATTTACTTACATTAACAAACCGTTTTAGGAACGTCGGAGAGAGAATATTTTTTTTACACAAATTTTAAAGTTAACGCGATTAAAAAAAAGCCATCCAAGTGCAAGTTGTCCTTACATAATCAGTGTTCCGTAATATCTTATACTAAGTTCCTCACTGTTTTACCCAGGTTCCCGAGGGATATTATATTTTTGCGGTATAAAAAGTATTTAAGATCTTAATACAAGGTATGATCTATCTATTTGCTAAGTTTCATAAGCTATTATTATATTAATAAATAATTTATTTGCAAAAACATGATGCGTCAAAATATGCAGATATTTTAGGGAAACAGTGTGCATTTTTTTCAAAGTGGGTACATCATTAACTACAATATTATAAGAATTACATTTCCAATAAAAAAAAAATCATTACTAACTTACAAAAATAAAAGACAAAAATTTTAATGTTCCTAAAGTATTTTCCAATATTTTTCAACCCAAAGAATTCTTTCAATCTGCAGTGATATCTACGTTCCTCAGGGATATGTTAACCTGATCACAAAATATTTTTTCTTAAAACATCCCCAAGTTGAATGAGCTGAGAAACAATTTCTCTTCGGAGTCCCTGTCAGTTTTCTTGTTATGGTGAAGTAATCAAAGAACTTTAATCATTCGAATATAATTCAAATTCAAATTCAAAGGATTTTTTATTAAATGAGCTCATTACAAGTATTTTTAATCGTCACAAACAGTATTATAAAAAGAAAAAGAAAACAGAACCAACGATCTAAATATTATATTCACAAAGGAAGGAAGGGCTATGATATCTTTAGTGGTAGTGACGTCGTATGCCGTGGCGAAGGACGTGAATTTGAATCCAAATGAGCTTAAACTTTCGGTAGAGGAAAACATCGCGAGGAGTCCATAGCACGGTGGTAGTACCCAGGCTTTCAAGTTGAAAACCTGTTGCCAAACACCTACCGGTATGTTCCGACATTTGCACATGAGACATTGAGAGCCATATCTTTGTAAGTTTATTTTCAACTTGAGGGTGGTAGCCTACCAGGCTGCCGGTAAGTTATCCCCCTCTATCACCGTTCTATTATTTTCTTTCAATTTTTTCCTCAGCTCAAGCTCAATCTTGATAAATATTAGTATAGGTATATTGGTCTGTTTTCGTCTAGCATGAAGGTTTAATACTAGGACCTTGTATTCAGTAACACGTATGCTGACTCATCGTAATAGATGGCCACACGTACACTTGGTTGTTTGAATTAGTATTGTTTATAGGAAATACGTTACAAAATATCGAAAGATTTACTGTTACTACATATGAAACGATAAAGTTTATTTATTTATTTTTGTACATTTGACAAATATAAAATGAGCCCACAGAACTAGCATTTCTGGTTTATCTGTGGGGCAGCACTGTTCGCTCAAACAGATCGAGAGTTCTTATGGATAAGTACCCAACTAATATACCTAATTCCAATAAGATTTAAAAAAAAATATAAATATAAACATTGCACTTGCCTGTTGCAACATATGCTCATAGCCAGTGTCTCTTAGGTTTTTCAAAGGTCGGATATCCCTCTGGTTTTGCTAATGTCCATAGGCGACTGCGACTGTACCATCAGGTGGAACGTTTGCCTGCCGGCTTTCTACCATAAAAAAAACAAAAATAATAGCTGTCAGTGAGCAAAAATCTAAATAAATATTGGATAATTTATCTGCCTAATGGTATGTAGATGTATGAAAGTAATTTTATTTTGTCCCAAGGCACTACAACACAAAATGTTTTTTTGCCGTCCCGCCATATTGACGTCGGTACGAAAACAAATCGCCCCGACTTTTATTTGTATACCAAAGATTAAAAAAATAATTGAATGTTAGGATAAATGTTTTAATTGATTCGTATTTATAGGAATATATCCGTAAATATGGTGGTAATGCAAAACCACATCCCTGGTATATTATAATATTACACTTACATCAAATATCGACAATGGAAAACCTGTATAAAAGCACAAACACCTTTTTGCCAAAGATCGGAAAGCTCCGGAGGGAAGTCTACCCTTTTCAGCAGAGGTGAAACCTTTTACATACTCGTACATACATATTGAAAAAGTTACCTTTGGTAAGTTTTTTACCTGAGCTTTTGAATTTCCAAAGGAAACTTATGAGACTGTGTGGCGTGTCGATAATAACTGATAGTTTATCTATTTTAACCGACTTTTTATTTAAAAATGTGTACTTATTTAGCTTTATAATATATTGGTATATTAGCTATGGCCTTTATTAATTAACTTTATTTACAACCAATGTATAAAATACAAACTATGATATATAGAAAACATCCTCAAAGCCCTCGCTGCTGTCGATAGGCAAGGTTCCCAACAGGCTGGCAGCGTTCCCTATTAGCTATGGTATACGCTAACTAATATTATAAATGCAAATGTGAGTTTGTTTGTTACCTTTTCACGTCTAAGCCGCTGAATCGATCGCGATGAAATTTGGTACGCAGATGGCATGGAAAAGGACATGGACTGATTTTTCTCGGGAACGCGGGTGAAACCGCGGGGTGGAAGCTAGTATCTTATAAATAAACACAACTTAATTACCTATTTTATAATTTCTATACCTACACCACTTACGCCGACTTGCTTAACATTCAAGAAATACATTTTAGCGACTGCCAAGTTTAAAAAAAAAATATAGGCTTGTGTTAGACAACATTCTGACTATGGTTTTTTTTTTATACCACATTGTCGGAAAACAAGCACACGACCCGCCTGATGGTAAGCGGTTAACGTAGCCTATGAACGCTTGCAACACCAGGTATCACTCACGCGTTGCCGACCCTTCCCCCCTCCTCGATGAGCTCTGGCGACCTTACTCACGCGCAGGAACACAACTAAAAGTTATTTGGCTGCAGTTTTCTGTAAGGTGGAGGTACTTCCCCAGTCGAGCTTCTACTCTCTTAAAAGGTAACTGATGATGTTGCCGAAGGTGGTAAGTACACAAAATATAGAAGGAACTTGCTCTCAAGTGCAGCTGCCGGACTACACCGGTACGCATGAGGGTGGTAGCCAGTTCAGGCGGGTACCTATTACCTACAAAGTATAAAAAAAATTGTGATAGTTTAAGCAGTTTATTGATTTTATTTTGATTTTTTAGTAAAAGTATAGTTGCATCGAAAACTACTTATGACGGTAAAAAAATAAACAAAGTGTAACAACCTACTACACTATAAAATAAAATGAATCGGTACGTACCAGTAAAAACATGTTAAATATGTATTACACTGCATTTTTTTTGTAATAATAAAGCGCGCCATATAGATTGTAAGTTGAAGTGGGTAGGGACAATGTTTTTCTATTGTCATCTAGGGACCACATTGAATATTGCGCTTTAGCCGTTTCAGCATTTTCAATATTGTTGTTCAGTCGGTTATATTAAACTCTTTTGTTGCCCAAACACTAAAGCCTGCATTGTATTACACAGGTATTAAAATAATGTGCTGAAAATAGTTTGCATTTTAAAAATTACATTACAAATGGCCGGTGTTTTACATTGTTCGTTTACTTATATGGGGTTAATATTGTTGTTGTTATAAGAATCCTTATTCTTATGTATCACAAAACTAGTTTCTTCTCCCCAGTTTCCTCCGCGTTATTGGGATAAAAGGTAGCTTAAGTAGCCAATAAACACATGTTCGAATTTATAATTGTAAAGGGATAAAACGTTTCTCTGAGACAGAGATAGACAAACTATCTATTTGTTGGTATGCTTGCTTATAATCCATAACTTCTGTGTACGTTGTAGTTTTCACAGTTGCCTGGTGGTTCCTTGAGAAAGGTTTTTTTATTATTGCGCTGTGAGTGAAGAAAGTTGCGTAGTTTCAGTGAAACAAGTGAGAAACAAAAATGACCCTGCATTAGAAGCTTCGAGAATGGGCTAGTTAAAAATATAATAAGCAGTGATAGTTTGTTGAAACTAATTAATACAGACACAGGTCCATAAACTTGACGATACTGATAATATTATCCTAAAAAGTTCAAGAAGTTTAGTAATCCAAAGTAAAAGTCTACATACGTACGTTTTTTTTTAAACTATAAGCAAAACTTCACAAGGATGTAAAGTACGATCACCATGCCACGTTGTCGGCAGCTCACGACATTCGCTTTATTAAACCACGTTTCCAGTCGAGCCAAGAACGGAAAGTATTATGGCCTCCACTCACGTAACGTACTCGTGGAATTGTTATTGAAAGTGGGATAGCCTTTTTGACCAGGTTATTTATTTACTTGACCAAATTATCTGCAAACAAAAATACAGTAGAAACAATTACTGATTACCTATATATTTTTATTTTTTTAGTTTACTTTCATGGTATCTATTTTTTCCACCACGGAAACTTTTGAAATGTCCTCAACATTGGGCTGTGACTTTTAAGTCACAGTCAGTGATTTAAATGAAAAGAGGATACTTTTTGTCTCCGCAATAATGCTTTAGTTGCGTTTTTTCCTGGAAATGTTGCAGTAGCACTAAACTAACAATTACCAGCGCGTTGATGCCAATAAAATGCATTGTTAACGCCATCCTGTGACTATGAAGTAATATAAGGTAAGTCGCTGATAATCTCGTGCCTATTCAGCGAGGCTGATCGAAAAGTTACAATCCAACTCCCTACTTACAGGCTTAATCTATTGGTTCCAAGATAAGTACGAAATGGGGACGTCAATAGGGGTCTTTGGAGTCTTGAGCGTTTACACTCGAAACCAAAAACGCATTCACGGAAATTATTGTTTCCATATTGAATTTGTTTTAATTCTAACTAGCTTCCGCCACGCGGTTACCAAGGGATCTTATGTTTTCCCGGGATAAAAGTATTCTATTAATTTATCTGAAATCAGTTGTTTTCTGTCATCGATAGAAATGTTATGTGTAAACCACAGATCCACAAAAGGAAGCAAAGATTTAGTAGTTCAACCGTTAGGTTCTTTACATCTACGTATCCGCCTGTCACATCCTTCTACTATCCCCAACATGTTGAGTTGAATAAAATGTGGAAAACTAGTTTTATCATGTTTTTGTACTTTTTCACGTGACGTTTCCTTTATAAGGAAAACGTGTAGTGGAGGCAGCTACTGGAATTAGATTTGCGATGCTTTTACACTTGTCTCGAAGATGCAATGCGCTTGACTGCATTGTGTTTTATAATGTTACTATTTTCTAGAACGCACGTTCTGGCTGTGTAAAATGTTATTTTATTATAATTATAATGTATTTTTCTCGCTTCCCACGCAGCTACGAGTACGTGCTTCTTTGTAAGAAATTGTATTTTATTTGATCATACGTTACAGTTTGATGCTACCCTGTTTGACTGCGTTTTTTTATTATAAACTAGATTCCGCCCCGCGGTTTCACCCACGTTCCCCAGGGATCTTATGTTTTCCCGGGATAAAAAGTAGCCTATGTTCTTTTCCACACCATAGGCTATCTGCATATCAAATTTCATTGCGATCGGTTTTGTGGTTTAGGCGTGAAAAGGTAACAAACAAACAAACTCACTTTCGAATATTAAGTTAGGATAGGATAGTAGTAAGAATAGTTAGGATTAGGTAGGATTAGGATAAAGACTACCTTTTGTCTATAAAACGTAGCCTATGTCAACCCTAAAAGTATTATCATACAAAAATATCCTACATACTCTTCTACATAAAACCATAATTAATTAAGATTTACCTTCATTATAATGTTATGGTGATCCTTTTGCCTAAATAATAATTATTTAATGAGAAGACTGTTCTGGTGTACGGTACAACTCGAATGAGTTTATGATACACCATAACAATTAAGTAATTTGTAAAAAAAAATAAGTTACGAATAAATAAAATAAATAACGAATTAATAAAATAAATAACGAAATTATTCAAACATAAGATAAGTTCATAATAAAGTTACATCTTTATTAATATTATCGAATGATGTAATACGCGTTAAAAATCATAATATTTCAGAATAATATTTACAAATGGTCAGCATTCCAGTTCCATTAAATCCTGGAATTATCTGAACCCGCACTGAAAGTATACATTATGTGAAATTGAATTGTGTTTATTCAGTTCACTACCTGCAAATAATATTGTGTAGAATTATTTTTAATAAGCTTGAACCGTTGCTTTGGAAAAAAAGATAGAAAGAATTATAAAAACATAACAAAACAACATTTAGAGCAAACAATATACTAAGACAATAAATTCAGTAATATTGTGTGATTACAAATCAGTTTTCAGTATATTAGTATGTCATCAGAACTGATTTTCAGTTGAAGCTTTTTTGATATCACAAATATCTGGACAGCGGAAGACCTACATAAAGTCTACTTTGAGCCTTGCTTTGTATTTGCTACAACATTTAATTAGAACAATTACCTAGCTGTTTAAGAAATAGAAGGATAATAAAAAAATATATATATTAAACGCCATTTTAAATTTCGTTTTAAGGCGATGATAGCTCAGTGGTAGTGACGGTTCGAATCCTACAATGAGCTTGAGCTTTCGGTGAAGGAAAACATCGTAAGGAAACCATAGCACGGTGGTAGGGTACTTTGTAGTACCCGCCTGGCTGGCTACCACCCTCAAGTTGAAAATCTGTCGCCAAAACACCTATTGGTGTGTTCCGGCAGCTGCACTTGAGAGCCAGATCCTTCTAGGCTTTGTGTGCTTACCACCTTCGGCCATATCATCACCTACCATAGTGAGATTGTGGTCAAACACAAACCTATACAAAGTAAAAAAAAAAAAAAAAACCTAATAGCCTAAACGTCGCTTATAGCATAATCGTCAAAAGCATTACATTCTCGGGATTGGCAAATCCTACATGTCCTTTTCACAAAGCAAACATATTGGTATTCCGATTTCCAATCTGTATCTATAAGGATTACATACATGTAGGTATTATCTATGCTGCTCTCGTGGTCTTGCGAAAATCCGAAATATATTG
The DNA here is from genome assembly GCA_951216915.1 of Tetheella fluctuosa. Classification (NCBI taxonomy): domain Eukaryota; kingdom Metazoa; phylum Arthropoda; class Insecta; order Lepidoptera; family Drepanidae; genus Tetheella; species Tetheella fluctuosa. The sequence goes on along the minus strand of OX578219.1, from coordinate 12,360,554 downwards.
CAGATGAGACTGCAACTTATAGATTTCAAGTTGGAATATTCAAAATCTATGTTATTCTAATTTAGATTTTGAATATTCCAACATGAAAAAAAATAAAAATGTTTTGCTTACATTTTGATTAATCATTTTAGGAGCCACACGGTCCACCTGACACCTGTCATTGCTAATGACAGTTCGTAAATGTGACCTATTTGCAAAAATTTACATTTAATTTAGTTTAGCTCAAATACTGATATTTTAAGTAATTTTAAAATAAATAAATATTCTGGGACATTATTCCTCACACACGGCCATCTGATCCCAAACTAAGCACAGCTTGTACTATGGAAGCCAGATAGCTGTTATACTACATATACTACTTTTTTTTTTGTAAATACGTATCTACCTATATAGATAATTTCACCCAGACTTTTACTACTAAAGCGGTAAGCGGTTACCGTAGCCTATAGACGCTCATAACACCACCAGCAAAGAAAATACAATATTATATTTTCCCTGCCAGGGGTATCACTCACGCGTTCCCAACCTTGACACATGAAGTTGTTAAGTCTCCTGTGCCTGTAATTTCACCGGCTCACATACCCTCCTAACCGAAACACAGTAATACAAGTGCACTACTATTTCACGGTGGAATTAGATATGGTGGTAGTACTTCCCCGGGCGAACTCTACACTAAGAGTTCTACGACCTTCAATTGTGACATGTTCATGCACACAAATGTATGTCCTGAGTGGGAATCGAACCCACGACCTGCGGCGTGATAGAAAGGGTATACCAACCACTTATGTCCCAGAATATTTATATTTATTTATTTAAGTAATTTTATTAGTATCAAAGATATTAATATTATTATTTTATTACTCTACTTATAACTGTACTGTACTTGTATCTTTAAAGTGTGATAATTTGGTAAAATAAAACTTTTTCATGTCTTCTCTAATAGTAGGCACTCTCTAATAGTAACCGACCATTTGATTTACCATACATAATTATAAAGTACACAAATAAATTTTAGTAACCCAACTTGCCACTATCTAAAATTGCATTTGATTAATAAAAAAGTTTGTATGAAAACCACTTATGGCGAACACTCGGCGCATTCCGATCGGCTGCAATCACTGACCTAAAGCATTTCAGTTTGAAAATCGTTTATTTTGTCGTCGAAACTTTTCCACCGCACTGAACATTTAATAAATCAAGTCTCATGACGTAGGTTCTTTTTTGAGGAAGAGTTGGAACAAAAAACAGTTTAATTTTATTACTTCCAAGTTTTTGAGTAGATCTTTGTGATGAGGACGTGAGCTTTTTACTGGAAATGTCGACTACTGCTGACTCTGAAGATGTAATGCGAGATTTAAGCGATGGCAATTCTTTTCTTTTACTGGTAGACTTTATTACTATCTATTAGTACAAATGATTGATATTTAGGCTTGATTTGAAGACATATTTGAACATCAGTGTTCCCGAGGGACTTAATGTCTTTTCGGGATAAAAAGCATCCTTTGTTTTAATCCAAGGGATGATCTATAAAGTAACAAGTTTTATCCAAAATCAATTTCGACATTATCTCCGCGATGGAGTAACAAACACTTAGACAAATATACACGCAAAATTTCGCAATAATATTAGTAAGATTAATGAGTATTGTCTGCCCATAAAATCCAAAATCTATATATTGTAATAGCTTACCGCCACGCGGTTTCACCCGCGAACTCCTATTTTACCACCTTAGGGGTGGAATTTTCAAAAATCCTTTCTTAGAGGATGCCTACATCATAATAGCTATCTGTATGCTAAATTTTAGCCCGATCCGTCCAGTGGTTTGATCTGTGCGTTGATAAATCAGTCAGTCAGTCACCTTTTCCTTTTATATATACAGATACATGGTTATTTATATTTTATACTAAAGCCTTAACACCCCAAAAAGATTTTTATTATATTTGAATATAAATAAAAACATTGAATAATATCTCACGAAACTCACGAAGCTGTGGCTAGTTTTCCCATACATTTTAATCGCATATTCATAGTTTATAATTGTTAGTTCTTATTATAGTATGGAATGAGGAATGAGGAGATCCATCGACGAACTAGGGTCACCGACATAGCCCAGCGGATTGGCAAGTTGAAGTGGCAATGGGCAGGCCACATAGTGCGCAGAACGGATGGCCGATGGGGCCGAAGAGTTCTGGAGTGGAGACCACGGACCGGCAAGCGCAGCGTAGGACGTCCGCTTACAAGGTGGACAGATGACCTTGTAAAGGAAAACGCTGGATGCAGGCCGCCCAAGACCAGTCCTATTGGAGATCATTAGGGGAGGCCTATGTCCAGCAGTGGACGTCTTGCGGCTGAGATGATGATGATGATGAGTATAGTATAAAAACTATTGCAATCGATTCTATTCTTGAACAACCAATTTTTAGGTGTACCTACTATAAATAACCATGTATAAATGATTCACGATATTCTCTTAAACCATCATAACTTTAATGTAACAGTCTGTATTTTTGCAACAACAGAGATAAAGGGACTGTAACAAATTTAACTTAGAATTTACCCGAGTTCACAATAGGACATTACATTGCAAGGAGTAGGTACTTATATAGTAAATCACAAGGAAAATTCTAGAACTTTTCTCTGTTGAGTACCATTATCTGCACACTCCAGTCACAAACGCGACCCCTTGACTTGTGACTCCGAGTACTGAAAGTTTAAACACTGCATGCGTGGGGTTGGTACACAATATATTTTAGAAGTTTAGTTCAAGATCTTTGGTTTTTAAAACTGTTTGTCATCAGACTTATAAATATTTTGTTGTATGTTTTTTTAGCACGTCTTATTTTAGGCTGATGATGAACTGAATGATATATCTTGTCTGTGCTTTATCTTTTTTTTTTCTCAAATTAAATATTATTATACTGATGAATATCTTGATATTTAAATAATTTAAAAAAATGCAAGACCGAGATTTCACTAATACAGTCTCGTCTTGCAATTGCGAATCACTAATCCAACTTAACTTTTCAGCTATCCATTTACGTTGTGCATAATGAACAAACAAACAAATTCACTTTTTTAATCATATCAGTGGATAGGAATGCTGTTTCTAAATTACTAATGTATATCGTACCATCCTTCCACCCTAATTAGAAGTAACGTAAGCGGCTTACAAATGATCGCAAATCTAGTCTCAAATATTTCCTCTTGCACAACCGTCTGTAGAAATTCAAGTATAGCTGTGCTCGAGTGGTCAAGGCTTCGTTTGTCATCTGCAGGAGCTACCAACAGTGTGAAGGTGACGTTTTGAAGAATCGTAGTGTTGGTTATTCCTATGAATATGAGATTTTATTTATATGATGGAATCTAATTATTATCAAGGACGTATGTACTACTAGTTACTTAGTTTATTATTGTTCCTTATGTGACTATTATTAAATATTTAAATACAGAAGATACTGTAATTTATTTTATTTATCGTCTTAAAATATAGAGTCGTTGTAGTGGCTTTTTGTCACATATGAATATGGGCTTTCAAAACGGAACCATCACATTGTGACGTCTTTTGTATGTGAACTACTGAGGTTACGATTAATTTACCCGAAACAGCGGGATTGTTTGATCTTTGATTGAATTAAACCATGTCATTAACTAATTTAATTTATATTGCTTTTGAATGTGCACGTTTGATACAAATCAAGCGTTCAATTATACAAACATACGTGTATAGTCTTGTATTCAGCTTGTTAATTGTTTGCTATTTGTAATTAGTTTAATATTTATTTACAACAAGTATTTACAGTAATAATATAAAAAACGAACTGTAATATATGGAAAATTTTCTCAAAGCGGGAACTGCTGCCGATGGGTAAAGGTCTCAACGGGCTGGCAGCATTCTCTTCTTGTATGTTGTAATTGCTATTAATTTGAATTATATAGATCTTATTATTTGTATCCATGTTTTAGTACAATTCTTTGGCTACATTATCTCTAGTCAAAAACATGCCTAGATCTCATATAAAACTCTTGTAAAAGAATTTATTCCTTTACTTATTACTACTGCCTATGTACATAATTAGAGTAGATATTGTAGTCTTCGATACTTCAAATGTGAGATTTATTTATATAATACCTTATAGAAAGGAAAGGAGTGGATATTCTATAATGTGTTTACAATGTATGTTGGAGACGCTTCCACCTTTTAAGATATTTTCGGCTGGTGACAAAAATATCGATAAACGTCTTTATTACTTATAAATTTTAGTGAAAAGTAGGAAAATTATAATAAGGCTTTGTTGATTTTCAAAGAGAAAGTCAATTTAGATTTTAATGCTCAAAAAATGAATTCACGAAAGATATTAATTATCTTGTTTGCTTTTTATTACTTGCTCTCTATTTATTTGATTTTAACGCTACAATTTTATTATATTTGTGTGAAATTTCAAATTAGTCTTCAAGATAACCTTTTCAACTTGAACTTTTGAAGTATCTAACTTTATTTGGTGGAGGATTGTCAAAAACACTCGGTGCGGTTTGACGTTGAAATATTCTCTTAGTAAATTCAATAACCGATGTGATTTCTTGTAGCAAGTAAAGTTATCTTAGCGTGTCTAAGATACTTATTTATTACGTATGCATAGGTACAAAGTATAAAAAAAAACAATTTAAAAACTATGTTTAGTGTAGTATAATCCTATATTGAAATTGAGCCTAAAATTAAAGAAAACTTCGTGAAGAAACTATCACTTGACTCAAGTTGAAAATATATCGCAAAACACCCATCTATATTCCGACAGTTGCACTAGTTGATGTTATCTCTAATCAAATTGAGGCCAAAGTTGAACTTATCCACACGAAAATGTGTCTTTCTTTCATTACTTTGATGGTTCAGATCAGAAGTAAGAATCTTTTTTTTGATTATAATAAATTTTTACGAATAAAAATTGCATCTCAACTTGTAGGTATGTATACTGAAAATAATGAATTTACCCAGTATATATGTAAAAATGGGCAGTGTAATGTCGAATTATTTTCAAAAATGAACATTGAGATTTGTTGGATATTGAATGATTCGTAACAAATGGCCGTCTAGTTCGGTGTTTGAACGCATTCGATTTTAAGTGGTATATTAACAATCAAAGACACAATTTTAGGGATTAGACGTGGTTTGATAATATTGGTCTTTGAGAAATCTGTCTGTCTATATAAAAAGAAAACATGACTGACTGACTGATCTATCAAACACAGCTCAAACCACTGGACGGATCGAGCTAAAATTTAGCATACAGATAGCCATTATGATGTAGGCATCCGATAAGAAAGGATTTTTGAAAATTCTACCCCTAAGGGGGTGAAATAGGAGTTCGCGGGTGAAACCGCGGGGCGGTAAGCTAGTAGCTTTATAAACTTAATGAGGTGGGTTCAATTTATTATGATCATTATGATTTCTTCAAAAAAAAAACTAGCATTTATCCTCAATCTTAAAAATGTATATAAAAAGACTTAGATGGCCTAAATCAACTTTTAAATAAATAAATCAACGGTTACAACTAAACAACACAAAATTTTGATCCTCAAATACAAATTCTTAAAAATACAATGGTAATTTACAAATGGAACCCATAGAATTTTTGAAATTCAAAAGAAAGCTTTATTTACCTTCTTAATGGATCACGTACAATGCTCATAATGCTTAAAATGGTATATAATGGTAAAACTGGGTTCAAGAGACCGTATACAGTGGATTTAAAACTTTTTACTGAATTGGAGTTTGTGTTAAAGTTTTCGTTTTAATGTCGCATGAGACTAGAATTTGTAAGATGTCGGTCTACTTTATTAGATTGTCTTCTTAGATTATGAAAGGATTCTGCTTAATCTTACAGTTTACTGTATACTGGGAGAATATTTTCACATGTCATCTTTTCGAAACCTAAGTAATAAAACAAATGCTAATAAAGTAAAATTAAACACTGCTATACTTAGCAATTTTAAAAACTAAATTGATTTTTCACGCTAAGCCACATTTTATATTGGTCTAACTGTGAACTCGTCAAACTCCACTATTCCGATTAAATAAATTTCAGTTGAATATCACTTCAAAATTAATCAAAATATTTAAATTTTTACTAACTAAAAAACTTATTTCATCAAAAGACTGAATTCATTAATTTGAATATTGATAAAATTTTCAGACAGAATCATTTTTATTTACAAATAGGCAAGTATTGGCATTTGGTAATAAAATATGGCTGTGCAGCAATCTTGTATGAAATTGATACGTAAGTCTGTACCTATGTAAAATTAATTGAATCAGGAAGGGGTCCGCCCGAGGGAGAGTGTCGACCGGCAGCGAATTATCCAAAATAGATTATGAGCCACTTCCCTGATATTAGACTTAAGGGATTTAATGATTTATTCATGTGGGCGGATAATATTTCCTGCAGCAGAAAATACAGGAGTGAAATCTTATCGTGAGTTTGTTGAAGATTGTCACATAAAATGTATTATTATTTGGCAGCTTTTGCTTAGTATTAAAGATGCTGTTAAAAATTGAATAATACAGTACCTAATGATTTTTAAGATAAAAAATCATAAGGTACTGTTTTAGCACTGCATTATTTTTAATATCATGTTTTGTCTGCAAACAACACCACACGTACCTACAGATCCTTTGTAACAAGTTTATGTTTATGCCACCTATAAACTTGGATGCATGCAGTAAATGCATCTAACCATACAATGGCTTCGACTAGCCCCAGACCTGTCAAGAGGACAAAAGATATTTATGCCCCTTCAGTTGAAGGCACAACCCAGTAACTCATACTCATCATCATTTCTGACTAGACGATCAATTGCGCGAGACCTGAAACTACCGCTTTAGAACTTTGAAATTACTTCATTTTCTCTGAAACTCACTTTGACCAGTTCTCACAAGTCAGCCAAATGTTAAACTTCTAAAACTTTGGTAACTCCTGTAGCAGTTTATTGAACTTTTCCAACACTTGCATTCTCTGCTTGAATTATTGCATAATATACGCTTGGCAATAAAACTATCGGTCCCAATGTTCAGCGCCATAGTTTTTATTGGAGCTTGTAAAACGTTTGAAAGTTTCCCGAAACGTTTTAGTAAGTTTATTTGTGATTTGTCGCACGTTTTATTTAACATTTCTGAAAATTATCTTTCTCTGTGTAACATATTTTGGGTTCCCCAACTTCATTTTTTGAATTTATTATTTTCATATTTTCAAACTATTCTCAGAATGTATCTCAGAATCAATCAAATTGTTCTACGAATAAATATTATTTTTTTAAGACGAAACATCGTAATTCGTATGTTCTCGTATAAATATAAAGCTTATCACACTAAACTAGACTACTGTATCCAATCTATCTTTAATTTTTAGTCACTTACCATGGAGAGATTATGGTGCAACAAAAGCCTTCACAGTAAAAATAGTAAAACTATTTATCTTATCCGAACTTCAAAATTTAATAGTATAGTGAATTTCTAGGTGCACGTCCTTTTCACAGGCAAATTTACACGGTATTGTTAGCTTTATAAAAATTGTATCAAAATTGCAATCTTAAGGCATCTTTTGTTTTGAGACCTACGTCCTGCTATTTTGGTCTTTATGTCGATAACAATTCAGTGTAAACTCACATGAGTTGGCCGTGTGCGACCATGAAACCACACAGCGTGGAAATCCACTTGAGTACCTCGAAGTTTTGGAACTTGAAATAGAAATTTGTTTGACAAGTGATACAAATCTTTAGATGTAACTGATACAATTGTCTGTTTCCTGTTGTTAAAGTTGAAATGCGACTTCAAATCTTTAGGTCAGGTTTCGTAAGTCTGTTTCAATTTTGAAGTTTAACAATTGTTCTTACCTGTATTGTATCTTACTTGGAGTATGTTTTATTATACGAATAACTTTAATATTACTTGCTTAACTTATAATGTAATTCGATGAAATTGTTGGGTTAAAGGGAATTTGAAATTGAGATTTTTTTTATAATTTATATTTTTTTTTTGTTTAAGTAAACAATTTGATTTTAAAATTGATGGTTATACCTATATAAAAAATCATATAAATCGAAAAACAATAAAACGCATCAATCGCGTACTCGATTCAGAAACAACGATTGCCCATTAAATTAATGTCTTCACACCCCCACATAGCAAAACCTATAAATAATACGAGCACATAAAACTCCACACTATGATATTGATAATAAAAATTCCTTTCCGGACCGCTGAGGGAGAAATTCCTAAAGCCGGTCACTGACGGCGAGACTGCGCGTTTTCGTAGATAAACGCAATGCGACAGAAAATCGCATTCCAAACGTTCACCATAAAATAAATTCTTTTGTACAACTCCTGGTGTAGAGTTTGTGAACTACGGCGTAACATGGTTACAGTTTCAGCTGAATTAGTTTGAATGGTCAGGCTTAACTAGTAGTTACATTTGTACTGCTAATGAGTTCTGTTTCCCGTTTAACGCTTTCAACTTTTACATTATAATTTATTGTTAATAAAAGTTTCCAAGCTGCAGTTAAGTAGAAAATTTAATTTATATGTCATTGTGCAAGCGTTATAATATTATTGAGATTTGAGAAGAAATAAAATGGCTGTTTCCATTATCAAATTCTAAGAATAAAATTATGACTGGCAAAGACAAAACTGTGACAACTTAGTGGTAGTGACGTTGAATGTCATAACAAAGGTCGTGAATTCCAAACTTTGCTTGAGTGAGTGAGCTTGAGTTTTCAGTGATGGAAAACATCGTGAAGAAACTAACCACCATGTTAAAAATCTATGGATAGACCGTCTGCCAGTTTTTCATCCTTCTGACTTAAATAACAATGGTTCTTTAAAATCAATATTTAGGTTATCTTCATCTTAAACCTTTGTTATTTCAAAGGCGTTACATTAAACGCCCTATGCCCATGCTTACAGCATCCCCAAACCCCAGATTGTAAATAAAATAAACCACAATATACCCCTAAAACGATGAAATAAACTTATACAGTCTCCCTAGGTAGGGGCACGAACGATTGTTGACATGTTACGAGTTTATGGCTTATCTCCGGTTCTGTTTTTAGATTGAATTTTGTTTTTGTATCGTATGTGTATTCCTAGAAGACGTTTTGTAAATAATTCTATTCGTATTTCTATTTAGAAATACATTTTCAGTAGCAGTTTGCATCAAGTTTTCTACAAGATTTGTAATTGATAAAAAAAAAAGACTTCTTTGTTCAGAAATTATTAACTATACATAGCTTGGAATTGCTAATGTTGCCAGTAGATGGTGACAATATTGACTATTACGTTACTCTACGTTTATGTTCAATGTATTTTAGTATTTAATATGAATATAAAATATTACTCCATCTATGAATCGTGGACACCATCTGTTAATTTTATTTACATAAATTTATTTACAACAAGTATTTACAATCAACTTATAAAATACAAACTATGATATATAGAAAACATCCTCAAAGCCCTCACTGCTGTCGATAGGCAAGGTTCCCAACAGGCTGGCAGCGTTCCCTTTTTGGATGACCAAGCTTATGCGTTGGCGGAAAAAGCTCCCAGCCCGTCGGTCTCCCGAAGCCTCGATGAGCTTGGATGTTAAAATCCGAGCAAATTGGCGAGGCTAGAACCCCCACGGACCCAAGGTTTCCACTGTGAATGGCATGAACAAAAAATTAGGACCAAGACAAGCGTATTTTACATTGTTTAGAATTAAACGGTGAACTGAAAAAAAAAGTAGCATTCCTTTTAGATACTGCAATAAAAATAGTGTACACAAGCAGTTTTTAATAAAGCCTCGATGAGCTTGGATGTTAAAATCCGAGCAAATTGGCGAGGCTAGAACCCCCACGGACCCAAGGTTTCCACTGTGAATGGCATGAACAAAAAATTAGGACCAAGACAAGCGTATTTTACATTGTTTAGAATTAAACGGTGAACTGAAAAAAAAAGTAGCATTCCTTTTAGATACTGCAATAAAAATAGTGTACACAAGCAGTTTTTAATAAATTCTTTTGCTCAGTTGCCCAGAGACGCCGACAAAGTAGTATTGTGATTGTTTCTTCAAGAAATGCGATGCGGTCGCTTTTAATAATAACTCCTTTGAGAATTTTGTGCTACTTTTGCTGGCTGTTTAAAGTAAGTTTAAGTATACAATTTATTATTGTAATATCAATTTGCAACAAACAATGTAGTACCTATGTTTTAGTTCGTACCGACTCCAAGATAAAGTTGGTTTTTAGATTTATTATTTTTATTGGTTGCAACTATGTCTGTAGTTTTAAGACCTCGTTTCATTTTGTATCTAGATTTTCAATGTGACGTAGAACTTTAAAAAAATATTCATATTTTTTCCTACTAATGGTAGCAAATTTATACAGTTACTGGACCACCTTTTTTTTTATACTCGCGTTTTACTTAATTTCTTTCAGGTGAATTTCTTTCCTATTTATTCTATCAAGTATTTTTTTGCCAAAAGTTATTTTTGTTCATACCAGATTTTTAAGGCTGATCTTAATGATATATCAGTGGTAGAGACGTTGAATGACGTAAAGTCGTAGATATGAATCCTACAATGAGCTCAAGCTTTCGGTGAAGGAAAACATCACGAGGTAAACATAGCATCCACCTGCCTGGCTACCACCCTCAAGTTGAAAATTTGACGCCAAGCACCTTCCCTTCTAAGTTTTGTGTGCTTCAGCTACATCATGACTTACTATGGTGAAATTGTGGTCAAGTACAAGCCAAGTAAAGAAAAAACTTTTAAATACATATTACTTAGCTCAAATCCTAAAATCTCCACTTCATTTAAAACTGTTAATTCGAAAATGAGGAGTGTAACTTTTGTAATGGGCAATAAGCTAATGTATTGTTATGCGTCAAAATCGTGAAATCACTTAACGTGAAATCTATTAGTAAATTTGCACCAAGTTTTGAATATTCACGTAAATTCCTAAAGCCTTAGACTACTGTGTCTCGGTCGGCTTCACAGATAGTTGTACAAAGTTTCTTTACGGTCGGTCACTGGTTCTATTCACTTCGTCCCCTTTACTTCCCTCACTTTGTATTATAATATTGAAATTTGTACCAGCGCGTCGAGTTTTCAGACAGTACTGTTTGTAATATTTCATTGTTTATTCCTCGATCAAATATTAAACATCTTCGAGATACGGTAGCTTTGATACCAATATTTTAGCTTAAATTTTCATATGAATAAACTATTCTGTTTACAAAACAGAATCTAATTGAGCAGTAAATAGAAAAAGGGATAAACAATCAAATGTTATCTTAAAGTATTATACTATTCAATATTAAAGCTTTTATAGTAAACTATTATCAAGTTTTAATTGCCGCCGTATTTATTTACACTAGAAACAATTTTAGTAAACATTATGTTATACGAAATCAAATTTATAGAATAATAAATGAGGCTTACAGAATAAATACGAGAAAATGTTATTTTATATCCCATACAATGTTATTGTTTTGGGGTTGGAAAGTGTAGGGCGCGTATAACGTTTAATTTAGTAAGGGTGCCCATAGAAAAACATGAGACGGGGTTACTTTAGAGGGTGCCTGTCTATTTCTTTCTAAAGTTACGATGAGATTGCAGACGAGTAATGGCCGTATAGTGATTATTTGTAATTCAAATACCTACCTTCTATGAATACGATTTTTTTTCCAGGAAGCTCTTACTCCTATTTATAAAATTTTTATGTTGGTTGAAGATTGAGTTATCATTAAAAGCTTGATAAGATAATAAGATCAGTGATATGCTTTTGTTTCCCAATAAAAATTACAAAATAATTTATCATTTTTAGAGGCAATTGATCCGCTTTGCCAGCTAAGTGCCCCAAAATACAACAATATCGAGATCATTATCTCAATAAAATAATAATTTGAAGTAGGAATTTTCTTTGCGTCGAAATATTTTTTTATCTGTTCTTACATTTGTTACAAAAGAGAGATTTGGTTTTATACACAATACTGATAGCATCATAATTTGGCTCGGAGAAGGTGAATAATAAAATATTTTTACAACTCCATTTTACTTTTACTTTATCACTTTATTGTTTATCTTCAAATATTTATGGTGCATAAAATAAATTACGAACACGCACATTATCTGTTATTTTACGAGGGTAGGTCCCCAATGTTATCACTGTCACCCTTAAAGGGTTCAAAGTTGCCATGAAATATAGTTAAGATTGAGTTATTTTGTCAAGTGTCTATTTGACATTTCAATTGGAATATACTCATGTCAAAGTCAAATTCAGTTTACGCCTTAAGAGGGCATTTTTTAATTTTATTTTTGTTTAATATTTAAGTAACTTCTTAATTTATCTTAATTTGTGTTTTTTTTTCTAATTGTATATATATGTTCTTATAGCTGTTAAATAAATAATATTCTATTCTATTTATGAAGGTCAAATTTACAGAATTTACCACCGGTTCAACTGAAAAATTCAGCATAGTTATTTTAATACATATTTTTTATGTCATGCTATTTTGACTCTAATATTTTTTCAATTTACAAAAATTGCTATGTTAGTTCGTTTGCTTTGTACCAAAATATTAGAATCTATCTACTTAGGATTAAGGCTTTTGTATTGAATATAATATAACCAATGCAAATTGCCTTTGTATCTGCTATCTCTAAATATCAACAACATAATTCAAAACTTTTATAAAATCATACTGAATTCTACAGAGCTCGGTCGGCATGTCTGATTGATAAACCACTCGTTCTTAATAGCTTCCTGTGTATGCATCTGTTATGAACGTTTAGTGGCCAACAATTTGCTTGTCTAGGACCCACTTCATAAGATGTTAGACGTGTCCTAACTTCCCCTAGATCTTATTAAACTTGAATGGTTTTTTTACTAGTTTTCGTTTTTGACCTACTAATGGTGAAAGACGTGTTTACAAAATTATTAATGTTTTAGTATATCAAAGTACCATTTGTGATTAGTACGATGGAAAAGACGAAAAGGATTAAATAAAAATTGATATTTGATTATTTTTATTCAATGATTTCTTCAATATTTATATATTTTTATTTGTTTAAATCAATGTATGAATCTTTCTATCATAAAATAGTTTTGTTATAATCACGTGAAGTGATGAAATCCTACTAACGTACAAATATATTAAGGAATTTGAATTAAACTTGGCACATAAACGTAATCATACTCTGAAATGTAACCCTAAGTAAAACTGGGGGTATTTTAAGTTATATTTTAACAGAGAGACGTTGTGTAACATTAACCTAGTTGGGGTGAACCCACGTCATATCTATGAGTTTAATTTACTTTATGAGGTTGATCCCAAGCCCTACTCCTCTAAGCTTAAACTTATACTTATCTTTACTGAGCTTTATCATAAGTTGGTAAACATAAAATGAAAAATCAACTTTTGTTTATTTATTTTTATATCACTGGCGGCAAACAAGTTTACGGCCTATGCATTATAGCATATATACATTAGAATAATAGAATATCAAGAAATTTACCGACCGTAATTGACAGACAAAGCACAGCCTAAACCGGTGGACCTAGAGATTTTAAATTTAAAGGAAATAAATCTTGAGTACCCTAAAAGTGCAATATAGAAGGGTTATCAAAATTCAACCCCTAAAGAGGTAAAATAGGGGATCGCGGAACGTAAAGCTAATAAAAGCTTTGGTCGAAGCATGAAATTATGTACACTACAATTAGAACAAAGATATTGTTTAAACAAGCGAGAAGAAAAACAATACTTTAATCCTTGATCATAAACATTTCATTATGAACCAAAAATAATACGAAAATAATTTATTAATTATAAATAATAATTTAATGTTATATATATACACATTATACATACCTATAGCTCATGGAAAGCGTTCGGTGACGAGTGACGATGACGCGAGTTCCATGATTTTTGTTCACCCACAAAGTGCTCAACGCGCCTAAAGAAGTTTTCACTTCAAAAAACTTGACGGGCCAGTTGACGTGGAAGTTAATAGGTACTATAACTCCCACAGAGGTCATGAATTTCCATCCAGGACAAATAATATTTTATTTTTGTTTATTCGGGATAACAAACAAATAGCATATTACAATATAAACATAAAAACATGACAAAGAAAATTAGTAAATATGTTACCCACAACGCTATCCACAGATTTGTTTTGTATGATCGTAAGTTTGATCGAAATGGCCACTCTGTAGTTAAATGGCATTGTTTCATGTCTGGGTGTCAATCTAATTTATAAAATTCATGTGTCACAGTGTTTGTCTGCAATCTCCTCCGAAACGGCTTGACCGATTCTTATGATTTTTTTGTGTATATTTGGTAGGTCTGAGAATAGGTCGTAGGCTATTTTTTATACCGTTACGTGGGTGAAACCGTGGGCCACAGCAAGTATAAGTATATATTTCCTTGTATTTTAACACAACAGTTATTCGGTTTTCAATGTACAAGGTCCGCTTAGTTTGGGAGCAGATAGTCCTGTGTAAAGACTGTTCCAGGATATTCTTTCTTTTACTGTAACATATAAACGCTAATCCATAAAACCCTTTGTTCTTATTCTTAACAACGTGCAATAATTACTAAAACAGTATGTTTGTTTAACCAATAAACTATCTGTGTATACCATCATGTTTCAAATAAGTAATAATGAACTCTATGCAACAGATGATAAAGAATTATTTTCAATAACATCGGACGTCGAAAGAACTGTATTTTTATTGGAAGTTCATTCTATTGATCTATTTGTAGCAAACAATGTAGGAGATGTAATTAAAAGTAACTTTGTAGTTATATATTGTTTGGAATCGTTGGATCCCGTGTATAGCAATCGTTCGGAGAGTTGTTTATTTTGCATTTATAAATATAAACTTAATTAGGTATTTCAACATTTTAACGCTTGAACGTAGTTCTATCAATTTTAGTAGGTAAGTATATGCAATTTTTCTATGGGTATAGTAGAAACGTTTTTTAAATGTTTTTTTTTTAGAGTTCAGATTATTAATATTTTTGTGTAATTGTAGAACAATTACAACTGAACCATTCTTCTAATTAAAATTTATTTAAAAAATTACTGACATCCTTTAACAAAAAATAGAATTCTAATAGATAATTCATTTAAAAATAAAGTATGCAAATTCAATATTAGCGAATAATATCTCTAATCTATTAAATATTTAATACATCATTAAAAATTTAACTCTCATATTTTACTCAAAGTAGGCAATTAGATTTAATTTCATCTAATTACACTGATATTAAGCTTTTAATAGACCTATAGGTAATCTTTTCATAGGCATGAATCGAAGTGTATCTATTCGAATCATCTTGGATTCGAAACATAACGAGTTTGAGTTTTATATATTAAGCCATAGCATAGCATTTACTTTATACTATCCACCTGGTTGGCTACCAGACACAGAATACTGCAAAAACAAATCTATTTAGAGTTCCCTAGAATTCGTACAATTGAGCAACCATGTCCAAGTCATAATCTTCAAACGTATACGGAACAATGAAATCAAAACAATGACTTTAAGTCTTACCAGTACAATAAATAGTGCATACAAAGCCAGCACTACCATTGCAGAGGTTATTATTTTCTCGTGAGTAAACACCAGTGCAATAAACGTCACACAGAAATACTGACCGAAACATTATGCGGTCCCAGAAGACCTTATTTATAACGCAATAACGATCATAATGGTACGTGAAGGCTGTGTAACTATAAGATTGTCCTTGTAAAGACATGTCACGCCCGGTCGGAGTGTTATGCTTCAACAATTTTACAGGCCACAATGCCAATGCTTCCTTTGGGAAACACTGAAGACTCGTATACTTTGTAGTTGGAAGTTGTATAACTATAAAACCGGGTTACGTCACAAATAAACTTGATTATAGTGTAATTATTAACAAATGTATTCTAGTTCTTGTTAATATTGTAGGACACCATGCATTTTGGCTCATACTTATAATACATATAATTTGAAACTCTGAAGGACCTAGTGATTAAGAGGTCTAACTTATTTGAACCAAGGATATATAAAACTGCCTAAGAAGATATTTTTAGATACTCAGCCAAGCTAAGTAGGTAATAAATAAAATTAAGTACCGTGTCTTCAAATAAACCTCGTTTAAAACTCAAGAGACTTGACAAAACTTTGAAAATGAATACTGGCTCAAAATTTATTACAACACCTAATATATACGGGAGCATCTAGCTAGACTGACAATAATTGGATCCCAAAGCTGAGATACGGGGGCAAAAATCCGAGACCAAATTAAATTTAGTCCCCGCATTATTTGCAAATAAATTGCTTTGCAGTAAATCGCGGCACCAATTCACTGGCTCAATTTTCTAATTCAAATCAGGGAGATGTTATCTTTAGCTTAAACAAAGCCGGTTGGTTCCGGGCTCAGAGACATGACAACAGGGAAAAACCTCCCTAGGAGATAAAGTGAGGTCGATGGGTCACTCTTTGTCGTGGGATTCCTCATTTGACACAAGTGTATACTTAGGACTGTAATTGAATTAACGGACATTTTGAAACAATATTAGCGGAAAATAAACGGTCATAAAACTTTGTAGAGGACTGTTTAAAATATTGAATAACATATATTTCAATTAAATTCAAAAATTATTTATTCACTCCCACATAAAATCAAAGAAACAGTTTTAGCTCTTAACTAGGTTAAGGTACATACATTTAACAGTGGGAAACAGGAGCCCAAACTAGGTTTTCCTGTGCTATGAGTCTCCTGGCTCCCCCTCTTGGTAGGATGTAGTGGCAATTTCTTTTTTGAGAGAAAAAAATATTATTTGTGTGTGGGTGTGTGTGTCAGTGTGTCAGCGTGCGTGTGTGTTTGTGTTTTTTGGAAATATTCTGCCTTCCTACAATTAACAAGAAACAATAAATAAGGCTGGCGGCGCTACGTTATCAGCAGAGAGCCTCAAGTGGCGCAAATGTAGTAACATAGATACAAGCTATATATTTGAGCCGTTTGGGGTTGAAACTCTGGGTCGAGAGTGGGGGTCGAGAGCTCACCATCTTTATCGCGAAATATCCAAACGCCTGGTCGAAGCAACTTGTGACCAGAATGCTGGCTTATATCAAAGCCAGAGAATCAGCATTGCCATCCAACGTGGCAATGCCGCCAGGATTCTGGGTACGCTGCCTTCTGATAGCGACTTTTTTAATTTAGACTAATTTAAATAAGCTTCTTAATTTTAAGTTTTCTTTTTGTCAAGTGGTTTTAAGTGTTACTAGGAAATATCACTGAAAATGTTGTAAATTTATTTTATAGGTGGTGTTATGAGGAATAATACATATTGGATTTATTAACAAACAATTAGGATATATAATTGTGATATCTTTATACTAAAAATATTTTTGGTAAATTAAGAGTATCTTCCATGAAGGAGCCGACACATTGAACATAATTTGATACCTACTAATGATTTGACATTTTTGTGTTCAAAAAAATCATTTAAAGCACAAACTTCGTATTTGATAATGGGTAGAATGCTCAAGAAACAAACAAAAATACAAGCACAACATTTTAGATTTTGACACCTAATTGGTACCAAATTTAAAAAATATTTAAATACAGTTTTGGCCACATTGCTCTGTTTTTTTTTATGTTAAAAATTATACTACTAAGTGGCAAACAAGCTTACGGCCCACCTGATGGTAAGCGGTTACCGTAGCCTATAGACGCTCATAACACCACCGGCAAAGAAAATACAATATTATGTTTTCCCTGTCAGGGGTATCACTCACGCGCTGCCAACCTTGAGACATGAAGTTGTTAAGTATCATGTGCCTGTAATTTCACCGGCTCCCATACCCTCCTAACCGAAACACAGTAATACAAGTGCACTACTGTTTCACGGCGGAATTAGATATGGTGGTAGTACTTCCTCGGGCGAACTCTGCACTAAGAGTTCTGTCAGGTTGACAGAGCTCAAATAAACAGCGATACGCACCAAACTTTAATTTCTTAAAAATTATCAGTACTCAAATCTGCCTCTGTGGTTAATGGGCTGTTATTAAATTTTAGTTATCTATGGTGTAATAACTCGTAAATCTCACCACAATGTGACTCCCTTCGGCCTTCTCAAATTGATTGATGTATTATCTTTTTTGACAATGAAAGGACGAGATTACAATGTTCCTATTCCATCTTCGCTGAATGAAATCATAGTTTCTTTGTCACCATATTTCATAAAATCTGGAATCAGGGATGTGCTTTCTTGTCAGACAAAAGAAAAAAAACAGAATTATGTAAACAATTCGGTTTGATAGAATAATTACTCGCATCATTGGGGTTTGCTTATGGGTGACAGTTTATAGACTGAGGCTGAACTGCATAATTTTGAAATAACGTTTATTAATATTTCATAGCATCCTGTATATTGGACGTACCATTGTCTGCCTATCTGCAGCTATTGAATATACGATACTTTTTCCAAAGATGGGATGTGAGATACGACTTAAATGACCTTAACAAAAAAGTTGTTTCTTTTTCTCATTGTTTACTTACCATCCATTGATGATATTTCTATAAGTACCTTAATTTTTTTTATCGTAATTTAATAAGATATTTTATATTACAATAAGCAAATCATTTAATATATACAATTAAAATAATATATAGAAAAACAAATGCATTCTATAGCAATACTTAGTATTATCAGTAACTTTATTATTGTTCTTGATAAAATTTATGTCGGCATTAAAAATCAGTCGCTTTTAGACAGCTACCTTCCGTCATAAATAATTAATTCAACAAATCAAAGGTTACCCGGAAGGGTTACGAAAGAGGTCAAATATCCCATTGGGACTCCAGGGACTATCGAATTCACCCCAAAAGGTAACATAAAACAAATACCTGTTTGTTTTATGTTTTACCTTTAAAGAACTGAAAAGAAATCCTGGGACTTTGCTTGATATATCTTTATTACTCGTATTTGTATAGTACAAATACTTTTTATTTGGACTTCAATTCATGTATTTTTTATTCCTCAGTCTCACTGTTAGAATTTGTCAGGCTTAAGCCACATATTTTGACTTGTTTTTGTTTTCAGACCTATAAGCCTGAAGGCTGTTATGCTAATAAATTTTTGGCAAATAATTTACGAGGCTTGTATTGAAGTTTTCGTTTTTATGTGTAAACACGCAGTTTACGACACGAAATCAAACAAAATATGCCCCAATTTTGATTCAATTATGGTTATTAATTTTGTGGCCAGTTTCAAAACACGTTCGTTGTATTTCGGTAACAATTTTGTGATGATAGGAGAAATTAATCGTGAACGGTTTTATTTGGTTGGAAAACATTTTGTGCTTGTCTGATCTAAGGTCCGTTAAAGAACGTCGATCAAGCTTATGCTTGACTTAATTATGTAAAATTTTGACTTAAAATTAAAACAGCATAAGGTGTATTTTTGATTAACACAATTATCAATACTTGTCTTATAAAAATATTTTCGGGTCTAAGTCAGTAACAGTTAAAAAAAATACTTTTGAAAATTTGTACCAAAAAAAACTAGTTCCACCTCGTAGTCTTAGTCCACAGCCACTCTACATACCTAGGAATTTATCAGTTTTTTTGTGAACTTCATAATAACAACGTAACGCTTTTGAATAACACATAATGGAATGTTTTCTACACCCCGCTGATACTAGAAGATGTGAGCAAAAAGGTAATGATAATAATCACATCAACTTACCAGAGTTACAGATAGTATACCATGCTTCGTTAAGCTGGGATTGGGGGAATCAATAAGAAACTTTCTGGACTCTAACTTACTATTGACTATAATATAGGTTTTCTTTAAATAGAATGAGAGCAAAATATTTTAACAAATAGTTCCAGAGTTTTTGCACATAATAATATTTTGATATGTACTCCATTCTACCCCTGCAAATTGTTGCCAATTAATTTGAAAAAATACTGTAGTATTTTTATAAATAAACATCATCCAAAAAGTTCATTGTTCAGAGACGAAAAAAAGAGCTTTCCAATTTTCTACCCATTAGTAAAGCAACAGACAGCAAAAAATAGTAAACATTGACAGTTTTTTCCCTGGTAACAATTCCCCTTGTCAAATGATAATTGCCTTCGTTTATCTACCCTTAACAAGGTATAAATCGTTTCTACCTTGACAATAAGACGTTTTTCCCTCGTAAAAGTTGTGTGTAAACAGACTGATCTTCGATTCCACTTTTTTTGTTAGGTATACTTGCAACAAAGAGTAAATAAAGTCTTTCTTACCAATATGGAGGATGGGGGAAGTAAAGGTCGGGATAAAAGTCGAATATCACATCGGAGTGCTTCGGTAAATTCGGTCTCAAGAGGTTAAGACGCGGTACACTGTAAAAAGTAACTTTTGAAATAAATATGACTCTATTTTATAAGGTAATATGTCGCTTTGGGAGCCAATGTTTGAAGCAAGTTTTGTAAAACCACTGAAACTGCAATTTAAAAACAAGACTCATAAAAGTATCTGCAAATAAAAGTAATTGCAACGAACCAAAAAAAAAATTCTTCAAAGATAAGACAAGTAAGTATAATTGCTTTTATTTCAGAACGAAAAAATACTGAGGTCAATAACCTTTTACCACAGGCCTGTTTAAAATCTCATCAAGCTCGAAGAAACAGGCCATTTTAATTGAAGGTAACGATCACAAATGGGTCCAAATTCACTTAAAGTCCCTATCGAATTGAGACGACACGAGAAAATTTTCTAAAAGGAGACAATTAATTTGTTTTGTGAAATGTGATCGTAAAACTTTAAACCGAGCTGTAAAAATAAAAGTTGACTGGTTTTAAGTTCGCTGACGTTCGTTTGTTATTTTTACTGCCTTTTTCGCTGGTACTGTAATGGCTCAATTTGCGATTGACCCCCGTTCTGTTATCCAAGGAGGTTAGATAGACTAGTTAGCATCGACTTTCAATAGCTAACAATGTCCGAAGCACTACTATACTATTACCATAAGTATAAAAACTAATACTTTTGTATAGCAGCGAAACTTCTTTCAAGTTGAGCAAATCTGACAAAAAGGTTGGAATATTACAAAAATTGTGTATAGCGCGTAGGGTAGTCACAGCGGTAAAGACAACATTCAAAATGCATGGTGCCTCTACCCAAGCGGGTAGTCGTACCACCAAAGCTTTGAAAATCAAAATCTATGAATGTGTAAATTGGCTTGATCTTCTTGTGTATAATACAAAAATCCTTCGAGTCCAAAGATCTTTCTTGTTGACCTGGAACAAGTGCCCTAAATTAAGCTTTAGAAAGGGTTGTCAATAAGAGTAGGTATTCTGATGCTAATGATGTCTATGACCTGAATGGCCTATTGATCTCTGCAGGTTTGCCATTAGTCTATAATCAGGCTATCCTAATATAATCCGATTACTATGTAGGTACTATTCAGTACCAGAGATACCTCAGATATAATTATTATTTATTGAAATTAATGAGGTATGAAGTACGTCTTAAAGTTGCTTTAACTTGCTTTAAAAATACGATGTTTTTTTTATAATCAATAAAATTACTAGGCGCAATTTCGTATGCTACAAATTGTTGTTGACGCCCGTTTTTGGTGGAAAAAGAATTCCCTGGGTTGCCGTAAAAACAGCAAAAAAATAGGCCCAGATTTATACATTTCTTAAATTAGGATGAATCAATGATGCTCGCCTAAACAAACTTCTGAATTTTTGAGATGGAGCCTGACAATTCATAAGTGAATATAAAGGGTTAATTGAATAAAAAAGATTTTATTTTAATTTCCCCAAATTGTTGAAATCAATTAGCAAAAATCTAGTTTCCCGGAAATATTGTTTATGACAAAAGAGGATGGTAGAACGGTTGATCGCACACTCGCTTAAATAACTGAGAGTAGGATCTTATATATAAAAAAAATATTAGCCAAATGGCGGATGTTACACAGAATTTTTTTGATAAATAGATAATGATTGGAAAGGTACAGTTATTATATTGAATTACATTCTCTTATAAATAAATTTAGAAGGAAATATGTGATCTATTTACGTTTATATACGAAGAATATTGTATCTGAGAAAATAGAAGATTGTATTTGGAAAGGTCTAAGGTGAAACCTAATACAACAAATATAAATATTACTATATTTAATTTATCTTTTGTAAGCAATTCCATGAACTTCTGATATTATTTGTGTAGCTTAGGAAGTAAAATACGCTTTAATAATTGAAAAAAAAAAAAAAGATTCTTTAAGCGTTTGTTAATAAATTACGCAGAAACGGGTGGACGAATTTCAATTAAATTTGTCATAATGTACATTATGCCCTGGAATATACCGAAAATAAGCTTGGCCATCTAAAAAGGGAACACTGCCAGCCTGTTGGGAACCTTGCCTATCGACAGCAGTGAGGGCTTTGAGGATGTTTTCTATATATCATAGTTTGTATTTTATACATTGATTGTAAATATTTAATTTTACTCTATAACGTATTTAGGTAAAACCGCGATATTATTTGCATTTTCCATTGCTGAATAAACATAAGTCTAATTGAACCAATTCTACGAATATTATCTAATATTAATTTATATACTCATATTAATCTCTATTGTGTACGTACCAAAGTTTAAATCATACAAATAAAAGTGTTTTTTTCCCTTCTTTCACAACATAGACCAACGTGTTGACCCTATTAAAAAAAAAACGGAGTCAGCATTTTTGAAAAGAATATAGCTATACTTTTAATGTACTTTTAATGTCGGAAACTTGGGTAAAACCGCGGGGAAAAACGAGTTGCAAAATAAAATGCAATATTTTCCTCATATAATAAATTCGGTAGAATTTGTTCCTAACAATATAGTTGTAATCATGGAAGTTCGAACAATGGGTTTTCCTTAGTTACGCGATATTAGATTGAAAACGTAATAGATTTTATATGTTGTGAACGGATTGATCTACAATATTTGTATTAAGAGATTTCCGGTTTTAATATTAATCCACTTTAATTTATAGGCTTTCCCTACTTCAGTATAATAATATGTATAGATTCTGGCTGTTAATTTAAAATAAAAACAGTTTTTATATGAAATTATCGGAGGTACCTATAGCTTATCCAAGGTTTATCTAGAAATTGAGCCCTAAATAAGTTTACCATAATTTTTACATCATAAAATGTATTCTTTTTTTAAATATAATATATTTATCGGTGGCCAAACAATAACAGTAACTGTTCTGTACCTATCAACAACGAATCTGGGAATTCGCAGAAGGGTTCTAAATTGGTTGCACCTTTTTCAGTCTTAGGTCCTAAAAAGAGCTTTTTGTATATCTGTACAAAAAGGAAAAGGTGACTGACTGACTGATCTATCAACGCACAACTCAAACCACTGGACGGATTGGGCTAAAATTTATTATGACGTACCTAAGCATCCGTTAAGAAAGGATTTTTGGAAATTCCACCCCTAAGGTAAAATAGGGTTCGCGAGTGAAACCGCGGGGCGGAAAGCTAGTTAGTTTATAAATTGATGATTATATTTTTATCATCTTCGATAATTATTATTATGCAGGCATATAACTTACCACCACGTAACCCAAATTTAAATTAAAAATGTTATACCTATAATATTGAACAAAACTTAACCTTCTAATTTGATTTTATTAATTAAAACCTACTCCAGTCAAAACACCTTAACTATTGTATCATTATTTTTACTTTTAACCAAATATTGAATATTAATTTCCCATTTGTAACATATATAAAATCCGTGCGTACTGAATCCCCTATCAATGAATCAACGTGTGCCTCGGTCCTCCAATTTGTATAGATTACACAACCGGGAATCGCTTGAAAAATGGTTTTTAATTTATTTCCACTGAAATGTGGAAATTTTGGAATTTAGCTAGCGGTTGTTGAAAATTAGTTTTTCTATTTATGGCAACTTTTATTGTTGCTTATTTATGTCTTTTATAAAAGCATACAAAGCCTCTGTCGTGACGAATAAAGTATTTTATTTAGCAAACTATTTAGTAGGTAGGTTTAATTAGAATTTTATCACACATTATACTTTTAACTGTGTATTTAAACATTGGGTTAAACACTCAAAATTAACATATTTTAGTTATTGAAAAATCATCCTTAAATGGGATAAAATAGGGTATGAAAGTTACTACAGCCTTCCAACGATTTTCTAAAGCTAAAACTTCATCCAAAGGCTTAAACGATCACCAAATTTTGTTATAAATTCCCATTTAAATTTTCTACAAAGCTTCTATGAAAGTAAATTGCCAAAGCAGCACCGTTAGCATGATTTAACGAAGACAGCTTCCCTCGCAAGTCTATTGTAAACAGATGATGTAGTTTAAAGATCGATGGCACCGCTATAGCTTAAATGTGACCACAGTAATATTTGAAACTAGCTTCCGCCACGCGGTTTCACATGCGTTCCCGAAAGATCTTTAAAAAGTTTTTATATGTTAATCCAGAATATACTCTATATGTCTGCCAAGTTTCATCTAAATCCATTCAGCCGTTACGGAGTTGAAAGGTAACAAACATCCAAATATCCAAACAAACAAACTTTCACATTAATCTATCTATACATAAAAATGAATCACCAAAATGTTTGTACGCTCATAACTTCCAAATGACTGCACCAAATTAGATAAATATTTTTTTATGTAAGTATTCGTTATTGTCAGGACAAGGTTTGTATAAAAGAAAATTTAAAAAAATCGAACAGATTTTTTTCTCGGGAACGCGGGTGAAACCGCGTGGGACAGCTAGTATTATATATAGTAGGCTTATATTTCGGCTTCAGGTGACGATAACTCAGTAATAATGACGTGGATGTAAAAAAGTTGAACCTATATAATGTGAATGTATACGCGGAAAGTTATGTTTCTAGATTTCAAACAAAATAATATGTAAAATTACAATACTCAAATCTTAAAACAGTAACGATCTCAAAACAGTAAGAGTCTGCAGAATCCTTACATTACTATTTCTTTACACATGACATTGTAGATTTAACAATCTAAGCGCAATCAAAATATACGCAATCTAAGTTAGTTTGTCAAAAGTGTATTGTCAGATATAATTTTCAGGAAGTAAATGGTAAAAAGAAGTGGGTTGTTTGAGCGGCAACTAAGGCTATATTTTTTGGAAAACATAGTCAAAAGTCAAAGCCATTTATTTAGTTTAGGCCTGAGAAGGGCAATTATGATCGAAGTTACCACCGGTTTGTAATCTCAGTAAGATTACCTACATTTCTTATTTGGAGTTTTTGGACAGACGGACTATGTTGGCTTTTGTTCCTTTAAATGTTTAACAAATTTTTCAAACAATAGAAACATAAATAAATATGATGCACACTTTTTAGTATTGTCTTAGCTCTGTACATTGCGCAATTGTTGGGAGCCTAACATCGGGCCGGCCAACTTAGGTTGCGTGTAACTAATAACCAAATGTCGACATAAGTAATTACAAATTTAATGACTGTATGTTGTCAGAATAAGATAAGATAAAATAAAATAAAAAAATAAAAAATAAAATAAAAATACAAACCAAATAAAGAACATTATTAAAATCCAGTTAATAGAAGTTTTGATCTTAACAAGAATATTTTCTCATCGCAAAACTTAAAACAAAAGTTCGAATAATGCCATGCGCAATAATTTACTTGAGAATATATTCCATTTACGAAATCCGTTAGCGGTAATTAATTCTCTTTAGTTTCATAATTTGAATTTACAAATTTGGAATGAAATTCGAATGCTCAAAATTCTAGTTTCAACCGCATATGTGGCTATTTAAAATTATAATTTATCTCTAGGTCCTTAATGTTTATGTATTTGTATGGAAATAGAGTTTAAATATAATAATATGTGAAATTTGAAATACGAGTATATCATGTTTTCCATGAAAAATTGCTAATTTTACTAAAAGTCTACATTATCAAAAGCCTTTTGAAGTCATTTGAATGAAAAAGTAATTTTTGTATATCATGGGTCAAAGTAAAAATTGTTTTACTTTTTTTTAATTACTCAGATTTCTGTTCCACTAAAAATGTTCTCGTAAATAAATTAAAAAAATAAATTGTAGGCATTTTTGAGACAAATGAAACATGAAAGGTCTGTTATAACATTTTTTCGAATATTTCTCGTCTTTTGTAAGTCGACCCAAGGTTAATTAAGAAGGTTAGGAGGACCATGACGAATCGCCTTTAGTACTTAATCCAATTTGATAAGAAACGAAATATTTTTTATAAAGGTTACCTGAAGAAATCAAATACTTCAACCCTTAACATTCCAGTTTTTTCAGAGAAATTTATTTGTCATGGGTACCTACTGATAATAATAATAAATAGTACGAATTCTGTTTCAAAGATGTATGTACCTACTAAGGTTTTTTATTTACAAAGAAACATATGAAAATGAATTGAAAATATTTTTTATTCAAATAGGACTTCACAAGCACTTACACATTGACACATTGACTTTTACATTGATTTATATTTTGTTAATCTAGTCTATATTTTGGCAATTGAAATGCATAACAAAGTA
This sequence comes from Tetheella fluctuosa, assembly GCA_951216915.1. Lineage (NCBI taxonomy): Eukaryota > Metazoa > Arthropoda > Insecta > Lepidoptera > Drepanidae > Tetheella > Tetheella fluctuosa. Next base: position 12,333,944 of record OX578219.1, on the reverse strand, counting down.
TTGAAAAGGTAATAGAAAATTATACATTTTTAATGAAAACCACTGACATCAAGATGTAATCGATTCAACCATTAATTTCACACATAGCATAAAACCCGATAAATATCGGCGGTATCTGAAAAAAAGAACAAATCCATGGCTATCCGTCAAGCAAATGAAGTGTAAAACCGGTATTGTATAACGATACTGGTATATCTGGACCCCGCTACTACATAGCCCGGACTGTGGCCAATTTGTCCGGATTACGAATTTACGATGTATCGGACCCAACCGGACGGGAGTGCGGAAAAAAACACGTCGATCCAGATTGGCTTTAAGATGGCCATTTATTTACTGAGGAGCGAGCCAAGGTAAATTTAATAAGTGAATACGAAGTAATATTATTCAAATTTTGGGAGTAGCAGGAAGCCCTGAATTCCCAAGCGTTTGTATAAAATTATTCCGCTATATACGGTGGTATTATCATATCTCTTTGCTCAAAGAGCAGGTTAGAAGTGGCTTGTGTATCGTTGAAATAATAAACTGATATAAGTATCTAGTAGTGTAGGTGCGTTTCTGAGTAATGCTCTTCACTTGTATATTGCAGTAGGAACTATTTTTGAAAGTATTACCTCTCTACTAAAAATCTTTTAATACATTTAATATTTTACCATATCTGTTATGTGTAAATTAGTTAAATACTATAATTAGTTAAAACATATATTTTTCTTGAGGCATCAAAGATATTGCCAAAACGATTAGTAGCGCACGATCTTGTATTGAGCGCACCAAGGCGCGCTGTAGATCACTCATGTAATTCACTCATGTTTGGTCGGTTCATGTAATGGACCGACCAAATTAAGGCCGCAATAGGCAGTTCCGTCAATGACTATACCAGGAGGGCAGGATTAAAAGGATTTAGAGGAGAATAATGAAGAGTTGTGATGCGAGTCACAAATCACGTATCACGATGACTATGATTATTTGTCAAGAGAAGGATAAGAAGGAGATATTTTCTTCTATCAGTTTCTAAATTTCAGACTCGGATGATATCAAAAGTAGTATTTATTAAATCACAAAAAGATATTCAAAAGAAAAACGAATATGGCATCACTGAAGACACCTAATAGTCTTGCTATTATCAATTCTCTAATCTTAAGGTACCATAAGTAAGCTGAAAATAAAAATTCAACAAAAAACCTCACAATAAAATACAAGAAACTATTTAATAAAGTTAGTCACAAGAAAAGGCGAAGTATCGAATCGAATGAAAGAATTGAAGAACTACGGTCGACGTCCGACTATTCGAATACGTTGAATGCATAAAACATGGACGCTGATCTTAAATCCGAAGTCACTGGTAAGAGGACGTGAGACTTGTGTGAGCTTCCCTGCGATAGAATCTTAAACTTTATTCCTCGATTCACTATAAAAACATAGGTTAGCTATGATCTGTCTTTTGCTGAAGTCTTCGCGTCTTACTTCAGTTATACAGGGTGATTTTCTGGCAATACTTGCAGGGGTGGAAGTACTCATCAATATGAACAACTTTTACTATGGGACCAACTCTGATCTCACGTAAAATAAAACGGTTGCTTCATACATTTTGGTCGAGTAGGTATTGAACTTTTGTGTGGAACAGGTGATAAATTTTTCGTGATTTCACAGTTAATCTCATAATAAAAGAACAACTTTTATTGATGAGAACTTCCACCCCTGCAAATATTACTAGTGACTAAAAAGTCACCCAGTATCTATTGTGGTATTTTAAAACACAATTTTTAACGTCCGTCTTTTTATAAATAGAGTCTGCCACGTAACATTTAGTCGTTTTTATGTCGTTTTGTATAGTTTTACACGTTTAATACAAAATTCGTTTGTACGATAATTTATTTTATTTACAAGAAACAATTTAGAACGAAATATATAAATTTCATTTAACTTTTTCCTTTCTTAAAATCAGCATTAACAGTTATTATAACCATGTAGCTACCCCGCGGAATGACTTTATCATCCAAGGCAAATGCCAATCGAAAAAGTTCAGTTCATTTCTATACTCGATAATTTTAAATTTTATTATAATATCCGGGATAAATTATGAATTGCTTTATACATAATGCTTTATACTTATTATCTACCTTTTCACGGTCCGTTGAACACTGGACTTCAAAGCAGGCGAAGTGAATGTGGATTTATTAATTTTCTTTCATGTCCGAATGTCTCTGGTCGTCCGTCTGTCGCAACGTATGATGTATCACTTTCGTTATAGACGCTAATAAATAATGTTGATAGTTTGTCTTTATATTTATGGATGATATTTTCATTTACGTTGCTAGCTTTTACGGTAACTTATGAATCTTAATGTCTTTATAGAAAAATGTCTAGTCATGAATTAATGTATTTTTACTACGTTTTTATTAACTTGCTTTCTGTTAACAAATATCATAAAAATATTGTTTTTTGTGTTACTTAGTAGAATGCGATGACAAAATTTATGATTGTTTAATGGTCGTAAAGGGACAGATGTTTTTTTAAAGGTATTGAAAGAAAGCAAAATTTATAATTATACTTGCTTTGTATTATCACTAATAAATAAATGTATACTTTAAATCAAAAATAGTTCATACTTAATACCAAGAACATTATAATCCGGAAACGACAAGCGAGACTTTATTCTCAGCTTTCAGCTCATCCGCCGACTTTCACGTAACGAAGAGAAAGATAGAAGATTCGAATCACCTATAGATAGAGAAGGATAAAACATCTCTACTAATGACTTCGTTCCTCGTTTGCTACACGTGATGCGACATCCTGACACTTCATTTTTATTGCTTCTTTGAATCGTCGTTGATTGTTTCGAAGCGCGGTAATTATTTTTCTGGGAAGATTGTATTGAGTTAAGATTAATTACGAACAGTTTTGTGGCTGTGTATCTGTGGCTTCTTTTGGCTATTTGTTTTCTTTAGTTTGATTTATACATCATAATATTTACAGGATAGCTACCTAGAATGTAAGAATTTGTTTATTAATAGTTGTAGGTTTTTAATTCTACTACCTAGTCCATAGAATCGTGAGCTGTCTCTATATTTTGTAAATAATAACAAATAGTGGTACTTGAGATAAAGTCAAAGCCAGCAAAGGTCGTGGGTTCAAATCCTACAATGAACTTGATTTTTTGGTGAAGGAAAACCACGTATGGAAACCATAGCACAGTTGCAGTAGAAATAATCTTGCAATACTAAGGGTAATACTCGTGCGATGGAGATTCTGGAAAATACTTTCAGGCCTTTCTTAACATATTGTAGAGACAGTCAAAGTGCAAATTAACATAAAATCGTTTTATTTAATGCTCCAGTATATTCTTAGTATAAAGAAATTCCTCTAGACATGTTACATATTTAATCTACACAGTTATTATATTTTACTCCATAACTCAATTAACAAATTCACCCTTTAATTCAACCTTGATTGAATGATAAAAAGGATAACTGCATCATAATGGAGTTATATTAATTTCTCCAAGCAATACATTATGTTTAAACGAGTACAACTACACAAGATACTGTTTTGAAATTTTGAACTGAATTCTTGAAAGGGTAAAGTTGAAATTGGTTTGATTGGTTCGGATGAAACGTGGGCGCATCAAACAATTGACCCCTATCCATTATGTCAATTGATAGCAGTCATTGCTTGCCGAGATGTGGGGTACAGATCTCTTTGATGGTTCATTAGTTAATGCTGATGCTGTGAATCAATACCGCTTAAGTGGCCTTACGTATTGTTGTTTATTTTAATCTGTTTTACAATTACCTTGACTCACAATACCAGTGGGTTGAGTGTAAAAAATTGACGTAAGTAAACCCTTACTATCGCATTTGCGTTTACTACAATTTTGTAGCAAACGCAGTAATTAAATAAGCATTTTTTATAGGTATATTAACTAAAATAAATTTATTAATCTATACTAATATTATAAAGCTGATGAGTTTGTTTGTTCGTTTGAACGCGCTAATCTCAGGAACTACTAGTTCGATTTGAAAAATTATTTCAGTGTTGGATAGCCCATTTATCGAGGAAGGCTATAGGATACTTTTTATTCCGGAAAAACACAACATCCCTCGGGAACGCTGGTGAAACCACGCTATAAAGATAGTTTTCATATATAATGTGGAAATCAATTTTTTATTCTGCTCGTATCCGGCACTTATAATATAAACCACTCAAGTCCAAATACAATGACGATAATTCGACTAAAACACATTACACTATAATATACTTACTAATCTAATTCCATCCGGAAATTACGATCCGATATTATCTCGGTAAGGGACCTCCATCCATTATCAGTTAAGGGTTAGGGCAGACTATCGTTTTGATTATGACAATGACGAGATTTGCATCGTTTATCGTCATTAACTGTGATGTAATGGCGATTTATTTGGCTGTTAATGATCCGTCATTTACTGGAAATGAAATTATCTGAGATGGTAGTCTTGATTTATTGAGTCCATTCAATTGAATGAATGGTTGAAATTATTGTTATTAGCAAAGTATTACAGACGTACGTACGTACGTATAATATACTACTATCCTACTAATATTATAAATGTGAACGTTTGTATGTTTTGGCCATATAACTCCGTAACGGCTCAACGGATTTAAATGAAATTTGGCGCAAACATAGAATATATTCTAGATTAACATGTCGAATACTTTATACGTGGGTGAAGCCACGGGGCGGAAGCTGGTCAAAAATATTTCAAGAACCGGAAAAATCTAAACATATATACTTTAACATAATAAAGCTACAGTTTAAAAATTCTATGAGGTGGCCGTCATAAAAAAAATATTTTTAAGTACCTTATTTGGTTCACGTAACCAAAATTAATAACGATGCCGAACTAGCCATATTCCTATAACATGTCGATATATTTTTTACTGTATCATAAATAATTACTCCGTGGGAGGGCGCCACCGGCATCAGAACGTCATAATTACTAAATAATAATATCGAGCAACGGGGAGCGACGAATTAGTGACGAAAATAGGGGGTGACGTCGAGACGCCATATTTGTGACAAGATTTGATGTGACGATTGATGACGGTATAAAATACGTATAAGCTTGAATATTTACGTCTTCGTTCGTTTATATGATTTCCACCACGCGGATTTTCACACCATTATCAGTCTAAATCTTGGACTACCGATTATATTAAATGACCCATTCCCGTCTGATCTCTCGAAGAAATTGCACATGGGATCCGGAGCATTTTTAATTTCAGGCAGTTAAATTGTAAACAGGTTTAAATATATCTACCAAATAGACAAAGACTGATGTGGAATCTGACCGGAAAATCAAAATTAATATGGGATCAACAAATGCTTCGAGACTTATCCTTGGGATCAGACCGTAATCATCCTTTTTGTATTATTTTTTTGCTCTATGTTAATAATTTACATCTAAATCAACGTTCCTAATAAGCTTTCGTTTAACTACAATGCAATTAAACATCCATTATTATTTTTATTCAATAAAATAAGCATCAAAAATGTTGAGAATGTCTCAAATGCTAACTAAAATATTTTCCCATTTAGAATATTTACTCCTATCCGCTCTACACCCCGTTCTAGACCGCTTGGTGACTCCGCAAGCAAAATGATTTATTTTAATCGATTGTTTGCCGACGGAAATATGTGCAGAAAATCGTTTTGTACGTTGCAAATAAAATTGATAAAAGTAGATTTATTACAGGAGATATTATCCATTGAAGTGTTTGATATTAATTTAAAAAAGTTCTTTATTTAAAAAAATAATGTAATAAATATAGAGTATTGTAATTTATTATATAGCAAAATGTCCATTATTATATTGCGTAATAAATATTATTAATTAGTGTTAAATTGTCCCACGAATAACCATTCGTGGGACAATTTAACACTCTGCCCCATCTGATCGTAAACCACAAAATGAGTGATACAATAATAAAATGTAAATACGATATGTAAGGTATTTTTTTACCTGTAGATGTAGATTTAAATACATCCTCAACATGATTAATATTAAAAGAAAAATAATATCTCGACATGATGACGTATTATTAAGGAACCTACACAAATATTTGTCCTAGAAATGGCATTTAGGCATTTAACTGCACACCAAATAGCCCTTTTTTATTTGTACATATTTGTTATTTCTACGTCTTTTTTATGTCTATATAACTGCTTACTACTTTATAGCATAATGCTTTTTATAAACCTTGAGTCGTCAACACAAATAAGATTACCGCCATGAATGTAACTTAAGGTGACGCCTTGAAGATTTTGGTTGCAAGGATTCCGATTTTTCTCAACAATGACTGAAGCGAACGAAATGAAATTTATTGTAAGAATTCATCATGTATTTGACTTTATTTTGTTCATTGCATAACACGATTGGTTAACTTTTATAACACAAAATAATTAATCAAAAATACCTCTTTAAAATAAGAGATTCCAATTTTACCGACATTGAGGATCGATTTGAGGTTCCAAAATTTCAATATATATTAATTGAAACTGATACTATAAATTATACATAGGTTTTATGAAATATATTTGTAGTTTTTAAATTAAGCAAAAAAAACCATTTTGTCACATACGTCCTTTCCGTTTACGCGTGTTTTCTGTGAGAGGTCGCTATAGTAGGGAGCGGGACGCAGCACGTTGAATTTCAGATTGTTAAGCTTAATGCAGCGTCACTTTTACTACTACACTGAGTGAGTTATTAAAAATGAACAACATTTTCTTCTTGAGAAATGAAACATTAAAAGGAAAAGAATTTAACAAATTTTGAACAAAATGCTAATTTGAAAAATTAACACAATACAGTAGGTTATAAGACTTTAAGTGCAATAAGATTTATATGACTTTTGTAACATTAATTGTAACAAATTACTTTGGACTCAACTGTGATTCACGCGTTGGAATAGAGCCAAAATGAAAATGCGTTTTAAAATATAACCTTTAAAGTAAGTTGTTGTAGGTTGAATTAATTATTGTTAAGAAACTATAAAGTACAATTTTAAAAATCAATGATTTAATTCAATAATTGCGAGGAATAAGTTATAAAATTACTTGGGAGTAATCCCACGAAGTCAAATTAACCCATCTTATTATTTTCTAAAATATTACGGATACTATTGTATGAATGAAATGAAAATGAAAATGAAATGAATGAAAATGAAATGAAATGAATGAAAGGAAAGAAATGAATGAAATGAAATGAAAATGAATGAATGAAAATATTTTTTATTCAAATAGGCCTTCACAAGCACTTATGAATAGTCTGATAGTCTGTAGCTAAAGATATTATAGATTAAATCCTGAATTACTGATATTACTGAGGTTTGGTGCCTCCTTAGGGCAAGACTGACCTTTTTATTGTTATGAGGCTTTTTATACTAGCTATATCGCGCGGTTTCACCCGCGTTCCTGGGATAAAACTATAACCTTCCTCAATAAATGGGCTTTCTAACGCAAATAGATTTTTTCAAATTGATTCAGTAGTATCGGATATTACCTCCTGCATCCAAACATAGATTAATTTTACCTGTTAGATTAGAAATAGATACAACTTTATTTTATATTCATCAGTTAGGCAATAAAATAATAGCTTAAAGGTACTCGTAAAAATATGGTTTCTAGTTTATATTTTCTTATAAAAACAAAGACAATGCCAATTACTGTCTACATTTATAATTATTGTGGTACATACTTTCTTTATTTTTATTTTCCATCTTTCTTTCTTTTTTTTATAATCATATTATGCATACATCTCTCGAATACTTCTCCAACGTGTCCATAGTTTCAATTCGTTAAGATTCAAAATAAATAAATTGGTATTATTTCGTAAAATATAATAGATAACATCCCAGTCACATCATTTGAAATATCTTGACCATATATAATATAAAATAAACAGCGTATACGATTAAGTCCTCGACAGTTATAATTGCAATATGTCCTAAGCCATTGACATGTAGTTTCCCTCTTGAATGACAAAGGCATCATTCACGTCATTCACTCTGTGAAATTTCAAAATCAATGTCCGTCCATCTGAAGCGAGTCACTTCACTTAGCTCAACGAACGGATTATGTTTCATTGACATTACATGCAATGATTCATGTTAAGTTGGCTTCTAGCCAGTGGTATAGTGCCGTCGTAGATCGATCATTGTTATCGATAGTTTGTCGCAATATTGACATGTTTAGTTTGACAGATTATAACTGCTTTGGCTTTTCTATCATATATTTATTCGATGTCGTTTTCTTAGTTTGTTTTTAAGTTTATTATTTCTATTCCTGTCGTTCGTTTTTCAAATATTTAAAATTATGATACTTCTACATTATAAGAAATCATTTTGTATACTACTGAAATATTTTATAACCTAATTTTTGAATTTGAATATTTTATTGATATATAATTATGTATGTTAATTATGACTATTTATTATCAATATTATTTTTCACATTCACACTTTCAACTGAAAAACATCTTTCACCTCCACATTAACACTTTTAATTGAAAAACACCTTCCTTTTCCTCAATATCATAAACTATCAACTAATCTGTCAATTACCAATTTAAAGTCATTTTGTAATTTCACATGTATCCAAATAGATATGACTTTAACTGACACACCTAAAACTATCGATACTGCTAACTTTGGACATCACTATCATGTCAAGTGTGTTTAAATAGAAACTAGTTATTGTAGACATTGTTTTAGTAGTATATTGCATGCTTTTAGTACAATGTATTTAGAAAAACAACCTCTATTTTTTCTTGGATGCTTCTCCAAACTTGTTATAAAGATAACTATGTGGGTGTATGAGTAGCATTTTTTTTTTATTCAACGTTATTTTAAGGTTTTTAAAGTTTAAAGGAGAGTTACCTTTCAATAATAATATTATCTTGTACCTATATAATATCTTCCTACTAATATTATAAATGTGATAGTCTGTATATTACCACTCAACTCTGTAATGGTTAAATGGATTTGGCACACGGCTAGATAGGATACTTTTTATCCCGAAAAAACAAGATCCCCCGGAACGCGGGTGAAACCACGGGGTGGAACCTAGTATTATAAATAAATATTAATTATGAAAACGAGCTCATCGTTCCAAGATACCTATTAAATTTAAAATTAGTATGGAGTTATTATAAGTTACTGCATTGCAAAAAAAAGTAAAATATATAAACTCTCGTCTATCTTCTAATAATTTATTTTAAATGACAAACTCTCAAATTAAAAAAAAAACATTACTATTATATTAAAATTAGACATTCAAATTACAATATTCTTATAAGAAAATTAATTCTAAAATGAGAGAACAAATTACACAAAAGATCCTTACAGCTTTAAGTGATTCGCGGAAATTACTTCAAGCAATACGATATTTAGTGGGGGTTGAGGAGATTCATCAGCTACTAAAAATAAAATTCTACCAAAATTAAATGAGCGTTTCAAATTGGACACTTCAAATAATATCGCTAATTCGTACTAAAAACATTACTCTGCCAAAACATCATCGTATACATGCCACGAAACAAAATATCAACTAATTAGCTACAAAATTTATACAAGTGCCCACAGCTCATTAAAATAAAGCTGTTAATCCTTAAAACGAATGTGGGTCTACGTTACGTCGTATATTAAACGACACGCTTATAATTATCATTTTAATTGTTTTAAGAACGAAAACATGGATGTAGCGGTAATGAACAGCTAACTTTGCCTCATGAAGTGACACTATGAAATAAATTGCCTCGTTTTAAATGATGTACGATATAAATATTTTAGGTACAAAAGCCTTACTCCCAGAAACCATAAAGTTTAGGAAAATGTAGTCTACATTACATACAGGACAGTACGTAGGTAATTGAATGAGTATTAGTTAAAGCACAAATTTTGTTGTTATCAGTTTATAGAATTTGCAAGTAGATGCTTAGACCGGGACACTACCATCTCTAATTCATTAGTAGATTGTACGTCTTTGAATAAGCCAGTTCTTTTCTAGACCTTGTGTGCTTTACCACCTTTTACCACATACAATTTACTTACTTTTTTGACGTATGGTCAAAACCTTTACTCCTCACTGTTATCGGTTATCAACTCTTCTATGTTCCTTAAATTCTGTTTAATATTTTGGATTTAAAAAAACACTTCTATTTTTTTATACTCCCCCCTTCACATAATACCAGTTCCAATAAGTCATTATAAAAATATAGAGTTGTCTTCAAACATGCAATTCTGTCACGCAACTCACCCTTACATACCATATAAATGACTCACAATCGCATTTTTTTTCCATTAGACGCTTCCACGTATACTCTACATCCATATAAGATTTAGGATGAGTAAGATGACGTCATGATAACCGTCATATAATACGAGTGACAGTTCTGTCGGCGCAATGCTGGTAGCGATTAGCGTTAAATTAAATTTTCACTAGCTTGCGTCAGCGTCATTTGTCATTAAACGTAGCTGTATCTTATGAATATGAATTTGTTGTTACTGGTGGTGAATTTTAATTGTTAGAGTAAATGCTGATGCGTTTTAAACTAAAAATGTATACTGTTGTATGTATGTTGAACTTACTAGTATTAATGAAGCTAAAATATCTCTCAATGCTATATTTTTTTTAGTAAAAAATGTTCTTGTGTTTGGCTTCAGGCTCACTCTGTGAGCGAAGTCGAAGCGTTACACGTTTTTTCAGAAGCCGCCTATTTATTCACTCTAGCTTTTAAGGTATTTACATTATGGTTGTTAGGAAACGCAGACGCTGGAAGAGTATTCCACTCCTTTGCTATTCGCATGATAAATGAAGCAAAATGCTGTGTCCGAAAATGCGGGATATCGACAACATATGACTGGAAATTCTCATTGTACGATTTGACAACGTAAAAACTTGTCTGTATAAATAAATAATATCCTGGCACATAATTTTCTTTTACATTATTATTATCATGTTTATAAAATATGTCCAGCCATTACTTTTTTTTTGTATGGAAAGGCTTGTGCTTGATTAAAATCTCATCAGGGATGATGTGGTCGAAGAACACTCAAATCCTATAGAAGGTAACTGGCTCTCAAGCTGCCGAAGGACATTGGTAGATGCTTGGTGACAGATTTTCAAGTTGAGGGTGGTACATGTACCGAACCATGTACACGTCGTTTTCCTTCACCGAAAGCACAATTTCATTGTATAATTCATACTCATTACTTTCGTATGTATTTGTCGTAACTTTGAATGTAATTTTCAGTAACTAAATTTTAATTCTTTTTTACGTCAATTTGACGATGTGTTGTCTTAAAGAGCTCTTTTTTTCGTCCCATTTGAAGAACCCTTGTCGTAGCCCATATCGTAGCGCTGAGGGAAAACAAAGCAGTAGGACATCCACACAGGTAGGTAGTTATCCATACAACTGCTTTGTTTCCCTGAATTTCCTTGTGGACGACCTAAGCAGCTCAAGAATATAGATGAGTAAGCGCCACATTCTCGGTAAGTAGTACAATGGTAGAAGGGTGTTGATGGCACCAGGTCAAAAAGTTCTTAAGAAGACTTCGCATTATAAAGGTGATACCTATATGATTGTTATAATATACTTTCAAATTCTATTTCATAATTATTATTAAAAAGACAACCAAAACAGTAATCCAAAATGTATTTTAGCCATCATCTGCCTTTAATGGATCAAGTTAACAGATGTGCCCAAAGTTTCGTACAACTTTTCAAATTTGTCTCACCAAGCAATTATAAGTTTCGTTTTTACCTCAACAGAATTATTAACTGTCCTGTTTTATATTAAAACTAAATATAGCGAATAGCCTTCATTGTTGTATGAAATTATTTCACGGTTCGACGATAATTGAAAAGGAAAAAAGTTTTAATCTGCTGAATTTCTGGAGCGTGAGGAATCCTCAGGACTGTGTTTAACGAAATTGGGAGATAAGTTTTAGAGAATTGATAGGAGCTAGTCGAGTGTAAAAATCGGTAATAAAAATTATGTAGCAAACGTTTATTGATGTTTAAATATTTAACGAAGTATTAAGAGACATTTTAGAAGTAGATAATTACGTAAATGCTTTGTGAATGCCCATTAAACTTGAAATTCTTATGTTTCTAGTGTGACATATGTTATGTCCCCATTTAATTATTAGATTGAACAAAATTCTTTAAATTCTAACTCATTTATTACAAATTAAACCCCGGTTAGTACTTTTGACCATTACAAATTTACATTACTTACACATAATAACATTATACACAGCGTTTTTTTACCACTCAGTTTACAAAATTGAAGCAGCATTTTTTCCATGAACATCTGCATACCGCTTTTCTAATATAATTTAATAGATTAGCGAGTAAAAATCCTGTAAAACAAAAGAAGCGAGATGTCATCCGGTTGCCTGGCAACGCTAATCCCACTGACCGCGTCGACCCCCTGTAACGAGAGGCTGCCAGTTAACTGATTGCCTTCTCTAGTTACCTAACACTAACTAGAGTTACGATGCCAGGGTAAATACACACAACCTTAAAGTTTAAATTTATTCTCATGATTAACTCGAATTGAGAATAGTGATTATCGCTTTATTTATGTTAAGAGGAGACATACACATTATGGCTTAGTATTTTCTTACATCAGTCGCATAAAATTTACCTTGTTCAATTGGAAGAAATAATTTCACCAGACATAACAAAGGAGAATGTTTTAAATTTATATGCACGTTTTTTTATATTAACAGATTTTGATGGTTTTTTAATTAAATAGGTTGTAAAAGTTTTTTTATGACCTGATTATGGTATTTAAAGATATGACAGACTTCTTAAATTATAGAGCACTTATGAATTATTTTATTCATTATTAACGACAAATAGGTAGATAAAGAGAAAAATAAATACCTAAAAATTCGCATAATATCCTTTAAGTCACAAATTTTTAGAGTTAAGTATTGAACTCGCTTAGAGCACTCCAATTCAAATAAATGTGCAAACCTAATACATTATGATTCTTAAATTAAAACTATTTTTATCACAAATTAAACTTCCACGAGCAAAATAAAATACCTGAAAAATATTAAGATCGATATGAATATATTTTCTAACCAAAGCTTACCAATACTTAAACCACCCCAAATTATTCAAAACCTCTATCCTTCATCCAGCCAAATTCCTTTTAAACCATCGGCTGTCAATTCAAAAAGGCGAAAGAAAAATAACTTGCAAAGAACCAATAATGTTTGCCTTGGTACTGCTTGTTATTTCAACACGATGACTCAGCTCTGTTACATTGGCTTTTTGGCTCCATCATGTTGAACAACAATGAAAATAGACTTACAATTGCAAGATGTCTACTGGCAAATCATTGCGAATAAGCTTATTGGTCAAATAAAACGTTTATTTGGAGACAAGCTAGGAGATTATGTAAATTTAGTCTTTGTTTAGCTTCAATTAACTAGTTTTTGAATTGTTGTTGGTGAAATGCAATACAAAAATAAGTATTTACAAATTCCAGTGGAGGCATACATAAGTTTGTAATATCATTGTTACTAGATATTGAAGCATACAAGAAGATACTTTAAACCTTTTGCATATCAGAAAATTTATTAATATATTCCCATTAATATTAATTTTATGAGGATTTTTGGTACTTATGTACAATTATTTATTTACAATAATTGTATAAAATAAAAACTTTAAAAAGTAAAATATTTAGAAGCTTGTCCAAATAATAATGTCCATTTCTGAAATCACAAAAAAAAAATCTATAAAATTGTTTGAAAGAAAAAATATTGCAATTTCATAGTTATAGTGTCGTAAAAAAGTTGCCTAATATTAATTTTTACCCCTACAAGTATGTCACTTATTCAACCTGCCATCCTGTATATTTACCCAGAGCACACAGAACCATCAATCATAAAGATATGAGATCATAAAGTTCAATTTAGCCTATTAAATGGTACACAAATTTCTGTTGAAGCAAAATCGTGTGAGGTCCTTACAGATGCTGATGAACATAATAAGCAGATATATTATTATGCACAAATAACGGGAAGCAATAATAAATAGCGTGGCATGAAATAGGGTAACGCTAAGTGCAACATTATGGGAAGTCATAAAAAGATATTGGAGAGCTTTGAACGACGATCTCCATTAGGAAATAGTTTTGTATTATAATTATGAATATAATAACAGTATTTAATGAGTCATTGTCATTTCATTGTTTGTTGTGACTTCTTATAGACATTGAATAAGATCTTCAAAAATGAGGCATGATCATTCTAACTACTCCTAATCATAACTTAATATTATAAAGGCGAATGTGAGTTTGTTTGTTTGTTACCTATTCACGCCTAAACCGCTAAACCGATCGCAATGAAATTTAGTACGCAGATAGCCTATGGTATGGAGAAGGACATGGGCTACTTTTTTTCTCAGGAACGCGGGTAAAACCGCGGAGGACAGCTAGTGTATAATAATAAAACAACTTAAGTTTTAGTACTTACCGTGTGATATACCGATATTAACAGAACCATAGTGATCAAGATAATGCTGTAGCAATTTTTGTCAATCAATGATCAAAAAGTCAAATATAAAAAATCCTTAAGCTCTAAAGACTTTAATTATTGGAAATAAATCTCACAGACAACAGATTAAGAGAAACGATATGTGCTTCATTACTGAAGATCGCGATCAATTTTGGTCGTGATTTTGGTGGAGTTGACGATTTGTCTTCAGTGACTCTGTATTGGTTAATATTGGCACCACATCGTAGAATTTGACTTCCTTCTCTAGAATCTAGTCGGTTCATTTAATAATGATGACCAGCTTTTCGAAACTTTACTATTTAACTAGCTTATTATACATTTATCATACGTACTCAGCATGTAGCTTGAAGTAAGACGTCAATTCAAATATCATCGTTTGGATAAATAATGAAATTGTTATTCACAAACTCATTTTATATTCATGGAAGTGTGTCAAGACTCAAGATTCAGATGCCATTAAAAGTTGGAAGGTACATATCGACCATTGTTTGCAAAGAACCGTATCGGACCGGCAGCCGTTTGATTGATGGCCAATCAGTGACCCGTGACGCCGAGCGGACGTTGCACAAACAACATCTATTAGTGGGATCTTGCAAATTGTAATGCAATTTGCTGTCAATTTGGCTTCAACTCTTAGACTGATGTTGTAGAAATTAGATTTCTTATTAAATTGTGATTAGCTTTGAAGGATTTATAACAGACTAGCTTCCGCCCCGCGGTTTCACCCGCGTTACCGAGGGATCTTATATTTTATCGGGATAAAAAGTAGCTTATATGTTAAAACAGGATGTCAGCTACCTCCATGCCAAATTTCATTAAAATTGGTCCAGCTGTTTGAACGTGAAGAAGTAACAAACATACACATTCACGAACGTTTGCATTTATAATATAAGTGTGATTGCACCACTTTTTATTGTCCTGAGCTTTTGAATTTGTAGGTTAAAAGAATTTGTAGGTATTCAGTAAATTAGAAATAAAATATATAATGCGTTTAAGTATCATTTTTGTAGGATAATCAAGAGAATATTCATGATTAACTTAGGTGTTGATAATATGAAGCCAGTAACAAATTATCTAAACTTTATTGAACTCGAGCTCGTTAGCTCGGCGAACCTCAAAGTACTTGATTTGTTAGCGCAGCAGTATTTCAAAATGACATAACACTTATTCTTGCTGTTTTTATTACCTGTACTAGCTTCCGCCCCGTGGTTTTACCCGGATTACCGAAAAGTGTTAGGTTTTCTTAGGGTATAAAGATCTTGCATATTTTTCCATCTTTATAAGTGCCAAATTTCATCCTAAATACAGCGAGTAAGAAACATCAACATTACAAATACTCACTATTTATAATACTAGTAGGTAAATCGATAGCCAGTAGGTATATGTTTTTATTTATTACTATGTGGGCAAAATTAACAATAGTTTAGTATGTTAGTTTACTCGTACTCAAAACCTGAAAAAAAAAAGAGAAAAAGAGGCCAAAAATATTTTTCGCCTAAATAAATATGCGTTAACCTACATTTTCATGTTTTCCAATTAATATATAATCTTTGATAGGACACTTCTGGATACAGTGTAGGCGTAATTGTTTACGTGTTCAACGAAAAGGTTAACTTTTTTTTGTAAAAAATAGTCTTTATAACTTTCAATTCATGGCCGATTCCTAAACATGTGGTCGAGCTTTGACTTTCTTATTTGGCGTACTCCTAGGGTATAAATTTAATTAAAAGCTTTGATTGAAATATATTCAAAGTCAAAGCTATTTATTCAGTTTAGACTTATGAACGTCGAAACTACTGAAGATACCACCGATTCGGAAGTCGCCTTCAACTGAGAAGAACCGGCAAGAAACTCAGCAAGGTTACATTTTTTATATATTTCGTTTTTTTTTTTTGGACAATCTGGCAATGTTGGCTTTTTTTCACTAAATGTTTTATTTTATTATAATTAGAAGTCATCATTAAATTTTATTCCATCACAATGGAGGCATTAATTGTGTTTAAGTAAATACCTCCTTAGTAAATACTAAATGGAGTTTAATTTAAAATTATCGCTGATATTTTCTAAGCTGTTTCGTTTATGTAAGAACGTTTTATAAACATGTGGTATACTTTGCAATCTGCTCAAGCACGTACACAGTTTGACCTTTCGATCGCGCAGTCAGCTAAACTACTGTCGACAAACTCTGAGGAATCTTTCAGTTAAGGACAAAAGATTAAGTTGAACGATGTTATCGAACCCGTATCATTGTTCGGTAATCTAAACATATTTGATAAAATCGAAGCATGTTTGTAATAAAATTTTGATTTGACGCCGTGATGGGAGAATGATTAAAAAACTTTGTGATTTGACACTGAAGTGCTTTGTCAATTTTACATAATTTTAATGAATTTATATTAATATTAAATTCTGGTCTGCTTAAATTTGCTTTCTATTTATTAACTATGTCACTCATCATTTTGTTTCTTTTCTTTTTTGTTATAACACACATATATTGTCAGTGAGACTAGATAAATAATTTAATGTAATAAATCTGAGTTGGTTTTGAAAAGAGTAATTGCTGAGTTTCTTGCCGGCTCTTCTCAGTAAAAGCAACCTTCCGAACCGAGCGTTAGAGTCAGACTATTCATAAGTGCTTATGAAGGCCTATTTGAATAAAAAATATTTTCATTTTCATATTATTATAGGTTGAAGAATTTGACAGACACGCAATAAGTATTTACTTACTATTAGCTTTCATAAAAACTTCAACACATGCACTTTATTCGTTTTAATAAGTTTCGATAATTCAGTAATAAGGGTTTGTATTTTTTTTTGTTTTTGGATCGCTAATATAGCTACCTACCATTTTAAAATAATTAAACGTAAAAAAAATAGAAAAGTCAAAACAGGTTACATAACGGTTCTTTTTAGACATTAAAGAGACTTTTTCTTATTTTAATCAATACAATTTCTTTTGTTACAGATACCATCTTGCGTCAACATAAAAAAAACTCAACGAAAACGTGAATGTGTTGTGTAAAAATGATTGAGTGAAGTGTGAAATTACAGTGATTGTGACAAATATGTGGTCAAGATGAAGTTGTGGAAAAGCCTGAAGATATCCATAGGTAGCCGGAGTGACCCTAAGTCTTACTCACAGGAACTGCCACAATGGAGTGGGCAGGGCTATGAACTTGACGGTACGTATTCTCTGACTGAAATTATCTTTTTTATTTATTAAAAGCATTTTACTATGAATAACCTAATGTTTGACCTCAATCCTAACGTGGTATGTTATGGTGTGGAAGGAAGGTAAAATAGATTTTATAATCCCAGTAAGTAGGATTAGGGTAAGAAGATGATGATGATCATTGTCCTTTATTTCATGTTTTATAGTTCTCCTATAATCTCGTTTAAAAAAGCGGAATATAAAACATTAAAAAATAATTTGGTCATTGACCTGTAAATAAATAATTGTTCTCTTAATAATTCTGTAAGATTATACGTTTCCTAGATTCAAGTACATAGTATAAAAATGTTCATTAAAATCGTTATCAGAAACAATGGACTAGTTACAGATGAGGTCTATAGAGTAAAGTGATTGGCGGTCCAATTAATTTGACCTAGGACGTCCCCAGAGCTCCATATCGATCCAATTTAGTTCAGTTTAGCTCAATGCGGTTCAACAATTTAAGTTCCTATAATGATAACTTATAAGACATGTTGCAATTTGCGATAGTTGTACAATTTTGACAAATATATGAGTGTATCTATACTTATAATTATTTTATTTTAATATTATAAAACTGAAGAGTTTGTTTGTTTGGTTAATCACAGGAATTACTGGTTCGAATTGAAAAATACTTTTAGTGTTGGATAGCCCATTTATCGAGGAAGGCTATACGGGAACGCGGGTGAAACCGCGGGGCGGAAGCTAGTTATATGTAACTTGACTCGCGATTCCTGGATTTACTTGTACTTTTTTTTGTAGGTAGTTTTGGGACGCGCGTCTCATTCGCGAGCCAACCGATTAAACTGTATTTTATGAAATTTGAATATACATTATTGTACATACAATATATATACATAATTGAATGTATACCTACATAATTGTGATCACACATGAATGTATTTTTAATGAGTTGAAAACAGCATTTAATACTTTGGCAATCTCCTTGATATTGCAAATGACTTTAGACGACAGATATCAATAACCATCCAAGTAGTAGAAAATCTGCCTGCTTTCAATGTATTAATATTTAAAAACGATGAAATTGTTACATTTTCACGATATAATATTGATAGAAACAACCAATTGCTTCAAATTATGGTGCGGTATCATAAAGTACGCCAAGCTGAAAAGCGTATTCTAGCAAGCGGATGAACACTGTAGCAAAAGAATAAAATTACAAGAAGCAACGGATATATAAAAATATATATTGATATCAATTTTTAAATCGTATAACCATTATGCAACTATTGCTGATGAAGTTGTACATAATAAGCAAGATATTACATAGTTCATTAAATATTATTAGTCGTATTATATACAACAGATATTTATTCGATTATGGTGGAATAAAAAGAAAATACAATTGGTATTGTCATTTTAATTACCAATTATTTCTTACAGAAGTATGATGCTTATTAAATTAAATATTTATGAAAACAAATCTTACTAAATAATATTTACACACTAGATATTTATAATTAAAAAGGGAAATAAAAACAAGAACAATTTATTACACGTTAATTGCCTCATGAAGACTGAAATTAAATAATAACCGTAAAGGCGTAGACCTTGAAATGTATAGGGCTGATCTAACAAAACTTTTTTTATTTCAAGTAAAGTTTCCAAAAATGTTATGGATAGCAAATAAAGGCCGTTACCGGGTAATACTAACTGACATCAAAGCAAATATTCAAATACCCTCCTTTTCGGTCATGTAATCGGACACAATGGACCGCCGGTTTTTTTTTCAACCGGTTCAAATACGGTTGTTATTTTTAATTATACTTTTCCAATTATACTGTTGTTTATTACATGTGAAAGAGTACGTAGGTTCGCGTAACTTTTTATGTTATTTGCATTATTATGCCTTTATACTTTTGTTTGTAGTCCTTTAAGGGTCATATTTGCGACTCTTTATTGGAAAGCTTCCGAAAATTAAAAAAAATAAGATTTAGCTTCGGTTGAAATCCTATTTTCCTCTTTCTCCTATCCTATTGACTTTTTTGGTTGATACCCTGCAATTAGGTTCGATTTCCGTCCAGGATAGACATTTGTGTTCATGAAGATGTCTATTTATTCTGAGTCTGGGTGTAATTATCTATATAAAAAAATATCAGTTATCTGGTTTCCATAGTAAAAGTTCTGCTTAGTTTGGGTTCAGATGGCCATGTGTTGGGAATGTCCCAGGATATTTATTGTATTTAGGTACAAAGCTTTTGAATACGTACTGTACGATGCAAATTGGAGACATCTTGAAATACCTACAGTATCTGGTTTGTCGATAAACAGACGAACTTTGTAATTTTCTATGCTTCAAAGAAATGCAAAAGCTTTATTCTAATACATTTCCTTTGAGAGCTTTGTTCAGAAAGATCAAAGACCTGGTTAAAAGATCT
The DNA here is from genome assembly GCA_951216915.1 of Tetheella fluctuosa. Classification (NCBI taxonomy): domain Eukaryota; kingdom Metazoa; phylum Arthropoda; class Insecta; order Lepidoptera; family Drepanidae; genus Tetheella; species Tetheella fluctuosa. The sequence continues at coordinate 12,313,760 of OX578219.1, read as the reverse complement.
TTCGAATGAACTATAATCTTAACATTGGTATCATCTTTCCAATATTCTAGGAATTGTTAACTCGATCTTTGTCTTGAAAATTTCCATACAAATTCAATATTGTACAATTCTTAGCTTGCTCGACGCCAGACGGAGTAATGATTTGGTAATTTCATTCGGGACTTTTGAGTTTGCTTGCAATGCACATTGTTTTGGGATAGCATTCGAATCTGTATTTTAAAATAGCAAATTCAGTTTGTATTTGTAGTTTTATATTTATACTAAATAACGCTAGTGAAAACTGGTTACCATGAGTTATTATGTTTTTTTTGGAATCAAAAGTATATTTATAGTATAGTATAGTATAGAAAGTATATTAGGTATTATCTCTGTGCCAGGTTTCATCTAAATCCATTCAACTGTTTATGCGTGATTGTCTCAGACATTGGTGATATTATCTGCCAATTCAAGTAGGTGTAGCTTTTTTTTTTACTTTGTGAGAAGCTTATGTTTGACCAAAATCTCACTACGGTATAAGTGATGGCTTTTATCTGTCAAAGTTAAAGTCAAAGCCATTTATTTAGTAAAGGCCCTAGAAAGGCACTTATGAACGTCGAAACTACTGAAGTTACCACCGATTCGGAAGTCGCCTTCAACTGAGAAGAACCGGCAAGAAACTCAGCAAGGTTACATTTTTTATAATTTTTTTTGGACAGTCTGACAATTTGTTGGCTTTTTTCCATTAAATGTTTAACAATTTTTAAAGAATTATATAATAAATATATATAACAAATGAGAAAAAAAACGGTGATTGGCTTCATATGTTCATACCTTTAAAAAAGTGGAATCTATATGACCACCAATTGCCAATTTCTCCCAGTAAAGGCGCCACTTTGTTATAACGTAGTAATAAGTCCAGACTCACTAACTGAATCATCAATGCGCAGCTCAAACCCTTGGACCATCAAAGCTGAAATTGCACACACAGGGATTTTTTATGATGCAGACAAAGAATAACTGAAAACGGTGATAACTTCAGTAGTTTCAGCGTTCATAAGTGCCATTATATGGCCTAAACTGAATAAATTGTTTTGACTTTGTATAAGGATTTTTTCTCGCAGGTGAAACCTAATATATAATATATTGTATTACAAAATAAACTTTATTGCATCCACTCAAAATCACGCACGACAAATTTACGTTATAAAAGCACAATTAAATACACTCTGCGAAACAGCTTACATTTTATCCTTGGGGGGAATTTGCAATTTTTTTGTCATGTACCCTTAAAAAAAGGTTCGTGAGGAAAACAAATCATCCTTTGTGACCCGCCTTTGTCGCCTGTCCCTTAAAGTGTCCCAACAAAGAATCTTAATTAAGAAACAGGAAATTTGGTGAAAGTGCACCGTTTTGTTATAATTAGCTAGTGCGACGTACTTAGTTGTTTGTTGGTGATTTTTCTTTTAATTTGTTACAGCGAAGCTTTTAATTAAAGTTTAAAGTAATTAATTCATATGAAACGGACTTTTAAAATATTCAGATCTAGGTATTTTGATTTTTGCATGGTGGTAGAGTACTTTGTAGTGCCTAGCTGGTTACCACAAATCTGTCGCTAAAACGTAAGTACCTGTGTGTTGCGGTGGCTGCATTTGAGAGACAATTCCTTCTAGGTTTTGTGTTCTTACCACCTTCGGCCACATCATCACTTACCATACTAAGATTGTGTTCAAATAACGTAAACAAATGAACCTTTGATATCTAATGGTGTTTTACTACCATAATATAATAGTATCTATGTAGTTCGGCTTATTGACTTGATAGAAGTTTACTATTTTCCGTTTCCTTAAAATATCGTTCCCATGTTCCATTTGTTATTTGAATTAGTTATTATTTTGCAATCCGAATCTATTAACATATTTATTTTCACACCTCTTACGTCACACTTTATTGCATTACTAGCTTTTCCGCGCGGTTTCACCCGTGTTCCCGAGGGATCTTGTGTTTTCTAGATAAAAAGTAACTTGTAGCCTTCCTCGATAAATGGGCTATCCAGCACTGAAATAATTTTTCAAATCGAACCAGTAATTCCTGAGATTAGCGCGTTCACAAACAAACAAACTCTTCAGCTTTATAATATTAGTATAGATTTCATTTGTGGAAACTTATTAGTGTAATTCTAAGCATTTATTTCCTCATAAATATTGTACGTTAACTAAATAATTATTAATAGCTGTTAGTTTCCATTTATAAGGTATATAAGTAAATAAATTATCATTCTCATTTAAAACATAGATAACTTCTTAATTCTCGATTGAATCTAACTTGATTTCCTCAAATACCTATTAAACCAAAATAATGGCAGTTGGCAAATACCAGTAGTTGATGATATTAAGGCTCAGTTAATACTCACGAAGCGAATATACGTACAAATCCCCATACAATATAATAATGTAGAAGTATACGGAAATTTAATCAATTTACTTATTTTGCATTAACATGTTTCATGGAAAACATTTGGTTGTTATTAGCATTGAAAATAATTTTATCGCATACAACCATGTATTGATTAATGGATTCATATGTTACTTATTGAACTAATTAGCAGCTTACAGCAGCTGCGATTCATTATCTGATATTTAGTAATGATGATAATATATATTTTTTTAATTTTAAATTGATTTCGTCGACAATAATAATGTACCTACTCATTCTCGCAATAAGACTTATCTTTAGCTAAAAATTGTTGCATAACATTTTTATAAACTCAAATTTTATCTAATTTCTAAAACTCTTGCTGCATTTTTTATAGCAACTCTCTTTCTCTTCACTTCAGGTTCCAAATAATGCTATGTAATTAGTCAGTGCTCTAATTAAGCATGAAAACAGAGCCTTTACTACGAAACTATTCCGGAGTCTGAACTGTCAGGATTACAGCTAAAAGCTTTTAAATGAGGATAGTGGCCGTGGTTCTTTTTCACTTACTTTGGTTAAAAGATAGAATTTATGTTTGAATTTGTCTCGCTGTAGTTTGAGAAGTTCCGGAAAATGTTAAAAGAGTAAAATTTAAACGATGTAAAACTGTTGGAGATATTTCCAGTTACTTGGTAACATTAAATGAGGGAAACAAACAGTATGACTGTTTGTTTGTTTTGTCGAACATTTGGATGGCTTGATTTTAAATATCACTGTACCTATGGTTTCATTTATTTTAAATAAATAAATTAATGATTATCCTAGGGCATTCCTCATACATGTCCATCTGGATCCCAAACTAAGGAGAGCTTGTTATTTTTTTCTAAATACATACATATATAGATAATTTTGATTATTAAGCCATTTATACTTTTTTTTTAAATTATTTATTACATTCTACATACTTCACAGAAGCCATTTATACTATACCCTTATTCTCGATCCCCTATGTCCAATAAAGGAAACTTACAATCGAGAAACTTTACACATTTTTTCAATACCCATCACCCGACCAGCTAATAAGAATTTTTAACAATATTTCTTTTTTTTTTGTTCAGGAAAATGTTCGTTTAAAGGGCCACATTAAAACTTTTCAGCGGTTCCGGAAAATTATCTCGAGATTGAACCCTGCGAATGAAGTCCGGAAAAGTATTCGCGGCACAACTTTTTTAGTGTATTAACTGAGTAAATTAAAACTGTTGGGCGTGAAGTGTAAAGTTTGAGAAACGGGGTGCTATTACTTTCCGGTCGCGATAAGAGAGGAATGAGTTCTTCTGTCGGTCTTATGGAAACAGTTACAGTTAAATAACGACCATTAAAGACTTTTAAAACTTCTATGCCTAATGAATGACGAGTAAAAAAATAAGTTTTTTAACCAACAACTTAGCAGTAGCATTTTCCCCTTAAAAACTCTTTTTTTTGGTTTACATAAGTTGCGTAAAAGCTTTTTTCTTGAGGAAAAAACAAATCAGCATATTTATAGCTTGTGATGGACTATTTAAGTAATTTATGTAATATCTCAACTCTTGCAGAAAATTTTATTAAAATCTGTCGCATGGATACAGACTGTACAACCAGCTACATGACAACTGCGCTATCGCAGTGTAGTAATGATATTATCATTATTGGGACTACTTTGAGAATTATTGTCATTAGATTTTAATCATTTGTCTGCGGTAAAACAAAATTATTGTCCCTTATTCTGTTTGCAATAACTAAAATTTGTTTTTTCCAGCGTCTGGAAAAATAATGATGATAGAAACACAGACACATGTAATATTCGACATTGTAAACTTTATTATCAAAGCAATAAAAGCTACGACACACTTTAATGGCTTTAACCAGTACTGCAGAGACAGGTGTTCTACCATTTAATGGCAGACGGTAGTTAATAATTTGCAGATGATACGTTATTACGTATTACATATATAATGACAGTATGTTATTCAATAGAATTGTTAGAATAATACTTAAAAGTAATTAAAGAATTATTTTTAAGTATCGAAGTAAGAAGCGCTCATGGCGTAGCTTGATTAGCCGTTCTTCACCGATCGGCAAAGTTAAGCAACGTCCAGTCTGGTTGGTACCAGGATGGGTGACCGCCTAGTTGCTATCACTTAATTGTGATGGTCGTTAAGCTTGTTGGCTTGACAACTCCAACAGTAGGTTGACCACTAGCCTACCTCCACCAATCCGCAGTGGGCACGCGTGGTGGAGTATTTGCCCATTCCCCTTTCACCCTTATTCGTGAAAGGAGGCCTGTGCTCAGCAGTGGGCAGATATAGGCTGTAATTATTATATTATTATATAAATAATTATTTTATTATACTAGCTGTTCCCCGCAGTTTCACCCGCGTACCCGGTATGTTATTCTGCTATTCGGGGCGGAAACAAATCGAACAAATCAATGATTATAAAAATCGATCCAGCCGTTCTTGAGTTATAAATGGTGTAACTAACCCAACTTTGTTTTACATATAATAGACTAGCTTCTGCCCAGCGGTTTCACCCGCGGTCCCGAGGGATCTAATGTTTTCCCGGGATTATTAGAAACTAGTTATTTACAAATGAAAAGTAGTATATATGTACAAGCTCTGCTTAGTTTGGGGTCACACGGCTGTGTGTGAGGAATGTCCTAGAATATTTATTTATTTATATATTTTTTATTTGTAAGAATATTATTTTATTTGCAAGTACTGTACGTACATCGTCATTTTATATACAATAGTATTTACTGTAAGTTATGCTTTGTGTCAATACTTCAATCATGTGGTGTAAAAATAAAGTATTGTCCATTTATTTATGATAGCAGCTATTATTATTTCTTTTTTTTTATTGGTAGCAAATTATTTTACTCGACTGCACTCGTTTTAAACAAGATGCATCACTTCTACGATATTATACAATAGGTACAATTTTTATCGGTCATGCAAAGAAGGCTTGTTTTAAATATGAGAGTGGAACTTTTCGCATAGCAATCTTGTATGCCACATACCCATCCGCCCTTAAAATGAGTGCCAGAAACTTTTATAAATCCATAAAATATTCATAATTCTATTACAATTTCAAGTGTTGTTAATCCATTAAAACCATAGTTTAAGTCCATCACAAACATCAATTATCCGAGTCACCCTTTAGCATAATTTTAAATTCCGGACCCCACTCAGCTAATTACAAATGAATTAAACAACCATTCTCCCGGAGGAATAAAAAGTACATAGTGCCGACGACTCATCCTGCTAGGCAGAGATTTATGATAGTCAAACAACTGTATTTTTAAATAATTTAAGCTGCATTCATTTAAAAATGTATACTTTATCTCAAGTGTAGCTTTTGTATTAAAAGTATGGGGATTTTTTAGCTATCGCAGGGACGCCACCCCCGCTATGTGGACCGATGACCTGCGGAAAATTTTTCAAGGGAATAGTTAGTGCAGAAGTCTTAGCACATGTTGTGGATTACGTCTGTCTGTCTCTCTACTTTTAGTGCTTCTTTGGGATTGTTGATACAAATTAGGGCATCGTAAAGAAGCCTAAAATAGCTTTTTCCGCCAACGCATAAGCTTGGCCATCCAAAAAGGGAACGCTGCCAGCCTGTTGGGAACCTTGCCTATCAACAGCAGCGAGGGCTTTGAGGATGTTTTCTATATATCATAGTTTGTATTTTATACATTGATTGTAAATATTTGTTGAAAATAAATTATACTTGATGTATAAAAGCCTAAAATTGTATTTTAATGAATCTCATAAGTATATTATGTTAAAAGAGAAAGTATGTATGTATGTATGTATGTTCCTTATAGACTCCGAAACCGCTGAACCGATCGCGATGAAATTTTCAGACAATCTTCATATTAGCCCCGCGGGTAATCCTGTAAGGTTTGGTGGCGATCGGAGCTCTCGGGACTCGGGACCGCGGGTAAAACCGCGGGGTGGAAGCTAGTATGTTATAATAAAGGGAAAATTGCGGAACGGGATGTTTTTAATTTTGGAATCATAGCCAGTAATAATTTCTTCGTTTAACTAGACCTTGTGTTGTTAGTTTCTATTGAGAATACTATGGTACTTATTACGTATATACTCTCACAAATATACTTATATATGAATGTATGAATTCCAACTAAAGTGAGGCAGGATGTGTGGATGATTCACGAGGTTTTGTGACTAATTATAAAAGCGGACCGCTCGGTGTTCTAACTATTAACATGTTAATGACATTTTCAGTCCTGGTGACGAACATGCTGATCCTATATTTGGGATGAGCTTTGTTTGCTTTGCCTATTTCAAATGGTTGGGTATACTGAGAAAATTGAGCAGTCAGTACCAATATAAGAATTTAATAAATAAAATAATATTATGAACCTGCGTTATGTCTCACATAATAATTAAGTTGCTAATGCAGGTAATATAAGATACCTAAGTAAGCTATAAATACTTAAATGGCAGGAAAATAGTGCCTAAGCATGGGAGTGCCTGTATTTCAGGACACCAGTTCTCTATGACACCAGAGCCAGAGACGGACTCGTGGAGTTACAGCTACGCCAACCGGCCCTATAAAAAGAATTTGACAATTTCATCATTACAAATAAAAACGACTTTTTGTTTCAATATTGAAAATAACATTTACATGATATTTTTATTCGGGACAACGTTATTAAATTTGAATTTCCCCTCGTTAGCTGGAAATGCGACAACAGCTATTTGGGATGTAGATGATAATAAAAAAATCAACTGCTAACAATAAAATATTATTACAATTTCTTTTGTTCCCTCGTTTGACGCTCCGCTGAACTAATGATCCTCAATAAAAATATAACATAAAAGCGGAGCGTGATCAAACTAAATGCATTTAGTCATAGAAAGAAAATTTAGTTCAGTTGATAATCTTCTATGACATTATAGTCTTTTTTAACGTTATACGGGTCTATTTTTCACTAAAATCTCACCTTGGTAAGGAAGAAGGTCACTGAAAGTTGTCAGCACATAAAACCTAGAAGGAAATTCAAATATTTAACTAAAGCAATTCATGAAAAAATCTATTTCCAAATTTTACGAAACACTGAAATCTAGTTACTGAATCTAAAATGATTAATACTTATATACATATTTTTTACAATAAATATATAAAATACAAACTATGATATATAAAAACATCCTCAAAACCCTAATAATATTATTATAATAATGTTATTTTCTTTTAATAACTAGCTTCCATTCGTTATTGTTTCTCCTACTTTCAAGGTGGAATGATTCTAAATAAGAAAGACCATCTTCTATCTTTCCCTGAGCCCTCTAATTTCAAACTAAAGTCCCAAACTTCGAGTAATTAAATTACCAAAGCAATTAATTGTACCCAAAAAAAATATAGTCACACGGCAAAAAAGTCTAGGTATGTTTTAATAAAAGCGACCATAAAGTTTTTACTTCTTAAAGTTCCATAATCAAATGGTGCCAACGGAATATTAAGCTGACACCGTCAGTTTATCCGTTTGTTTAACACAGTCACAGGGCAATATTAACATAATAGGTGTACAGGAAACATTTTTGGTCTACAATCGTGTTATACAGCCTTTTTTTTTTTTTTTTATTTAAAGTAATCTACATTCTATAGACTCGTGGTCCGTACTCTTTTTAGATTAAGTTGTATTATTATATTATTGTTATTTGTAATCTTACAACATCTATATTGTCGCGCAAATACAATATAATATTGTTTTTTTTTTTTTATAATAATTGTTTGATTTTGTTATACCTACTTATCTTATTCATACTACAATATATATTCTATACCTTAATAAAATCTATGTTATGTATTATATAGCCTTTCACATATAGAAACATCTCCATTGTATAACCTCGAAACCATAACGATGTAATAAAAATATTACCTACAGAAAAATAAAATGCTCATAGTTTAAAATTCAATGCTTATTTCATTTTAATTCCGCTCAACTAACTCCAAGATGAAAGATGAACCTCGCCTAATTTGAAATTTCACGAAGAAAGTCCTATTCATACATCACTCGTTATTATAAGAGTAAATTTTTAAAGGTACTGCGGACTTGAATAAATTTTACTCTTCAAGAATTTATTATGAATGAATATTCGAGTCTAGATTCTCGTTACGTATTATCGAGAAATGAATTTGGAAATTAATTCTATTCGGTATATATTATGATAACAATTAAAAGAATTAATTAAAATCTGAAAATATTTTAATTTGAATAGAATGATTGTGTTTTTCGATAAGAAGATACTAAGTTTAATTTACTAAGGAACAAATTTAAATTCTAGCTTAATTTATTTACGGAAAACTTTTGAAAATGGTTAATTGAAAAGTTGTTCTAAATGAAAATGTCTAATTTCTCATTCAAATGTACTTGAAATTCTTTATTATAATTTATGCAAAATAGTATAATACTTTAAACTAGTTTGAATTTTTAGGGTTAAATACTTTTGTATAATTCAAACAAGTTTTTGATTACTGACACTGGACATCGCTTCATGAACCCGTGTCTCAGAAACGAGTGCGCCTATATTAATGTAATTAATTAAATTATAGTTCCTGTTGGGAACCTTGCCTATCGACAGCGGCGAGGGCTTTGAGGATGTTTTCTATATATCATAGTTTGTATTTTATACATTGATTGTAAATATTTGTTGTAAATAAACATTACCAACTAACATAGTTTTTAAGTCAAATTGTTACTAACATTAACTATGGATTTATTGGTCTAAATTAAATATGTTATTATTATTATTATTTTTTTAGTTGATAGGATTGTGTTTGACCACAATCTCACCATGGTAAGTGATGATGTAGCCGAAGGTGGTAAGCATACAAACCCTAGAAGAAACCTGGCTGTCAACCAACAAAGCAACCTTCCGAACCGTGCGTTAGAGTATGACTATTTGACTATTTGAATGAATAAATTATTTAATTTCATTATATCATTTCAAGTGCAGAAGCTGCCGGAATACATCGGTGCTTGGTGACAGAATAAATTCTCTTTTTACAAATTCATTGAAAATAATATTTATCAATATACTTCAGACTAGTAATTATAGATTACTAGCTGTTCCCCGTGGATTCACCTACGTTCCCGAGAAAAAAAGTAGCCCATGGTCTTCTTCATACCATAGACTATTTGCGTACCTTTCATCGCGATCGGTTCAGCGGTTTAGGCGTGAAAAGGTAACAAACAAACTCACTTTCGCATTTATAATATTAAGTTACGATTAGGATAAGGATAAGTTAGGATAGGATAGGATAAATAATTTTCCCAACATAGAATTATCTGTATATATAAAAGGAAAAGGTGACTGACTGACTGATCTATCAACGCACAGCTCAAACCACTGGACGGATCGGGCTACAATTTGGCATACAGATAGCTAGGCATTCGCTAAGAAAGGATTTTTGAAAATTCCACCCCTAAGAGGGTAAAATAAGGGTTTGCGGGTGAAACCGTGGGGTGGTAAGCTAGTACAAACCTAACATATGATGCTGTCTTGCTGAGTTGACGGAGTCATCTCAATTTATAGTGTATATTGAACCGGTGGTAGATTCAATATCATATTATAATCATGTGCCTTAAAAAAGCCAGAATAAATGAGTTTTGAACATTGCGAGTTACTTTATCAAAAACTGAGCTTGAGGCGTATTTGCCATTATATAAATGTCAACACTGAAATTATAAAGGGCTGACTGACTTAAAGGGTAAATAGTAATATTAAATATGTTTGCACAACATGTCAAGCAGTACTATTTTTACTCTACCATTTTGTTATGGAAGCAAAAAGTTTTTTTTTAAATATCATTAAATTTTGAATTGAAAATATTTTTATACGAAAATTTAAAAGTCGTACTACAAAAACTGTTCTGTTTGAGGAGTTGAGAGAGTTACAGAGCACATTGTATAAATAATAATACAGAATCTTATCTTCAAAAAATCTCTTAAAGTGTGTAAATAAATTAAAAATATTTTCAATCAATAAATATGAGGTCTCCTCAATAGCAAGTCGTATCTAATAACCCATCTCAAGCCATACTACATCAATCCACACTTTTTATCATTCCCTTCACCAACTAATTTACTAAGGTAAAAAATCAACTGTATTACTTTCAATATAGCACACGATTTCCTCCTTATTGACTCATTCTTAACCCTAGAAGGGAATTTAATTAAAGTACGAAAAAACAGCCGTGCCTCAGTCACGTAGCGCATAAACTCAGGGCCCGGGAAATGGACCCAGGAAAGGTGAGCATTTATGAGGCCCTCCCTCATGTGTACAGATTGAAAAATATTTATCGTGACAAAAGTATCATTACCCGCGCTTTGAGCGTTTCCAATAACATGGTAATGAGCGGATAATGTGCGATTGTCATTCACCTCGCGCTGTTTGGTGAGTTTAGTGTTTTTACCCGTGGTGCGGAAATTTTCGATTATATTTGTCGAAGTGTTTTTGTATGTAGTACTTAGCTTGTTTGTCGAGAAAATTAAAGAGTTATGCTGTTTCAGGTACTTATTATGTTTTAACTTTCCGTCACGCGATTTCACCCGCCATCTTCTGTTTTGCCCCTAAGGTTGAATTTTGGAAATACCTTTCTTATTACTCGCCTACGTTATAAAAGGAATATATCCTGTAAATATCTATTTATTTATTTTTACTTTGTATAGGCTTGTGTTTGACTACAATCTCACTATTGTAAGTGATGATGTGGCCGAAGGTGGTAAACACACAAAGCCTAGAAGGAACTGGCTCTCAAGTGCAGCTGTCGGATCACACCAATAGGTGTTTGGCGACAGATTTTCAACTTGAGGGTGGTAGCCAGCCAGGCGGGTACTACAAAGTACCCTACCACCGTGCTATGGTTTCCTCACGATGTTTTCCTTCACCGAAAGATCAAGCTCATTGTAGGATTCGAACCCACGACCTTCGCCGATGCGTCCGACGTCACTACCACTGAACTATCATAATTCTAGGACTAGTGATTTAGACTCTGCATTGATTATCACCGACTGGTCCTGACTGACTACTGACTGATGATGACTCACATAATAAAAGTTGTTCATATTGATGAGTACTTCCACCTCTGCAAGTATTGCCAGTGACTAAAAAGTCACCCAGTATAGATTAATACTCGAGTCCCTTTGTATAGTATTATTTGAATTCAAAGAACTCTAGTCTGGTTATTTGTTTCGTACAATTTTATAAGAGTACTAGCTTGCACCCCGCGTTTTCACCCGCGTTTTCACCCGCAATCCACGCGGGGATCTTATGTTTTCCCGAGATTAAAAGTAACCTCTATCCTTCTCCATACCATAGGCTATTTGCATACCAAATTTCATCGCGATTTGTTCAGCGGCAAGCGTGAAAAGGTAACAAACAAACAAACTCACTTTCGCATTTATAATTATTATTATATTTAGTTAGGATGTTGATATTACATAAATAACCTAATACAAAAACACACCTATTTCAATAAATTAACAAATCGTAACTGACTGATGGATTGGTTCGCAGACTTTGAACTATGAAATTAGGAAGATAATTGTATTCCTTTTTTAAAATAGGGGTGTGCTAAGACAGGATTTTCCAAAATGAACCCCTAAGGGGATAAAATTGCGGGCGGAAAACTAGTATAAAATAAGCTGTTCTTAGGCAATTCTCTGTTTTCATTCTGACGCTTTACTTTTTACAAATTAAAATCCTATAAGTATTATTTTTAAAAATATACCTTCGCAGGCGCAAACAGTAAATAGAGCAGGTTATTTAGAAAAAGGGCAATATAAAAATGTAATGTTATATTTTTTTAAATTCTTACTTCGGTGTTCACGTGATTTTTAATTTTTTTTATACCACATTGTCTGCAAACAAGCATACGGCCCGCCTGATGGTAAGCGGCTACCGTAGCCATGAACGCTTGCAACACCAGGGGTATCACTCGCGCGTTGCCGACCCTTCTCCCCACCCCGATGAGCTCTGCCGACCTTACTCACGCGCAGGAACACAATATAAGCTATTTGGCTTCGGTATTCTGTAAGGTGGAGGTACTTTCCCAGTCGAGCTTTTCTTTCAGCGACATATCGCTATGCTCTATCTATCTTAATTTTCACTCTCTTATCTGAAACTAAGGTACTAACTTTATTTGAATAAAAAAAGTACCGACACTTTATTAATAAAAACTAGCCCAGTACAAGTTGGATTGGCACACGGAAGATTCCGTACTTATCCAAAGTATTTTTATTTTTTATTATAATTAGTATTTGTTCATCTCTCGGTCAGGAAAAACATTGAGATAATGTAAATTTCAAAACTGTATCATATGTTTTTCTTAAGGAATAAGCCTGAGACAGTTGAACAGACGGACGGATGGCGAGACTTGCCAAAGTAATGGTTCCGTTCGGACCCTCTATTAAGGAACCCCAAAAATACAAAGTTTTTATGTTAAGGGCTAAGCAAGGGCATAAAAAATTTATAACAAGATGTCCGTACATCACGTAAACTTAGAAAAGTTTTACGTGACTAACAAAACAAAACAAGTTTAGTACCTACCTACCTCGGTGCATGTCATGAAATGTTACGGTTTACGACAAAAAACAATGAAAAAAAATAGAATAAAAATATTATAATTATCAATACTTTTTATATTTTTATTTTAGATTACTCTTATTTTTTATTCAAATTAAGGCTCTATCATACTTGGTTTAGGAATTATAATACCTAGATAGAGTAGTACGGACCGTCAGAGTCACCACAACAATATAATTCCGTCTAGGCATGGAACTCTAAAAACTACTAAAGCGGCCCACCGCTCTTCGCTCCTCCCTCGCACCTAGAAAGTACAAGAAGGTAAATAAAATTACAGCCAGCGCCCATCCCGCCTGAAAGAGTCACGCGCCCATGATAATGGATTACGTGATCCACAGTTCCACTCCATGAAGTCGGTATTATCCAGGAGTATTGTGTAATGTATTTTTAAAGTTGGAATTACATGCTGTCTCAGACGTTTTTTTTTAATAATGGCCTGCTAAAAGGATTGACGACAAGGCCAAATCAGTTGAAATACCCGACATATTGAAGCCATAAATTCTGAGATACGAAGGACGAGCTCATTAAAATTTGTCATCAATTTAAGCATTCTGGAATATCTGCGCTACTTGAGTGGTTTTTTAAGCTTTTAAAGCTTTTAGCCAACAGCCAATTTATAAAATAGTATAGGTATGTACCAAGTATATATCAGTTATCTGGTTTCCATGGTAAAAGCTCTGCTTAGTTAGGAATCAGATCATTATAATGTCTCAGAGGTCTCGGGATTTTATTTTTTTCAGATTTATTGAATTTTTACCTTCCACCCCACGATTTCACCCGAGTTCTCGAGGGATTTGATGTTTTCCCAGGATAAAAACTATACTATGTGTTAATTCAGAAGATATTCTATCTGTGTGCCAAATTCCGTCCAAATCCGTACTTATGGTCGTTACGGGAATGAGTGAACATACATACATACACACACGAACTATCGCATTTATTATAATTATATAGTTAAAAAAATATGTGAAACGTCTGTTGGCTTTATAAAAGCTAACATCTACAGCTATTCTACTAACTACTATATTACAAATCCGACAAAATTGAAACATAAATTTTGGTATGACATCAAAATATCTGGCTGCCTGATGTTTTTAAATAATTACAGATGTGGCAAAGCCCAGAGCAAAAATCCTTTAATAACATAAAAAAAAACAATTTCAATATCATTTACATAGGTAGGTAAACTGCGCAAACATTTTTATTACGCTATTTTTTATCTACATATAATTTTAATCTAAACCAAGAATTCTACCAGCCAAGTAAATAAATTAGAAACATTAATTTTATTTCAAATTCAAACAAATGAAACCCGCGCCTCATTTATGCCGCTTCGAAGGAGTTACAACTTACAACCGCGTATTTATGCGGCCAAGTTGTTAATAAATTACTACAAACTTTTACCGTACCGCAGGGAATTATTCGTAAAATGCTAATTAATGCTCAAAAGTACTGGCTAACAATAAAATGTGGGTATCTCTGTAGCAGGCATTAAATGCCACTATAGTATGGAGCAAAGCAGGGGGCGAGGCGTGCCATTCGTGAAGTAACTTATCTTTTTTGGTTTAGAGGCGTTCTGCTAGCGGGAAAATGAGCGGAGCGTTTTATTATTTCACTGTTTTTATTTATGAGTAAGTTATTTCAGTTGAACATAATTTCTAATGAAGATGGAAACTTATGTACCTACCTATAAAACTGAAAATAAAAATGAATAATTGATGGGCTGGTTGGCGTAGTTGATAAGATACCCATCTGTCACACCACAGGTCGTTGAGTCGATTCCCATCTAGTTTTATGTAGTATATTAGTTATATGGCTTACAGTTTGTACTAGAGCTTGTACTATACTTAGTTTGGGACTAGTTAGACGATTATGAGGAATGTCTCAGGATATTCATTTATATGATTTTGTAAAAAGACCTACCTAACCTAAAAACAGTCTTTAAATTAAACCTGTCAATATTTATTTTGTTACGTAATTTAAAAAGGAAGTACATACATATTTACAGCAAGTATTTACAATCAATGTATAAAATACAAACATGATATATAGATAAAACATCCTCAAAACCCTTGCTGCTGTCGAATAAAAAAAAAAAAAAATGAATAACTTCAACGCACCATGAGCTTATAATTACAGTAAAAATTACATACTATTAATTTAATTGATAGTCGCTATGTCCCTGAAAGTCGTTCTACAGACAAAAACGCTGGCAGTGTAAACCCACCAAGAGTTACGGATTTAACGAGAGCTCGCAATTTACTCATGTTTATACTTCTTATTTATCCCGCTTGATAAATGATTCGTCGTGGAATGTAAGCTAATTTCTGTATTTGGGGTCGAGCTTTTTCTTTATTGTAGTTTTATTGTATTTCAAACAAACCATTATTATTGGTATGGTATACGTTTTATTTTATGATAGCTGTCCCCCGAGGTTTCGCTCGCGTTCCTGAGAAAAAAAAGTAGCCTATGTTCTTCTCTATATCTGCTATCTGCGTATCTGCTATACGGTGTAGGTATATTTTTGTGTTTGATCCAAAAAAAAATAATTGCATTTTCCTATACTTATAAACGCGAAGGTGAGTTTGTTGGCTTATTATTCGTTCACGCAGCAACCGATTGACCTGATTTTTTACATAGAAATAGTTTATAGGCCAAAAAGTGACGGAAGCTATTTTTTATCCGGGATTGCGGGTAAAACCGCGGGGCAAAAGCTAGTAAATAATAAAAGAAAAACGATAAAAAATCAATGACGTACAATTTGTCTTTTACCTAATGGCGTTTGTCATGAAATTAATATTTCAATAAAAGAAAAAGAATCCTCAAACAATCCTGTGAAGACAAAAAAGTTAGCTCGAGACTGAACTGTCCTAAATTAGCGGAGGATAAAAAGTAATCCTTCTTTTTCGAAATGAAATGTCAAGTTCTGCTAACGACCTACAGACTCGCTTCGAAAATTTTTTAAACAACAGAAAATGTAATGGCTGAAGTAATTAATGATTAGCGAGTAGCAAATGTACTTACAATATAGGGTTTTGGGGACCAAACAAAATGTAACAAAAATTCAACCCTTCTAAAATCTCCCCTAAAATTTACTACAAAGAAAATACATTGAAAACTTACCGATTTTAATTAAACTTTGGTTCAATATTCATTTGTTCCCAAATCATCAAAATGTGGTACCAATTACTGGTACAGCAATAAAATTCTGCTTATATCTTAGTTAGAATATTTTAAAAAAAAACATTTATAATTTAACTAACTATTTGTTAATTTGGCCCTTATATCAGCGCCCTCTTAAAACTTTATTTTCGTAGGTAGGTATTTATTTGTTTTTAAGCCTTATAAATACCATATCTTAATAAATTAAAATTCTTCTGTACGTGTGTTTGTCACCTAACTCCTCCTAAACGGCTGGACCGATTTGGATGAAATTTTGTGTGTATATATGAGTGGGTCTCTGAATGGTTTGAAATTACAAATGGACCCGTGGCGTCGTAATCGAGTTTGGATAGGACAACGTCTGCCGGGCCCGCTAGTTATGTATAAATTTGAAGACATTATCGTATTTGATTACAGACTTAAAATCTTGAAATAGTGAGAATGACAGAATTATCATAACAAATAGGGTTCCGTTCTCTAAATACGGAACCTTATAAACTTATGGTTCACATTACAGACTATACATATGAAATAGACAGGCGTTGATCTCTAACTTAACTATCAACCTCCACAGTAAGATACTATTTGCTAGGTATATGATTCGTGACTAGTTTACTAGATTCGGAACTTCTAGAGTTACTCCATTTAAACTTGCGCTTTGCAATCTCATAAACATCTCATGCAGGTGTTTTAAACTAGGATTTACCTGCAATTTTGATTAAAAGCAACGATATATTATAGATTTTAACAGAGTATAGTTAAATATAATATATTTGTTAAGTATTTTTGCAAATGACTCTTTAACTTAAGTATTATAACAATACTCAAACTTTAATTCGAATTTTATTTATTTATAAGCCCACTAGTATGTAACTTTAACTAACAAGAATGTAGCTAGAAACTCAGTCAGGGTTTTGTTTAATTAAATAGTATATATTTCACCTGCATTTGAGAGGAAAGGGATTGTGGGCCGAAAAGACTAAATCCTCATTTTGTTTTTTTGCAAAATGAGATAAACGTCGGAAGCATTTCTTTTTACATTAGGTATTAAATATATTTTGTATCAATATTAGGTAGCTGATGTCGTATCAGCATATGCTTGAGGAGATGAAACCAATGTTCCGTAAGAAGTAACGGACTGTAAAGTAACAGCATTAGAAATGAAAAAAATCAGAAGCTCGACTGTAAAAATAAGCTTTAACGTAGTGATGTGACAGTATCTCAATATCAGTATTATTATATTACTAAAATTGCTAAGTTGTTCAAAGGTTTACCTAACTATGGTAAGTGATGATGTAGCTGAAGGTAGTGAGCGCACAAAGCCTAGAAGAAATTAGCTCTCAAGTGCAGCTGCCGGAATACACCGGTAGGTGTTTAGTGATTTTTTTTTAATTTTGAAGGTGTTAGCCAGGCAGGCAGGTACTACCAAGTACCCTACTACCGTGCTATGGTTTCTTTACGTTGTTTTATACGATGCAATATTATGTATTTAATAGCTGTTCCCCGCGGTTTCACCTGCGTTCTCGGTGTAAAAAAAGGAAATAATCGAGATAAAAACTAAACTAACTATCCTATCTTTTAAGTTGGAACAAATCACACATTTTGATAAATAAATACCTTTAGATCGGATAAATAGTTTCGGAGTTCATCACGGACAATATCGTGACATGGTAATTTTATATATATATATAACGGCGCGTGATTAATGTACTCGATTTATTGTGATATTTAAATGACTTTTTAGTCGATGCGAATAATTATTTAATTTGGGAATTTATGATTTATCAGAGCGGGTAACACCGAATGGGGTTGTGAGTGTCATAGCGGTGACGACGATCACTTTTAAGATGGTCGCCACGCGGTGCACACGCACAAATCCATTAGCTCTTAATCCAAGTTTACTTTTGTAATCCTTCGTTATTTTAATAGTGTTTTCATTTAGTAATTTGTAATATAATCATTGCCATATCTTGCGATTGTTATTTCTGCAATTCCTGCACATACACGCCCATAAAATACCAAGAGATAACGGACCAGCTGCGACACGTGGTGTCGCAACCTCTCGGCGATCCGTTATCAGAAGTGGGATCGGGAACGGTGCAGGATCAGACTACAGGCAATGTCTCAAAGAAATCTTCTACGCCGGTTACCTGTTTCTACTGTGGCGAGCAGGGACACATTGCAACGCAGTGCAAGAAGAAAGAAGCAGACTATAATGGCGGCCAAATTGAGCGACGAGTGGATGCCTGTACCATCAAGCCAACTATGGGCTTATTTCCTACCAAACCGGGTGAGAAGTTTTCATTTTGTTTTTAATGTGGTGATTAGGAAAAGCTTAGCTGGTAGATACCCAGGTTAGTACTACCAAAGTACGGTGCCATTGTTAGGTATAGGCAAGTTTTGTTTACAGCGCACAATATAAATTTACATCTGATTGCTGCGGGTACCAGTCAAGGCGGGTTATGTCAACTTTAAAGAACATGTTAAGGGTAGTCGAAACAGGCAATCATAAATCATGGCAGGCAGCGTTGCCTGAAGTTCAACTTGCAATTGATTGCACTGTAAATAGTACAATTAAGACAAGTCCTCACGAACTTTTAATAGGGAAAGTTGCTAGATCACTTCAACTAATGACCGTTGATTGGCGTTAATACAGACGAGACAAATATTTAGTTAGATGTAATCAGAGCATGCGGCTCGGGCGATAGAGGAAAGTGTTTCTATAGAGAAGGCTCGGTTTGACAGAAACAAAGCTTAAGTAAAGAATTTCAAAGTAGGCGATTATGTGTTAGTAGAAAATCAGGAGTGCAACAAAACAAGGCTAGAACCAAAATCTAAGCTACAAACACCAACAAATAATGTCAGAATATTCCGTTAACGGCGCGGGTGCTGGTGAATAATTTGTTGGATTGTCTGTGTGGTAATAAAATAATCTGTGTGGTGTGTAAGTGTATAGCTTGTGTAGTAACTATAGCCTGTGTGGCAACCAAAGCCTGTGTGGCATCCATGGCCTGTGTGGCAACCATAGCCTGATTGGGAACCATAGCCTGTGTGGCATCCATAGCCTGTGTGGCATCCATAGCCTGTGTGGCATCCATAGCCTGTGTGGCATCCATAGCCTGTGTGGCATCCATAGCCTGTGTGGCACCCATAGCCTGTGTGGCATCCATAGCCTGTGTGTCATCCATAGCCTGTGTGGCCTCCATAGCCTGTGTGGCCTGTGTGGCCCGTGTGTAGTACTTTACTAATATCGTCAGTAAAATGTGTCTTAGCATTTAAGTGACTATTGGTCTTAGGTTTATTTGATAAGCCTCCTTTTAAAGTCTAAGGTGATTTGGTCAGAATGACCGAGTTGATAAGTGAGCATTCAAGTGTTTGTTTATTTGTCCATAGATCTGAATGAAGAAAATCACGCACACGAGGACGTGTGATGATGCAGGACGGCCGTAACGGCGCGTGATTAATGTACTCGATTTATTGTGATATTTAAATGACTTTTTAGTCGATGCGAATAATTATTTAATTTGGGAATTTATGATTTATCAGAGCGGGTAACACCGAATGGGGTTGTGAGTGTCATAGCGGTGACGACGATCACTTTTAAGATGGTCGCCACGCGGTGCACACGCACAAATCCATTAGCTCTTAATCCAAGTTTACTTTTGTAATCCTTCGTTATTTTAATAGTGTTTTCATTTAGTAATTTGTAATATAATCATTGCCATATCTTGCGATTGTTATTTCTGCAATTCCTGCACATACACGCCCATAAAATACCAAGAGATAACGGACCAGCTGCGACACGTGGTGTCGCAACCTCTCGGCGATCCGTTATATATTTTTTTTAATATTTACATATTTAATACTATATTTTACAATAAAAAGAAGAATTAGATCAGCTTTTCTTTTTGTAAATAGTTTTAAATTAAGATGTGTATTTTTTTGTTCTTGATTTTATATATTAAGATTTATCATCATTATTACTTACATAATTGTATAATAGAATTCTTGGAGAAACTTTTCAATCCTGAACAAATAAATATTAACGACAAAATCCAACTTTAATACAATTGTAAAGTTCGAAACTCGCACAAGTCAGCGATATCGATATAAAGGGCAACACTATGCTCTTTCTTGGTGGTATTATTTTAAACGGTCAGCAGTTAACAACCTGCAGTAACAGTAATATAAAAGTTGAGCACTAACGATGGGATGCTAGTAGGGTGACCATGATCAAACTTTAATTAATTTACTGAACAAAAGCAAAAAAACTTGTCTCTTTGTATTCTGTCACTCTTCCTACATCACCTCCATTTTTGGTAAATATTTTTAAGGTATAGACATTTTGACAGATATTTAATTTTATAAATTAACAAGCTATCCCCCGCGATTTCACTCACGTTACTGAGAAAAAAAGTCTATGTCCCTCGCCATGCCATAAGCTATCTGCGTACATACTAAAATTCATCACGATCGCTTTAGCGGTTTAGGCGTGAAAAGGTAACAAACAATCAATCAAACAAACTCACATTCGCATTTATAATATAATATTAAAATGTTACACACACATCCAATCTTTCGCATTTATATTATTAGGTAAGATATATTAAGAAATAATAAATTAGATACTTGCCTTGTTTTTTAATAATTGAATATGATAAAAAAGGGCCATAACTCAACATTGGCGTGAAAGATCGGACATTTTTTAAATAAAACATGTGTACTTTACATCTTATCCAACTTTCGTCGCTTGACTCCTCCAAAATGGTCATAAAACTGAACAATTTGTCAGATGCTGGATCGAATGTTAAACAAACCACACCCGTCCGGATATATTCGAAAGCATGGTTATCGAAAATTCCGAGAGATTTGTGCGTCTACTCTTGTTGAATGTATCCTGTGGTAACATAATAAAAAAAAACAAATGGAACTTGGGAATCTACAAAGTAGAGCTTTGTTGAATCAATGTATTTAGTTAGTTCTTAGACAGGTCTATGGTAAATTACAGGCTTGAGATACTTGAATTGTAAGTTTTTGTTATGGTGCTTATAACTAATTAAAATAAAACAACATCATTTGTTAGTTTTTGTAATTTTACTTTTAGTAGATTTGTTTTGCATATTTTTTCGAATGTTCTCTTAACCACAACAATACGATTTAATTAGTAACTCAAATATTTAATACTCAAGGCAAATGATCATAATAGTATGTTAATTATTAAATGGTGTACCTATATAAATACTAACTTTAAAATGTTATCTAGAAATTATTATCACTGTATGTTTTCCAAATAAAATAAATATAATATATTATATTATTTACTAACTAATATTATAAAAAGGGAAGATTTGTATTTTTGTATGTTTGTAACGAATAAACTCAAAAACTACTGGGCCGATTTCAAAAATCATTTCACCATTAGAATGCTACATTATCTCTGAGTAACATGGGTTATATTTTATTCCCACACAAATGAAACCGCGTGGAAAATCTAGTATTATATATAATGGGGTGAAAAATTCAGAGAAATTTAACCCTTCTCAATATACGTGGTACAATACGCACTTGGCCGGATTTAAAACTTTTACTGGGCATAAAATTAATGAAAGCTATTTTTGTTTTGTTTCAGTGTTCAAATCCCAGACGTCACTATCGACGGACTCAGGCCTATGCACAGAGAGAGGCCTCCGGAGGACTCACATAGAGCTCGTTAAGCCACCGGGTCAGCGCATTGGACTTAAACTGGCAGGTACGTTACAATGTTATCTACTGGTAGATTATCAATGTTATAAATTGTTACGAGCAAAGTTGAAACTAGGTCGAACAGGAATAGGAATATAAGTTGGATTTAATATCAAAATGCTGCATCTAATTCAATATTATAGCAACGACCTAACTATCAAAGTTTGCAATCGTTGTTTCACGAGAAAATCGCTTTAAAATGTATACCACCATCAACTCAATCTACATTATTATAATTAGGTATTATGCACATCTTATAAAAATATGTAATGCGCCATTTTGTGTCGGCGGCCATCTTGGACCGATTTTCATCAAACATAGCTAAGAACACTCCCGACTAATTCACCTTTCAAACAAAAAAAAACAGAATCAAAATCGGTTCATCCGTTCGGATGCTACGCTGCCACAGACACGTCAAACTTATAACACCCCGTCGTTTTTGTGTTGAGGGTTAAAAAATTAAGTTGACTTCAATACCAACTAGGTTGTATCTAAGGTTCAAAATACCTGTAAGAATTTTATTATTCGATTTACTGAGTCAGTTTTTTATAGAGGTTGTGGTATCACAGTTGCCACATACAAGGCGAGAGGAAAATAAACGTTCAGTTCAATTCTTGACAAAACGTCAAAGTCACTTGCATTCTTAGATAATGATAATCATTTTACTTCCATCTTTCCTTCTTTTATTTTTGTTTCCCGTTACTTTTTCTAACCATGACACTGGCAGTTTCATCGCTGGCACGATGGAGCCATAAACAATAAAATTAAAATTGGAATCATAATATTGTGTCAAAATGATAATAGATTTTATAATATTTTTGGCGATACATTTTCATGACAATTTTTCGCGCAATTTATGGTATTGTAATATTATACAGAGAGTTATCATGGAAATAATTAAAAATACTAAATACAACCTTAATTTTTTTGTCACTGGAAATACTTGCAGGGATAGAAGTACTCATCAATATGAACAAATTTTACTATGGAACCAACTCTGATATCGCGTAAAATAAAACGGTTGCTTCAAACATTTTGGTCGAGGGGGTATTGAACTTTTGTATAAAACAGCTGATATTTTTTTGTGATTTCACAGTTAGTCCCGTAATCAAAGTTGTTCATATTGATGAGTACTTCTATCCCTGCAAGTATTTCCAGTGACAAAAAAATCATCCTGTATATTATAACAAGTTTAGACGTTTGATACCAATTGTAAATCTATATTATATATTTGTGACTCAATCACGCATAAAAGGCTAATTGGTTTTTGATGAAACTTAGCACATAGATAGATCATAAACTGGAATAACATATAGGGGACCTTTTATCCCGGGTAAACATAAGATCCCTTACCGCGGGGCATAAGCTTAAATCTTCCCAATACTTAGGATAAAAATCACAAGATGACAAAATATGCTGCTACCAATATTTTAGAATTATACCGGAATTATACACTGCTTTTAGCGGTTATGACATCACGTGAACGTTTCCCAATACGTATATAAGTACATGACACTCGCAAAGACTCCTTCCAGAGTATACTACCTATAAAACGTTACGATCAAAACAACGATGTTTCACCAAGAATAGTGTATGAGGTAAATGTTATATGAAAGTACTTCTCCCATAGGCGCCATGTGTTACCGCACATAAATTGCTTGGAAGCCATGACCGTGGCATTCTTTCGCCGCCATTTTTGAATTAAAAACATAATTTTCACGGGATATTTTGGAAAATCTCGCGCGTAAATTGAACCGAATATAGGTTAAACGTTACGCCTTGCTATTATGATCGTTTGCGTAGCTGATAAATTAAAAAATATATATATTTATAAAAAAAAGTTTGAAGCACGGATGAACCATGCCTGAACAGATTGTGTCATAAAAGAAAGTCGGGTTAGTTACACCATTTATAACTCAAGAACGCCTGGACCGATTTTTATGATCTTTGATTTGTTGGATTTGTCTCCGCCCCGAATAGCAGAAAAACTATTAAAACATCGGATTTTTTTTTATACCCGGAACTCGGGTAAAACCTCGGGGAACAGCTAGTAGATTATAAATATAAAAAATCCTCTATCACGAGTGTGTAAAGTTGATTTATGTACTATAAAAATAATTTTGAGTACGTGACAATTTTTATATTGACGTAGATTAAAATCTATAAATTGATTGATTTTAAGTAGGATTTTCTTTTAATATTCATTATAATATAAAAATAGATAAGGAAACTTAAATACATTACCATAATAAAAAGGAATATCTCATCCCAAAACAGCACCTTTCAAAAGAAATTCCAATATTACTGCCGTGGAAATGTCGCTGACTTAAAGTTATTAAAAAAGGTAAAGTAGAGGAAAGCGAGGAACATTCAAATACTCAACTGTTAAAGCTTTAGTCTGCTTTTAAAAGTAATGAGATAGGGTAGGTATATATCATACGTCATACCAAAATCACAAATATATCTCTTTAGTGAATGAACCATGATTATATTACAATATTTTACTTGCTAATCAATTCGAAAATTTAATACCAAGCTGAAAAATTATTACTTCAACTTCCCGCGAGAATTTACATGAGTACCCGTTCTTTCCCCAGGGGGTTAATCCGGGACAAATTTACATATTTATTGGGTGCGCCCGGACAGATGCGTTGTCTAATCGATCTCGGACAACTTTCGGGTTGATTGCTTGTACCGAACAGGCTATAGTGTCCGATGTAAATCTGTTTAAAATGTTAATGAAGTTTTGGGTGTCGATGATCTTTGAAATTAATATTTACGAGATGTTATCGAAGGGGCGTGGGTGTTCCATTTTGTGATTATACGCTTCGTGTAATAATCGAATATTTTTAGTATTATTTCAGTTCATTATTCATAGTTATAAAGTATTTATTAATGTTGAACCACATATTACTAAAAACTTTAAATCAAACCAGTACAATAGTGTTTAAGATTCTGTTTGGATTATTAATTTTACCATATGACGCTATTGTCGATTTTGCAACCTTTCTTAAACAGTGATATTTGAGTTGATTCAGCGTTTAGAAATTCATCGAATATTCAGTCTCTTTTCTCTATTTCATAATGTTCACATATTGTAAAATTCAATGTCTCAGCACGTCTGATTTATGTTTATATTATTTTATTTTATTATTATCTATCTATTAAGTATCTAACTTGACAAACATTTGAGTCAAAATATATAAGTGTAATTATTTTTATCGTTTTCGAGCATTTAAAAAAAAAATTAAACTCATCTTTAAGAAATATTCAAATGACTGTATCTCAAGTTAGACATACGCATCTTCTGCAGAAATCCACAACACATTTCTATTCCCTGTTGTGATTGCTGGTCCCATATTTCTACATTAATCAATAAACGTATATCTCAAAGGTAACTACAGTTAAATGTGTTTTACGTCGTGTACTGTACATGTCATGTACGTATACTCAATTCTACAGAGACGAATACGTAAGATAAGGAAGAAAAAAACTCTTTTGATTTATTGCAGCCGAATCTATGTTTGATGACGGGCAATCTCTTTCCGTTTCTCACTGAAGTTTGTTATTTTAGGGTCGCTCGTTTAGAATGCATAAAGATTGTATTAGGTATGGTGCGGGATATCTGGGTTGAATTTTATTGGTAGCTAAGTTATATCATGAAATTTGGCTTCGTTTGGTTGTGAAATCCGTGACTACTGGGCTAAAGATATGACCACTGAGTATAGGTAAATATAAAGAGCAACAGGAAGAAAAGTAATGTGCCGTCCGGGTACCCCCGCCTGGAACGAAGTTCAATCTATACTAATATTATAAAGCGAGTTTGTTAGGTTAAACGTGCTAATCTCAGGAACTACATACTGATTCGAATTGAAAAATTCGTTTATAGTGTTGGATAGCCCATTTATCGAGTAAGGCTATTTTTATACCGGAAAACATAATATCCCTCGGGAACACGGGTGATACCGCGGGGCGAAATATTAAATATTGCAATTGCAAGCCATTTTATATAGAAATATATTCCCTGCGGTTTCACCCGCGTTCCCGGGGATCTTAATGTTTTCCCAGTATAAAAATAGCCTTCCTAGCTATAACCTAGACCGCACATTACCTTCCTCAAGAATTGGGCTAGCAAATGCACAATTTTTTTTTCAAATCCGACTAGTATTTCTAGAGATAAAAAATAAAGAAACTTCTGATTTATTAAATTAGTAGTTTTTTTATTTTTTTGGTTTTTTTTTATTCTTGAATCTCCGAGAAAGTCGCATGGAGGGAGCATTATTGGTGACAGACATCACGTCTGTCTTTTATTACAAAAGACATGCGCGTGTGCGTGTGAACTGTAATTCACACACACATGTAGGTATATAACACTTTTTCAGTTATGGCAGAAGTTAACTGGCAGAAAAGGGCTGCCAGTTAACTTCTACCGCAAGCTCCGTAAAGGAACTTTCATTCCAAAAATTGAAGGCATGGTACCAAACAATCTGGGTAACAACAAATTATAGAACTGAGTTTTATGACATAGACTGAAGGGTAGGTTAAACCCCAGAGATCATAGAATACTTTGTTATCCCGGGAACTGCTCTATAATTACTGTTCGATCTATTTTCCGAGATCAATTTCAACAAATGATTTCACAAAATTTTCGTCATTACATAGTTTATTTATCTGTACCTTCTAATTCGTTATGCTGACAGCAAATCATCGTTTTAAATAAACCGTATTCTTTGATCTAAAACACAAAACGCTATGATGAAATATTAAACAATCAAACGGTGCCAATGTATAAACAATAATACGAACCAATGCTGCCATTTTTGAAATAGTGCCATGTTTATTTTGTAAACATCCATCTGACCCATATAGTTATGTGAATTATAACTGCTCCCCGCGGCTTGACCCGTGTTTCCGGGATAACAAGTACCTACCCTCTGTTACCCTATGTTACTTAGGTATGCCAAATTTTATAACGATTGGTTGTGCCAATGTGGTATCAAGAACTGTGTGTGTTATACTTGCTGTGCCTCGTGGCTTTACTCGCGTTTCTGGCATAAAAAGTAGCCTATGTTCTATTTCAGGACGTATAGTAAATAAATACCAAGTTTCACAAAAATCAATTCAGGCGTTACAAAGCTTAGTGGTAACAGACATAAACACATTAACATTCGCATTTATAATTTTAGTATTCTATGATATGATATGATTCTGATGACATCTAGTGGTATCCACATCCATAAGCCTAACTTATCATTATGATGTCGGTGGTGATAAAAATATACTCTTAATTATTATTTTAAAGATTTGAGAATAAGCCCTCAGGTATAATGGCATAAAGTTTAATATCGCATATACATGGTAGTAAGTTAATTCCGTCCAAGAAAGATTTACTACATAATTGTCACGTCAAAACCGCGACTGGATGCGCACGCGCGCGTTGCATGTATTTCACACACGTTTTTTCATTAACCAGTTTTTATATTTTTTGAGAATATACCATATTTTATACCTAATTTAAAAAACTCTCCTTTAAGCACTGAAATATCATTTGAACCATTTATAATGCTTATAACGATTGATCAAACGTTTAATATTTCCCAAAGTACAAAGAAATAAGTAATAAAAAAAGTAATAACGGGCCGGTTGGCGTGGTTGGTAAGATACCCTATCTATCACGCCGCAGGTCGTGGGTTCGATTCCCACTCAGGACAAACATTTGTGTGCATGAACATGTCTGTTTGTCCTGTGTCTGGTTGTAATTATCTATATATGTATGTATTTACAAAAGAAAAAGTAGTATATGTAGTATATCAGTTATCTGGCTTCCATAGTACAAGCTCTGCTTAGTTTGGAGTCAGATGGCCGTGTGTGAGGAATAATGTCCCAGAATATTTATTTATTTATTTATTTAATAGATATCTACCACTGTGCGACATCACTATCACTGAGCTGTCATCGATTTTTAAAAAGATGTTAATAAACCAGTAAAATTAATTATTTATTAACGACGATCATTGATTTACAACAACAAAAATAAGCAATAATAAGCTAAGCTAACGAATTTATTTCTGGAATCCCCAGGAAATATAACAAAGTGAAATGACCGCGATATTACAATTTAACTTGATTAATATAATTTGTTCTTCAAGTAATTGGATTAGTAATATCCGACGTAAATTATATTTTTGTAAGTAATTTTTTTTTTATATTTACACAATTATCATCATCATCTCAGCCGCAAGACGTCTACAATAAAAAATGACAAATTTATAATGTATATTTTTAATAAAATTACGTTTGACCACAGTCCTACTGCGGTAAATGATTATGTAGACAAAGTGGTAAACAATAACAACCTAAAAGAGAAATTACTCTTAAGTCCAGTTGCTCGAATATCGGTAAATTCTATAGCACATACCTATGTATATGTTATTTTCAAAAACAGCTTTATTATAAGCTGTATACTACCTTGTTACGCAAGCATAGTCATAGTATAACGCTAGCTTGCAGTGCCCTCAATATTCGCATCAACAACTGCAATGGACACGAGGCGCTGACGCTGCGCAACGCGATGCCTATGACGCAAATCATACATCGATGAAATTGGAATACTTTCCGGAGGCACTCATTCTTGGTCCTGACATCGGTCAATTATCTAGTTTAATATTAGTATGTAATTTTCATATTGTTAAAATACATTTATTAAATAAATTGATTTTTTTTGCATCCTCTGCTGCGACCACACTTAATTGGCGCAGTCGGTAGGATAGTCAATCAAGAGTCTTTAAAATCAAGCTACCGCGTTGACTATCACGAATCTACAGTGGTTCCAGCTGAGGAGAATCCAGACATTGATTCCGCAGAAAGATATCAAATAATGTTGTAAGTACCTTGAATCTTTCAAGCTCTTATCTTTCCTAGTTCCTAATTGATTTTGATCCCTATATCTTACATATTTTATTTTATACGTCTTTTATTCTCGTGTGTGTTAGTTATTAATAAACTTCCAAAATTTTCCATCCGAGAGAATCACGGAACCTTAGTTTAGGCAGTAGATTATCTAATAGGCATAGTGCCTTAGACGAATCTAGGAATTTAGACGTTAATATGGCACAAGATAACGTAGATGTTATTTTTAAGTCGCTTAGATTATTACCCGAATTCGACGGTAATCCACACGTGCTTACGCGTTTTATTAATCTATGTGACCAACTTGTTCTTAAATATTTTAAAATAGGCGAGGGATATGAGCTAACTAACATAGCCCTTATAAATGGAATATTAAATAAGGTGACAGGGCAGGCCGCCAGGTTAATAAATTCTAACGGTATCGCAGACGATTGGAATGGTATAAGAAACGCGCTCGTTAATAATTTTGCAGACCATCGCGATGAGACCGCTTTATACAACGATCTGTCTCTACAAACTCAGGGTTCCAGCACTCCACAAGAATTCTATGAACGCTGTCAGAATCTACTAAGTACGATCATGACTTATGTTTCTTTGCATGAGACCGTAGATACCACTATTACAGCCAAGCGTACCCTTTATCAAAAATTAACCTTGCAGGCCTATTTACGTGGTCTAAAGGATCCCTTAGGTTCTAGAATCCGTTGCATGCGTCCTGAAAATATGGAAAAGGCCCTTCAGTTTGTTCAGGAGGAACTTAACACGCTCTACATGCAGCAACGTAGTGAGCCCGGTGGTTCTGGTAGGAAAGATTGGCAACATCAGTCCCTTAGCCCTAACTTTAACTTGCCTTTGAATAACTTTGTGCAAAGACTCCCTACACTTCATATGCCTGGTCTCTCAAGACAGCAACCATTTAATATGCCTGGTCCCTCACGACAACAGCCCATGACTTCTCAACCGATGCAAGGTTGGAAATCCAATTTGCCTCAGAATATCCAACTTCGTGGACCGACCCGTACACAACAGATGTTCCGTGCCCCTCCACCAAATTATAACCCTCATAGTAATGTGTTTAAATTGCCAAATAGACCCCAACCAAATACTTCCTTTAATGGACCTCGTCCTATGAGTGGCGTCAGCCATTTTGTTCCAAAAGTTTTACCTCCATCCGGACATGATTGGAAGAAATTTGGCAATCCACCACCTACCAATTACTTTAAAACTAGAGAACTTAACCTAAATGAATTTAATTCTGACTATGACTATGACCCGCGTTATGACTACGACTATACTTATACCGATTGTTATCAAGATTATTACAATTGTGAACCCTACCCCGATTGTTACGATAATTTTGAGCAATATTCATATCCTGAAGCCCCAATAGTTGAAGAGTTAGATCATAATCCTAGTACATCTCAAGACGAAAATTTTCAGAAGGCTTCCAAGTCCGACAAACCAAAATAGAGGTTAATTTTCACATTCAAAGACAACTCGGATATATTAAGACAAGTAATCCGCCTTTGAAGTTTCTTATAGATACCGGTGCCAATCAATCTTTTATTAGTCCTCAAGCCGTACAAAAATATTTCAGTGACATCCCTTTAAATTACGAACCTTTTGAAGTTACAAATGTGCATGCTACTACTAAAAATGATTATTCAATTACTTTACCGTGTTTTTCAGAATTTAAAGAGGGGGGTGATATTACTTTATTCGTATATGATTTTCACAATTATTTTGATGGTCTTTTAGGTTTTGATTTGCTCGATATTTGGGATTCGAATATTAATCTTAAAAATAAAGTGTTATCCACCCGTAGTGCTGAAATCCCAATCGAGATTTACGACTCTCGTAACGTTAATTTGTACGAAGAAATGATTCCCGCTCACTCTTCCAAATTAGTTAGACTACCGATTAATACTAAAGATGGGGATGTGTTTGTTCCAAGTCAAACGATATGCAATTGCCTGATTTCTGATTGTTTTACTAATGTTAAAGATAACCGAGGCTGGGTTGAAATTTCTAATACCTCATCTAATGACGTTATATTTTCTATGGACCGTCCAGTATCAGCTGATATATTTAATATAGAATGTAATCGTACTGAAATTTCATTGGACCGTTCCAAGGAAGTTTTATCACGTCTCCGCACTGAACATTTAAATCCAGAAGAATTAGTTAATTTAGAAACCTTGTGTGCTCGATACGCTGATGTGTTTTATCTTGAGGGAGAACCTTTAACGTTCACCAACAAAATCAAACACAAGATCAAGACAACCGACGAGATTCCGGTTCATACCAAAAGTTATAGATATCCTTACGTCCACAGACAAGAGGTCAGAGATCAGATAAATAAGATGCTTGATCAAAATATTATAAGACCTTCAGATTCTGCCTGGAGCTCGCCAATTTGGGTTGTACCTAAAAAGGCCGATGCCTCCGGTAAAACTAAATGGCGTCTTGTTGTGGACTTCCGTAAAGTGAACGAGAAAACGATTGATGATAAATATCCGATCCCCAATATTACAGATGTACTAGACAAACTTGGAAAATGTCAGTATTTTACCACCCTTGATTTAGCAAGCGGATTTTACCAAGTAGAAATGGACCCTATCGATGTTCATAAAACCGCTTTTAACGTAGAAAATGGGCATTATGAATTTTTAAGAATGCCCATGGGTCTGAAAAACTCACCATCAACGTTTCAGCGAGTGATGGACAACGTGCTTAAAGATTTGCAGAATGAAGTTTGTCTCGTATATCTAGATGATATAATTGTATTCAGCACCTCCCTTCAGGAGCACATAATCAACTTGGAAAGGGTATTTAAAAAATTACGTGAATCTAACTTCAAAATACAGATGGACAAATCTGAATTTTTGAAGTTGGAGACAGAATTTTTAGGCCATGTTATATGTAGGGACGGTGTTAAACCGAACCCTAACAAAATTAATGCTATTAATAATTACCCATTACCTAAAACACCGACAGAGATCAAACGTTTTCTCGGATTACTAGGGTATTACAGAAAGTTTATCCCAGATTTCGCACGTCTTACGAAACCGTTAACACAGTGTCTGAAAAAAGGTTCTAAAATAGTATTTGACCAAAATTACATAAATTGTTTCGAGCATTGTAAAACTCTTTTAACTAATGATCCGATTTTACAGTACCCTGATTTTTCTAAGGAATTTGTTCTTACGACTGACGCTTCTAATGTCGCTATTGGTGCCGTTCTATCGCAAGGCACCATAGGATCAGATAAACCTATTGCTTATGCCTCTAGGACTCTTAACTCAAGTGAATTAAATTATAGTACCATAGAGAAAGAGCTCTTAGCAATCGTTTGGGCAACAAAGTATTTCAGACCATATCTCTTTGGACGTAAATTCAAAATTATCACAGATCATAAGCCACTTCAGTGGATTATGAATCTTAAAGAGCCTAACTCGAGACTTACAAGATGGCGTCTGAAATTAAGTGAATATGATTACACAGTAATTTATAAGCAAGGCAAATGCAATACTAATGCAGATGCTTTGTCTCGAATTGAGGTTAATAATGAGGAGTTAAGCTCCATTGTAGCAAATCCATCTCTGAATGATTCTAGAACCATTACAGCTCCGGAAGCCATGGATGATTCTAGAACACTTACCGTACACACAGATAATGAAAATCCCATCTTGGAAGTCCCGATTACAGATGATCCCTTAAATAAATTCAGTAAGCAAATAGTATTCAATGTAGTTGGTGATATTAAAGGAAGGCCAGTCGCAACCAAACCGTTTGAAACTCATACGCGAACGTCCATACAGTTATCCGAATCTAAATTAGAGGAAGATGTTATAAGTGCAGTTAAAGAATATGTTCATCCTAAGATTAAAACAGGCATACTTATTAATCCCCCATTAGCTATGTACTCTATCGTCCCTATTATACAGAAAACATTCAAGAATTCGGCAATGAATCTTATGTTAACGAAAACGGAATTAGAAAACGTTCGAGAATATTTAAGGCAACAAGAAATAATTAATAAATATCACGATGGT
The DNA here is from genome assembly GCA_951216915.1 of Tetheella fluctuosa. Taxonomy (NCBI): domain Eukaryota; kingdom Metazoa; phylum Arthropoda; class Insecta; order Lepidoptera; family Drepanidae; genus Tetheella; species Tetheella fluctuosa. The sequence continues at coordinate 12,280,846 of OX578219.1, read as the reverse complement.
AAAACAAACCATCGCGGTATTAATGAATGCTACTTAGCCCTGTCTCATAAGTATTACTGGCCGAAAATGCGAGAGCACATAACAAAGTTTATAAATGAGTGTACGGTTTGCGGTCAAGCCAAATACGACCGTAACCCTATTAAACAACAATTTCGATTAGTTCCACCCGCTAGCAAACCTTTTGAATTATTACATTTAGATTTGCTCACTATACAAGGTGAAAAGTTTTTAACTATAGTAGATTCTTTTTCCAAATATGCTCAAGCCTATTACTTAAGAGATGGGACGGCAGTAAGTGTAGTTCAGGCGTTCCTTAAATTTTGTACGCACCACGGAATTCCTATCACTATTGTTACTGATAACGGTCCGGAATTCACAAATCAACTCCTTGCAGAATTTATACGGTTACATAAGATTCAGCATCATAGAATAGCAGCACATACTCCCAATGAAAATGGTATTGTGGAGCGTTTTCATTCAACAATATTAGAACACCTCCGTATCTTAAGAGTCGAACAAAAAAATGAATCGGCTATAATTCTTATGCCTTATGCTCTTCTAGCATATAATAGTACTATCCATAGTTTTACGAAATGCAAACCAATAGAGGTAGTGACTGGACATTTTGACCCACGTGACCCTTTTGACATAGACCTTTCTGCACATATACTACAACAATACGTAACTGATCATAAGACTAAAATGAGTACAGCCTATAATTTAATACATGAATCTTGTTCATCCCTGCGTAAAGACCTGACTGATAATCGCAATAAGTCCCGAGAGCCTGAAATTGAATATTCACCTGAACAACAAATCTATGTACAAAACCCTCTTGCTTCCCGTCAGAAACTGGCCCCACGCTTCACGCACGATATAGTTATGGCAGATCTCCCTATTCATATTTACACTAGGAAAAAACGAGGCCCAATTGCCAAGTCAAGATTGAAGAGAGTACCTAAAAGCGCCAAATTGTTGCAGGACTCTCCTGGTACTTCATCTTCTCCTGCAACCAGCCCTAATGCAGGAGATAAAACTTGAAAACCTTGACGATGGACCCGGTGTGTTACCATTTAAATTAGGTTCCTCTTATATTATCTCTCATCATCATTCCTTTTTGCAATATGTTGACCTCCAAGATATGCAAGATAAAATTAACTCGATTAGTAATCAATTAGAAAGTATTAGCCCCGATCTTAATAATAAAACAATGTCCTTATTTGAACCCCATATCCATTATTTAAAGAATAAACTTCAGACAGTTCTTGAACAGTTACAGACATTTGAGGTAAACCGCGTAAAAAGAGGACTCATAGATGGTCTCGGTTCCGTAGTTAAAAGTATCACTGGCAATCTAGATTACACTGATGCGATAAATTATAATAATGCCATAAAGTCCCTTCAGGAAAATGATAATAGATTAGCTACAGAGTTTAATTCCCATGTTAGTTTAACTAAAGATTGGATAGAACAGCATTCCAAAATTATAGATAGTATAGTAGATAATCAAAATAAGTTAGCAACTATTATTAATAAAATAAGCCAAAGTATAGCTACTCAAGATCATGATTTGGTTAAGTACGCACATCTTGCACAGATTCTTCTTATTTTAGGCGATAATGTAGATTTAATCTCTCAAGAGATTTCAAAGTTACAGAATATTTTAGCTTTCATAAAAACTTCAACCGCTCATCATTCTATCATAACATTCAATTCAACTAGGTATTTAGTTAGTAAATTAGTAAGTCTCTATGGCAGAGATAAGATAATTGATTTAGATATTAGAGAATACTATGATACAGTACAGTTAGGTTCATACTATGTAGGAAATAAGATAGTTATAGTATATAAATTCCCCATCGTATTACCCCAAGTATATGATTTATATAAAATATCTATTGTACCTAATAGAAACCATGAAATCCTAACCCCTAATTTTCCATTCCTTGCTATCCATTCGAAAGATTTCAAGTACATAGAGGCTGAATGCCCGAAGACCAGTAAAGGATATCTATGCGAGGAGATTCACAACCTGCAGAGCCGAATGTCTGAAGACTGTATCCAGCAACTCATCTTAACACAGCAGAGGAGCGCAGTATGTAATCCAGTCACCGTGTCTCTAGAGAAACCGGCCTTCGAGAAACTTGACGACAGACACTACACTGTCAGCTTCCCGAATCCTACAAAAGTACGTTTATCTTGTGGTCAAGATCTCTACAAGATACTGCAAGGTAGCTATTTGTCCATAGTTCCGGTTAACTGTTATGTGGAAACTGCTGAGTTCGTGATTTCAAACATCAACGACCGACTCAAAGGACAAGCTCTGAAGATTATAGATATACCTAGACAAGATGCTGACATCCCGCAACTACCTGCGACATTCAAACTCAACTCTATCAATCTCGATCATCTCCATGCCACCAACACTAAGGTATCACTGCAATCTCCAGTGAGCCTAAGAAACTATGCAGATAACAGCATATACCATACCACTTTACCATTGTACATTATTATCTTTTGTACATGTATATTAATATGTGGATTAGCGTACCGCAGATATTGCCTCAAGAAACTAAGAGCCCAGATGGACGAACTACCTGAATCCGGTCCATCAGAATCCCAGAGAGTCTACGCTATTCCAGCCACGAGAAGGGTTGACAGGAGTCAACCCCCAGCTCAATTTACGACTTCCGTCTTCAGTCGCTGTTCTACGGGGGGAGGTGTTACGCAAGCATAGTCATAGTATAACGCTAGCTTGCAGTGCCCTCAATATTCGCATCAACAACTGCAATGGACACGAGGCGCTGACGCTGCGCAACGCGATGCCTATGACGCAAATCATACATCGATGAAATTGGAATACTTTCCGGAGGCACTCATTCTTGGTCCTGACATCGGTCAATTATCTAGTTTAATATTAGTATGTAATTTTCATATTGTTAAAATACATTTATTAAATAAATTGTTTTTTTTTGCATCCTCTGCTGCGACCACACTTAATTACCTACATAAAGTTCTCTCACAAAACGGTTTTTTTTTCACTGAAAACTCAAGCTCATTGTTGAGTTTGGATTCAACTTCACCATTACATAATGGAAAAAAATCACGTCAATTCGTTGCTGAACCAATAAACACACTTACGCTGTTAAAATTTAATTGATAAAATATTTTGTGAATTGAATGTTAGTTATATAATCAATCCATAACGGCTCAATGGATTTAGATAAAAAACGTAACATACAACACATCCGGGAACAAAACATAAGATACTTTGGTACCTACTTTTTATCCCCAAAAATAAGAGCTCACGGTAACACGGTTGAAACCGTGACGAATTGTACATAATTATAATAATAATATGACAACTCAATGATGTTCTGTAGGAACTAGACAACTATATTATCAACAAACTTTTCAGTATAATTTCAACAATTCCCAATACGTGCGAACATTTCATACGCGACGACATAATACAGAATACGAGCTAGGTCATCAAACATTCAACCAATCTAGCACAAATTACCTCTTTGTCTTGTTCTAATGGAATCTAGATATGTATTTATGTATGTGCCTTATTTAGATGCTTATTTTCAGGCTCTGCATAATTACATAACACATTATTAGGTATAGTATATGTTCTAATCTTGTTTGGTATACATTTAGTTAATGTTACTGTTTGAGAAATTAAAAAAAACAATCTATTGTCATACATCTTATCTTACTATTTTGAAATGGGAAAGTTTATTCCAATTTAAATATGTTAGCTTGAAAATAAAAGTCTTCAACCAGTGCGTGTGTTACTAATCGGAATAGAGACGCGGTCTTTTACGGTTGGCCGCATAAATAAGCTCAGAGTTACTCAGCTATGGAACGAGCTCTACTCGGAATTTCTTTACGCGATAGGGTCCGAAACAAGGACATTTGCAAAAGAACAAAACCTATATAGCTCGTAGAGTCAGTAAGTTGAAATGGGAATAAGCAGACCACATCGCTCGAAGAGCTGATAACTGATGGGGGAAAAGGTTCTCGAGTGGCGACCACGTAAGCCAAGCTAGATGGTCTCACTCCAGGTGGACCAATGACGTCAGAGTCGTTCAGAGCCGCTGGACCGAGACGCGTTCAGTGGACATCCTCGGGCTGAATATGATGATGGTGATGAATTTTGTATGGATTTTTGTTACTGAATTGTTCCCGATTAAATTTGGAACACAGTATAATTCTTACTCTAGAATAAAACAAAAAATACTCTTTTATCCTGGAAATGTAGTAAATCCCACGAAAACGTGAGTGAAACAGGGCAAGAGATATTATTTAGCCATTTCAGAATTTGTAGCATAATAATGGTTATACCAACATATTTAAATTCACCATTTAGTATATATATATCTACATATAGTAAGTAGATACATACATATATATATATGTACATACCTATACTCTGAGATAATGTTTTCTTCTCGAGCGTTAAACGTAAAGTCGTTAAACGGTGTTACTAACGCGCCAAAACAGGAAACCTAGTCATAAAACACACACTACATCTCCTAAACATAATTAACCATCCCTCGGTGTACACTCGAGTACGAAATACATCCTCGAAAATAGAACAAATAAACAAATAAAAAAATTATCGCCGAGGAATAAAATAAGTGAAAGAGCTTCTTTGCTTCACATAGTTTTATTTAAATAATGTTGGCTTTTTCATTTCATCTTTAGATTCGTGGTAATAACAAACCATTCCTTATTTTGGAGGTTATTGAACTGTAAATAAAAATATTGTTTTCATGCACTAAGCTAAATTGTTTGGTTTCATACGAAAATCTGGGGATGAAAAACTATTGGATGGAATTCATTTCCCAAATTCACAGCAGAGTCTTTGCAATTCTAATATTGGTGGAGTGAGTTTTTACTTTTTTTAGGATCGTTATTGCGATTGTTTGGCTCTTTATCCAAATACAACGGAGACCTAAAATTGTTAATACTATAATATAATAAATATAAACCCAAATAATAATATAATGAACCAAAATACAGATAATAAATTTTATCCACATGCTAAAACAGGAAACCTCACATAAAACTTAACTATAACCTACCCACAAAAATGTTATTAACACTCTGTACACTCATGCACATAATTCATAACATAATTCTAAAATTTAAATAAATTCATAAGCGCGTGCGAGCAACTGCATAAAGGCGTAGACAGATTTAAAACGTCAATTAGTACCCCACCGCTACTAAAAGGAACTAAATTTGTACTCTTGGGGGGGAGTATAAATAGTTTCATGTGGTTTGAGGTGACTATACAAATTAGCTGGAAGTGACTCGATTTATGAAAATAAAGAAAGAAATTGGTTGTCAAATTATTCACAAAAATAAATCCTTACTGAGTTTTGAGTTTGTAGCTTAAATTATAATATGAGTCACCTAATTAAATAGTTCGTTAGCCATATTTTTTTAAGTGTAGACTTAATAAAAACGACTAACCAAATATAAAAAAAATCGACTTACCAAATATGTAAATAAAATGAGTTCTAATATCGTTATTTTATACTTTTTAGTGCAAACCCATTTTGAAGTTGGTTTAACTTTTTTGGTATATGTTAATTGTCAAGACACGTTTTCGGTATCACAAAACAACTTAAATCAGAACCGTGTCATATTCAGCGTTACTATATCCAAGTGACAGCTAACACCACGCAGCTGTCGAGGTGCTTCCACTCGGGGTTTTAAAATTCTAGTTTCTGTAACCGAGAGCGAAAAATACACCAAGTACAGTCCGCAGTAAAGTGTTATATCTCAACGTAGACTCGTGTTTATGACCGACGGAGTGTTTTGCGATGTCTATCAAAGTTAGGGTTATCAATAAAAAAAAAAGTTCGGATATTTTATGTTAATTTGGACCGTATAAAGATATATATTATCTGAAAGAGCAATGCAATCATAAATAAATAATTTACGATTTCAATTTGTTTGAAAATTTAAATAATTTCTGACTTTATGTTACTTTTATTATGCATTACCTTTTTCTGAGTGTTACGTTTTTTTTTTATACCCTTAAGGTGACTAACAAGTATATACAGTAAAGCCTATTATAGGATTTGAACCACATTTACTTTGATACATCTGCTGATATATTTATCAATAGCTTCCTATACAATATTATATTATTATATATATATACAAAATATTCTAGCCAAAGCTTTGCTATCTGGTTTAGCATAGATTTACCCGGTCAGGTGGTGACCCTAGGTGAAATGCTCTACGTCGACGAGTGTACACGGTAGTTAAGGTAGTGTTTATATTAGGTTATTTAAACATCGTATTTGGTCTTAGTTAGTGAAGCTAGTTAGTTAGTTTAACTAGTTTTTAGAATGTTCACGTAATGAGAAAACAAGTGATAACTAGAAGTGAATCAAAATTCTGCTTTATATTATAAGTTTTCAACTTCATCCTTAGTAAAAATATTATCCTTACTAATATTATAAATGCAAATGTGAGTTTGTTTATTTGTTTGATACCTTTCACGCGTAAACCGCTAAACCGATCGCGATGAAATTTGGTACGCAGATAGCTTATGGTATGGAGAAGGAAATGGGCTACTTTTTTCTCGTAAACGCGCGGAACAGGTAGGTACTAAAAAATATTATAAAAATAGGCATTACGTGGCGTCTCGAAAAAAAATATCTTAACATTAACCTTCGTTGCTAATAAGTAAAGAAAAATCATGAAATTTGTGTAATCATAACGTCCAACATCAAAGTATCATAAATCAACTAATATCAAACTGAGAAAAGGCAACAAACCAAACACGATATGTGTTAAAACAAAATAAATATCAGCAAGGGAGATTCCTTATTTACCGAACAATAGGTCAAACCTTAACATTCTTGGGTCAAACATATCTTTACACAAAACATATCAAGAGGAATATTGTCCGTCAAACAAAAACAACAAGCTGCCATAAGCCTAGCCCTTGAACAGTTCCTCTAATACCCTTATCCTTCACAGTCGGCAACTTTTGTGGGTCACGGCGACTTTGCAGGGATGCTCCTTGGATTGTAGTAACGCTGGATTGGCCCTTACCTGAATATAAAAAAGGCTATCACCAACATACATAAAGAAATGTATTTTTTTTATGATAACAATTTGAAATGACTTTTACATGAACAAAAACTAAAATACTACTAACAAAAATTTCATATTTTATACCTTCCGTTGCTTTTTTTTTTAAACAATAATACAAATGAAGACAAGTGTTGTTTAAAATTAAAACTGACACAATATGTCTGGCATTAGCCTCAGCTCTGTATATTTTTAATAATTTCAGATAATAAACTGACAAGTTGTTTAGTTTTTGTTTAGATAAAAGATATGATTGTGAACTAGCTTTCCGCCCCGCGGTTTCACCCGCGATCCCCTATATCTGAAATTCAAAGCCAGAGGGGGATGGACCATGACAAAATTACGTTTTCCCATACAAATTTTTCGGGTGAAAAGAGAGAGAAAATGATCAAAACCCTAATAATCTGCTCTGAGCAATAATATTTACACCAAGTTTCGCATTCCAATTACTGTCCACAAAAAAGTTACTTTCAAAATGTACTTCCCCTGTTGACCCCCTTCGGGGTTGAATTCCGGAATACCCTTTCTTATACACACCCTATAAGGGACCTGCTTGCCAAATTTCAAGTTTGTAGGTTTTATAGTTCCTGTTTAGGCCAAATATTATATCCCATTTAATTTAAAGTAAAAAGATTACTCTTATCGAGTTTCATGGTCGAGCCTCTACTTCCCGATTCCTACCCTTTCCCACATCCTATATGAGAGAGAGAAAAGAGTTTCGGGAATCTCCGAGATGCTTCGACAACGCATCGCCAAGCGCGCGTGTGTGAGTGAAATGCAACGGCACGCGCCCCCGCAACCCGCATAATTCAGTACGTAAAAATAAATCGATCGAAACGCATTAAAAAACTGTGATTTGTGAAATAATAAAATATAGTGCCTATCGCTGTGTCGGATTGCCATAGGAGTTCCTGGTAAGTCCTTACCTTTTTCCTAGGAGGCTCCTCATCATCCAAATTAATATCTTTACTGCTAGTTATACCAAAAACAAACCATTTTCTGGTACGCCTTCGAGCGGATTCCTTTTGAGTCAGCCATTACTGATATTTCATTTCTATCAAATCACGTATAATTTCCCGCTTTCTATAGATTTTATGCCTCGATATAGGTATATACCTCATAATATTCAAGTCTTATACCTCTTATATAGGTTTAGACTTTATAAATACGTCTAATTACTACGCGTACTCCCGCCATTTTTACCACGCCTATCGTGATAAAAAGTAGTCAAGTATTATTTATACCGCCGCCGCTCCTCCATATAATTAGGATATAGATTTCAAACCAATTCGTATTATACGAAAACATATTGGTGTAATAATAACCGCAGTACATACCTACTTAATATTTGTATTGTTAGGTACCTACTACGCATATAATAGCATTCTTTGAGCCACGTCTGTCATCTTAAGGCTAGGCTAGGATCTTGGTAGATAGGGACTGTTGTATATACCTACTACCCACAAGTTTTTACATTAATTTAGTTTCGAATTATATTGAATATCTACGCGATCTTTCAAAATGGAAGGTATTGAAACAAAAGTTAAAATATTACAAGCTAAAAATGAAGCTATTTATGAACAATTATCGTTCTTATACGATTCTTCTAAGAATGTTTCCACATCCGCGAGCGCAGACCTTCGTTCCTCAGAGACATTCATGGCGGATACTGAAATTATTAGTATGATTCGTCAGGAATTCAGTTCCAATTTAGATAAAATTAATGCATTAAATATGCAACTTAATCCTGAATATAAGATTGATTATAAAAAATTAATTGCTTTTGATACTGTGTACACCCGAATAGAAAGGGTTCGTTCTCTTATTGTCAGTAAGACAAATATTATGTCAGATGTGTCTTCGCAGAAAAGTATTCCATCTCAATATAAAGATCGTATCAAACTACCACCCATTCAAATTCCGTCATTTGATGGAAAAATAGAAAATTGGCCCGTCTTTTTTGAATCTTTTAAATCGAATGTACATTCAAATCCTGATCTTTCTAATTCTCAAAGAGTACAATATCTTGTAGGTAAATTAACAGGCAATGCTTTAAAAATCACGGCAGGTATTATACCGTCCGGTGATAATTACAATTTTATTTGGGACAGCTTAGTTCAAAAATATCAAGATAAAAGAGCATTAGGCTCACACTACATGTCTAATTTACTGAATATTAAGCCCGCGTTAAATAATTCCGCGTCTTTAAATACGTTTATTGAAAGTTTCCACGCTTCTGTATCTGCTTTAGAACAGTTAGATATTGAAGATATGAAAGATTTTATCTTACTTACTTTAGCCTTAAAAAAGTTAGACTCCGCAACCGCTAATGCCTTTGAAATGTATATGAGGAATAAAGAAATTCCTTCCTATAAGGATTTTATTGATTTTATTAAATCGCAAGTTAAAATATTAGATCGCACATCTACGCCAAATGTTGGCTTCGCGCGAACCGCCTCGGTCGGTAACGGCCCTAATAATCCGTCCGCTTCTCGTACTCAACCGCGTAATACAGTCCACCATGCTTTCCTTGCCCGCGATAATAATAATAAAACATGCTTATTATGTAACAAATCTGATCACTATCAGATTTTTTATTGTTCATCTTTTAAAGCACTTAATACTAAAGATCGTTTAGATTTTGTTAAATCTAAAAAAGGCTGTGTGAACTGCCTCAGCCTTACGCATACTGCTTCTCAGTGTAAATCGTCGTATAGTTGTAAAATTTGTAATAAACACCATCATTCTCTTTTGCATTTGGATAACAATATGAATAACAATTCGCAACAAATAGTTTCTAACTCGCGTCCCTCTCACTCGCCGCTTCTTGATAGCCGCGATAGCCGCATCGCGTCGTCGCAACCGCCCGCGCCATTCGCGCAGCCGCTCGCCACCGCGCCGCGACCGCTCCCGTGCGCAGTCTCACCCGCACCACAGCCCGCGCATCCCACCGCGTCTTCTAGCGCTGCGATCGCTCCGCCTCCGGTGTCGCTATGCACGCGAGCGCGAGTTCATAGTAATGATGATAACAAACGCGACTCTTTTAATAACTTAAATTCTTCCCATACTACTGTACTTTTATCAACCGCTCAGGTTTACGCGTCTTGCAAGGACAATAAATACGTTTCAGTAAGATGTTTAATAGATAACGCTTCTCAAAACAACATAATTACAACTGCCTGTTGTAAACAACTTAATTTAAATATTATACCGCTTGTCAACTCTTTTATAAAGGGTGTAGGATCCACTTCGCGTCCTATTCACGGCTATGTTCAACTTAAAATTACCGCGAAAAATAAAAAATATTTTTATAATATAACCGCTCTTGTCGTAGATTGCATTACTGACAGGTTACCAACGGAACATGTTGAGACTTCTTTAGTGCAACATTTAGGTAACTTACCGCTCGCTGACCCTCTGTGGCACATTCCCGGAGAGGTCGAATTAGTTCTCGGGGCACAATTGTTCCCATTTTTGTTATTAGGTCAAAAAATTATTGCACCTCCCGCTCCTTCAGCCCTCGAAACCGTGTTCGGTTATATTCTTATGGGTGACGTCCCCACTAATTCTAATAAAGATAAACATGCATCCACTTATTTAAATACCGCGACTTTTTTCACTTCTTGTCCTAATGACCTTGCTATTTCTTTAGATGATTCCCTAGTAAAGTTTTGGGAGCTCGAAGAAATTCCCGCGCAAAAATTTATGAGTTCGGCCGAAAAGGAATGTGAACAGCTGTTCTCTGATAACTTCTCACGGGACTCCGCCGGCAGATATTGCACCGCGTTACCCTTTTGTGAGGATCCTAATGTTTTAGGTGATTCCCGTTCTGTCGCTCAGCGCCGTTTACTTGCTTTGGAGCGTACTAAATTACGCGACCCACAACTCCGCGCTAGTTATAATGATGTTATAAAGGAGTACTTAGATAAAAACTACTTATCTGAAGTATTGCCCTCCGATGGTGACGACCATGATAAAGGGTATTTCATTCCTCACCATCCCGTCGTACGGCAAGACAAAGAAACAACAAAAGTTCGTATAGTACTCGATGCTAGTGCTAAATGTCACAATGGGGTATCACTCAATGATATTTTACATACGGGACTCAATTTGCAATCTGATTTATTTATTTTATTGTTGAACTTCCGCTTATTTCCCATTGCTATTACCGCAGATATAAAACAAATGTACTTACAAATTGCTGTTATTGATGAGCATAGAAAATATCAAAAAATATTATTCCGCTTTGATCCTACTGATCCAATACGAGTATTTCAATTTAACCGAGTTGCGTTCGGACTTAAGTCCAGTCCATTTTTAGCCATGCGCACTGTGCGCCAGTTGTCCTCAGACGAGAAAAATCTATTCCCGCGCGCTGCTGAAGTAGCTTCACGTGAACTTTATATGGATGACTTAGCCACTTCCATTCAGACGTTAGAAGAAGCTAAGGTCTTGTCTCAAGAGCTCATCTCTCTTTTCAAAGCAGGTGGTTTTGATCTCACCAAATGGGCGAGCAACTCACAGGAATTGCTTGTCTCTGTGCCGCAATCCAATCGTGCTTCTATAGATTTTTCAGATAACGATAATCTTAAAATTTTAGGCATTAAATGGATTCCTGCAGATGATAGCTTCACTTTTACTACATCTGACTTATATGATAAGTGTACCAAAAGGTTCATACTTTCAACAATTGCCCGCTTGTGGGATGTACTTGGATTCGCTGCCCCAGTGGTATTATTTGCCAAATTATTAATTAAAGATTTATGGAATCTTCATATAGATTGGGATGAAACACCCCCAGACTCTATTGTTTCTCTATTTAATCAATTTAAAGAGCAATTGCCTCTTCTTTCTACATTAAAAATACCGCGTCATTTAGCTGTTTCTATGGGCTGCTTAACAAATATTGTCGGCTTTGCCGATGCCAGTCTTAAGGCTTATGGCAGCGTCATATATTTACATGTGACCAATCCTGATGGTAACATACACGTACGGTTGGTGTGTGCAAAATCAAAGGTTGCACCTGTAAAGGTAGTTTCGCTAGCTCGTTTGGAGTTATGCGCCGCTGTTCTTATGTCAAAACTAATTAAATTAATTAACGAGACTTATAGTGCTCGAACCCCTATTAATAATATATTTGCATTCTCCGATTCTAAAATAGCCTTGTCATGGATACATTCATCTCCACATAGATGGAATGTTTTTGTTAGTAACCGCATTGCAAAATGTCAAGAAAATCTTAACCCTAAACATTTCTACCACGTTAGTGGTATAGAAAATCCAAGCGATTGTCTCTCTAGAGGTATTTTACCTGAGCAACTGGCGTCGCATCACTTATGGTGGCACGGACCGAAATGGTTGCAAAATCCAGTTACAGAGTGGCCCATCACTTCATTTAGTCCCGAATGCTGTAAGGAACTACCTGAATTTAATAGTAAAACGCTTGTTACTTGTACCGCGTCCACTTCTGTTGAGCCTAATTTAATATATGAGCTTGCTCTAAAATACTCATCATGGAATAAAATATTACGCATAATAGTATACATACTTAGAGTTACTCGCATAATTTCTCGTGTTAAAGTTCCCAGCCACATCACAGCTTCTGAGCTAAATAAAGCTGAAATTTATTTAATACGCTCTGTACAACAATTTCACTTTCAAAATTTAATTAATAATATTCAAAAGATTAAATTATCTTCCCCACTTAAAAAACTTGACCTTTTTATAGATCAAAATAAAATTATTAGAATTGGAGGAAGACTTTCAAATGCAAATCTTCCGTATGAAGCTCAGCATCCCGCGCTATTACCCAAACATGACCATGTTACTCACATTATTATAGACTATTTTCACCGTGCTCATTGCCATACTGGTGCCAATCTTCTGAGCTCGCTGCTGCGTCAGAAGTATTGGATACTTTCAGCTAGGAGTGTCATTAGACATAGAGTACATTCATGTAACTTCTGTTTTAAAAATTCCCCTTCATTTATCAGCCCAAAAATGGCTGATTTACCCTCTTGTCGTGTTCAGGAGACCAAAGCGTTTGTGCATACAGGCGTTGACTATGCTGGACCCATTAGAGTAACATTATGTAGACGCAGAGGTCAAAGGAGTCAAAAGGCATATATTTGCTTGTTTATATGCTTAGTTACCAAAGCTATACATATCGAGTTGGCTACGGATGTGTCGTCAGATACTTTTATTTCCGCTTTTAAGCGCTTTATTTCCCGTCGAGGGCCGGTTTCTTTTCTTTACTCCGATAATGGAACCAACTTCGTTGGAGCTAAAGCTCAATTACAAGAACTACTTGCCGATCAGTACCGCATTGAATGGAGAATGATTCCACCCCGCGCCCCACATTTCGGAGGATTGTGGGAATCTAATATAAAATCTGTTAAAACTCATCTATACCGTGTTGTCGGTTCGCAGCTCCTCACATATGAAGAGCTCCTCACTGTTCTTACCCAAATTGAAACAATCTTAAATTCTAGACCGCTTTGCATTTTATCTGAGGATCCTTACCCGGAGCCTCTTACTCCTGCTCATTTTATAATGGCTTCACCATTGACTTCATTGCCGCTTCAGAATGTCTCCGAGGAAACTATATCTTTACGTTGTCGGAAACAATTATTAGATCAAATGGTGTGTAGCTATTGGAAAAGATGGCGTATAGAATATTTACATAACCTTCAAGTTAGACAGAAATGGCTCATTAATAAGGATAACATTAGGATTGGTACTGTGGTTCTTATACACCAAGATGATATTCCCCCTTTACGATGGCCGTTGGGTATAATATCTCAAGTTTATCCAGGCAAGGATGGAAATATCCGCGTCGCTTTAGTAAAAACTTCGAATGGATCATTCAAAAGACCCATTGTCAAGTTATGTCCATTACCCTCACAATAAAACATCATACCAAATTTTACATTAATTTCTTTAGTAAGTTATAGTATAATTTTTATTTTTTTTGAGAACATTACGTATTCTCAAGGCGGCGGAGGATGTTTAGGCCAAATATTATATCCCATTTAATTTAAAGTAAAAAGATTACTCTTATCGAGTTTCATGGTCGAGCCTCTACTTCCCGATTCCTACCCTTTCCCACATCCTATATGAGAGAGAGAAAAGAGTTTCGGGAATCTCCGAGATGCTTCGACAACGCATCGCCAAGCGCGCGTGTGTGAGTGAAATGCAACGGCACGCGCCCCCGCAACCCGCATAATTCAGTACGTAAAAATAAATCGATCGAAACGCATTAAAAAACTGTGATTTGTGAAATAATAAAATATAGTGCCTATCGCTGTGTCGGATTGCCATAGGAGTTCCTGGTAAGTCCTTACCTTTTTCCTAGGAGGCTCCTCATCATCCAAATTAATATCTTTACTGCTAGTTATACCAAAAACAAACCAGTTCCTCCTAAATACAGTGTAATTTTTTAGTTGTTGGCAATACTTACAGTGGTAAGCAATATTATGAACAACTTTTACTTAAATAATAATTCTTAAAAAAATAATGCGTTATTTCGAGACGAAGACATTTCCAGCTATAATCTCGTCAATGTCACGATAGATTGAGTATTCAAACAATACTGGTTGACCACAGTCGATTATAATGATTAAATCTGGAATTAGTTCGGTCTAACGTAGGTACCCCTCCATAACGTCTGATTGGGGTATTTTAGACCCTTCCGCCGCCGCCCGCCGGCGTGTTGAGTAGTGTGTGAAAGTGTAATTTGCAGGGCTATAGCGGTGATTTGCTTTGATCAGTGTTTTAGGGGAATTATTTGAGGTACTTTCTTCTTCTTATTATACAAAACTTTCATTTTCCTTAACCAGTTAGAATTATTTGCTTAAGTATCAACAAAGTGAAGGATGCCCCTCGTTAAGTAGACTACCTGGCAGAAACCTGGCTCGCAACGAGTGGAGGATTAGATGATGTGGCAACTAACCATTACAACAATTGGGATAGGTCTATGTCCAGCAGTCGACGTCTTTAGGCTGATGATGATGAACATCTATACTAATATCTTCTTCTTTGTCCTCGCCTTATCCCGTTACTCGGGGTCGGCTTTCCTGATCATTCGGCGCCATCTATTTCTCTGGTAGGCATCTTGGTCTGATAGGCCTAACCCTTTCATATCCCTATGGACATTCGTCAGCCATGTGGTTTGGGGTCTTCCTCTCCCTCTCTTTCTTTCAGCCATGGAAAGGCATTTTCGCACGACGTGGTCTTCTGGTCTTCGCATTACATGACCGTACCATCTGAGCCTGGCTTCTGATATTTTATTTACAACCATCTATACTAATATCTATACTAATATTATAAAGCTGAAGAGTTTTGTTCTATTTTAATGAATTTATCGATAATTGTGAATTCGTAAATTGTGAATGTATAATTTTAACTCAAAACAATATCAATTCCATTTGAACCAGTAACTGAAGCAAGATGTTTAGAAGGTCCGATGGCTTATTATATGAGCCCGGAAAGGTTTCTAGGGAATTCGGCTTTTCAGCTTACTGTTTTGAGCATCTGTGTTTTGCAGCGCTTGAGTACATCTGGCTGAAATCCATAACTATGTCAAAGTCAAAGCTATTTATTCATTTTAGGCTCTAAGAGGACACTTATGAAGGTCGAATTTACTTAAGTCACCGGTTCGGAAGTCGCTTAGTGAGTGGCATTTTTTTTTAATCTCAATATTTGTATCACATCAACCTCGAAGTTATAAGTATCAAGTAAATCAAAGACTTAGTCGAAAGTCCTGTATAAGTTAAGACTAACAAGCGAAATGCTTTATTGAGACCAGAGATCAGAAAGGCTTTGAAGGTTGTGAAGGAAAGTAAGACGGGCTTATTTGATTTCTTTTCCTTTAATATTGTTGTCGCCTCAAATTGATCTCACGGCTCAGAAACTGAGTCCAGATTGACGGGTTGTATGTTTTTGAGCAAAATTGTAATTTCAAACAGTTTTTAATTTCAATTGCAAGGGTGATTGCATAAGTATTGACTGGAGAATCAGCATTTTTTTTCAATTTATTGTTTTACTAGCGACCCGCTCCGGCTTCGCACGGGTACAAGACAAATTATATACTAAAATCTTACTCTTGAATCACTTCATCTATTAATCTATTAAAAAAACACCGCATCAAAATCCGTTGCGTAATTTAAAGATCTAAGCATACATAGAGACAGACAGCGGGAGCGACTTTGTTTTATACTATGTAAGTGCATGTAAGTGATGAAAGTGAATTATATACGGTCTGTTTATATATATATATATATATATAACAAAACAATCAATTTTTTAAATTTACGTCTCTGTCTTTTTGTCCCGACTAATCTCCGAAACTACATTCACTTTCACTGGCAGATAGGTGATGTTATAAAGAGTAACACGTAACTTAGGCTAGTTTTATTGGATAGAAGTTAATTTTTATACCTGAATAATGCGGGTAAAACCTCGAGGAACAGCTATATAATGTATTTAAACAAATGTTAAAATAGTGTTTTATAAGCACATTTTTAAGATTATTTGAATGTATAGCTTTCACGGGTTCAATACATTCAATGTTTGTTCAAAAAAAAATGTGTTAGGTATACAAATTTTAATTCGACAATCTAAAGCTGTACATAAAGGTATCTACTGTTTTGCATACAAGATTAGAAAACTACTACTATCCAAGTGAACCACGTATATGACCGAAAGTTATGACATGAAAGTTTCTGATTTTGTGGAAGACAAGAATACATTTGAATGAAATGTTCGCTACACAAACTATTTCATTATAATTTTATAAACTTTGTTATGTAATTGAATAGTTACATAAATTAAAGAAAAAAGATCTATAAAAACATGCCTTGCTGAGTTTCTTGCCGGAGTCTTCTCAGTCCAAGTGTATTCCGAACCGGTGGTAGAATCAATTGTAACGTTCATAAGTGCCTTATTAGGGCCTAAACTGAATAAATGATTTTGAGTTTGACCTTTATAATTAAATAATAAATAAATAATCACGCTTTACACCGAGACATCTCTAAATAAAATAAGGTTATACAGGGTGATTTTCTAATCACTGGCAATACTTGCAGGGGTGGAAGTACTCATCAATGTGAACAACTTTTATTATGGGGCTAACTCTGATATCACGTAAAATAAAACGGTTGCTTCATACATTTTGGTCGAGTAGGTATTGAAGTTTTGTATGGAACAGCTGATAATTTTTTCATGATTTCACAGTTAGTCCCATTATAAAAGTTGTTCATTTTGATCAGTACTTCCACCCCTGCAAGTATTTCCAGTGACTAAAAAATCACCCAGTATGTATTCGTAGAAAAGTTAGTGGTTTAGTGGCCAACACAAGCAAATTTATCCGAAAAAAAACTAATCGATTGTACACTGTAATACCTATATTAGAAAGCTGTTCGTTATGGTCAAATGGTCGAATGCAACGCTTTATACATACGTAGAAAACAATCGGCAACTCAAATAATCATTTTAATCATTTATTTTAATAATTAATCATTTTTGTAACACCGGGAATACGTTTATCGTCGATAAGAAAAAAAAAATCAAAATGGGTTTTCACAAAAAAATATAAAAGAATGATGTTAGAACTCGTTTTGAAGTCGTATGAACATACATAAAAAAGAAAACATGCAGTTTAACATAGAACCTCCTCCTATTTTGAAGTCGGTTAAAAATAAAATGTCTTAACAAAATACAAAGAGTTGTCCCATCTGTGTAGCGCCTAACTTTGGCTTAAACTTCCTAGTCAGCCCACTCGTCAGGGACCAACTATGTAGTTGAAATTGGAAGTACATATTTATTTAATTAGTGAACAGTGTTTCTCACACATGGACCCAATTCTACTTAAATGGGGACCTTGTTTATGGTCTCTTGAAACACTTTGATATTATTAAAGCCAACCCAGAAGTAAACCTGCTCAATTCCAGGCGAAACAATATGTAATGAATCAAAACCGGGAGCAGTTTCGTTTAGGGACATAATGAAACAATATTATTTATTATAAGTTATGTTAGGTTCTCATCCATGCTAAATTATAGTAAGGATAATCACTTTCAATGATTGATGAATTATATAATGAGTCAGCAAAGTAATGCATTTTGTATGATAACAGGTAGCATCATTCAAAATGCATGAAAAAAATGTTCTTGTAAAATTCTAAATTGATATTTAAATGAAATAATAATATTGATGTTAAAATATATACAAAATAGCTTTCGACCCGCGGTTTTATCCGCGCTTCCGGGATAAAAAGTAGCCATGTTACTCTCCGGTCCATAAACTGTCTCTATGCAAAAAATTACGTCGATCTGTTGCTGTGTGAAAGAAGGACAAAGCAACAAACACACTTTCACTTTTATTATAGTAGGTAAGGGAAAGAAAGGGAAGGAATATATTTGGAAAGCTCTAGTCACATTTTCTGGACTAAATGATATAAAATAAAATAGGATATATTTAAAATACTGCAATATCTAAGAACAAACAGTCAATAACCTACATAAATTTGTTTCGGAATATATTCGAATATAATCTACCCAAATATATTTACATTTTTTGCTTCGGGTCGGGATACCTAATCCGCATTTGTCCTTGGGATAGATGAAATCCTGGTTTAGGATGAGAATAATGTAGAGAAATAATAGTTAATACGGTTGGTTGGAACTAGAATTCTCTTCAAATTATTTGCGAGCTCACCCTATTTAACTGATACAGAAAGAGATAGCTGTATATATTTTATTTTATACTTTGTCCTTGTTTTTACATTTACAGTATAGGGATTATCTATTAGAATGTCCCCTTGTCATGATCTATTTATACATGAGATACATTATATTGATACTAATAATTACTTTAAAAAATTACACCTTTATCTTCTCTCCAATAAAGTTCAGATTACTCTCAAGTTCGATTAAAATAAGTAGTTTAAAATAAAGTATTCTAACTTAAAAATATATATAGGAAATGTTCCATTCCATTTTCATCAGAAAATATCCGCTTACTCGTACGTGCACCAAAATTTAAATGTTCAATGCTCCTTCATAAAGTTATGTTGTACCTATGTATTCTGTCCCAATGTTCTCTGACAAATATTAGACTGCTGGGCTACATATCTTTGTACGTGCGACACTGTTTGAATAGGCCCCCGGGATTAGTTGGACAACTTTGGGCCCAAAGTTGGGACCTTGCGTGTCGACGCAAAGGCTGGCGATTTAGAATTTCCCTAGCATGTCATTTCATGTTCGAGAAAAGTACCTGTCAACAAGTTTTGAAAGAAATAAACGGGTACTGAACATCACAGGCTTTAGACCATTTAGTAAGATTAAGTAGAGTTTGCACTAATTTCTCGTATATTTTGTTAAAAATCAATGAATCAAAATTAAATTAAACACAGCTTGTATATTGTTTTAGTACTCCGCTTATTAAAACAATATTCAAGCTTAATATAATAAAATATTGGAGGGCATTTATTTGAAAAAAATTGTTGCTATTACAGATATAACGATTTCATGGGCAAGCAGTAATGCAAAAGTAACTCAATTTCGCAAATCAATGGTAAATATTACCTATTGTAATAGTAATAAAAAACATACAACCGAATTGAGAACCTCCTCCATTTATTTTAAAGTCGGTTAAAAATAGAAAAATCTAATTTATGAATAATAATTTTAAAAATATACCTTATAATTTGGTTAGAAGAAGTTTTAGTAAATGCGCAATTATTAGGAACCTTAAAAAATCTACTTTTCTAAAACTATAAAAAAACACTATAATTTTTTGTTCGTATTGACAGTAAGTTATTATGACGAAAACAAAATAATAAATATAAATGATTACGTGATATATCATTATTACGTATACTTCAATATGGCCCAGATTCATCTGCAAAATTTTGTCGCAGTACACAGACCTTGATTTTTGCTAAGACTGCTAAAAGGCTATACGATTAAGTATTCTACTAAGGGTTCTCAAAGAAAAACAATAAATTTCTCGACCATTTGTCGATATACTCACTGAATACCCAAAGTGGTACACAGCAGACCCTGGCAAGATTAATCGAGCGTGCGAAAAATGAAAGAGCGATGTTACCTTAGGAACGTGTCGCCATTTATTATGCGGGAGTTCCATTATTATAGGTGCTATATACAGTTGCTGTAAATAACCAGCATGGTTCAATTGTTTTTGTGAAGATTTCGCTGTCAGTTAAAAAATAGAATGAGACAGGCACGAGATGAAGTTGTTCTGGTATGGAAACCTTTGCATTTTTAGTTGGTACATTTACTGCGATAGTTACGTGGTGTAATAGAACCTCCTCTTTTTTTAAGTCGGTTAGAAATAAACTTATTCTCCGGGGGTTATTTTCACCCAATATGCAGTTTCATATAAGACTTGAATAATAAACAATGGGAACACTACTAATTTAGTATTAGTATATTTCGACAGTACATTTACTTACGTGCCAATTTATGGCAAAAAATACAAATTTATTTCAAATAGGTATGATACATGCAAATTTCAAGCTGCAAACGTGGCGAAATAAATCTCTTAGTAGTTATTTGCCTAATAATGCTTACTCTCCTTCGCTTAATTTCATAAAGTCATTGTTTTCATATATTTTTTGCGTGAAGTCAACAATTGCTCGGGCAACTGCTTGCCACACCACAGCTCTGTGTGTATCAAAAATACAAAACTCGCATTCCTTGCCACGCTGTGGTCTTGGGAACAAAGGTGGATATAAATTCTCACTAATATTCTATGCGTACGTCATTGTTTCGTGTAGTGTACCGCTAAGGAAATGGAACGTTATTGCTTCTATATTTTTTATTGTGAGCAATGTTTATGTTTTAATACTAGCTGTTCCCTGCGGTTTCACCCGTTAGCCGTTTCGGAGATTAGCTAGAATAAACATTTTTTTTTTAAATTGTCTTTTTGTTTTGACTGGCCGTGTATAATTTCATAAGAATTTAGTAAAAAACTGTTATTTTGACATTACAAACAGACAAATATAGTACTAGTTTTCGAAACTAAAAGTAGCTGTGTCACTCTCCAATTCATACACTAGGTCTATGCAAAACATCACGTTGATTCTTTGCAGTGTAAAAGAAATTTAAACCCATAAACACTCCTTTGCATTTATAATAATAAGTAGAATTCCAAGTTTAAAAATCTAATATTTCTCCACAGTTTCATGAAAATTCTTTAATTTTGTGATCCATTTACAGCGTGTGGCTTAATTAACCTACGATATAGAAGTTAATTTGTGTAAACAATGAATAATTAACCTGCAGAATAAATAAATGCCAGAATGAAGTCAGACTACGCAAGCAAACATTACAAATCGTTTGCCCAGCCAAGTTTATTTAGGACGTAATTAAATTCTTTATTACGCTATTTTAATAGTATTTGTAATTTTTTGACTTTACATAGTTTGGACCATGTTGATTTTGGGACAAATGAACTGGTGAGATTGTTGTAAATATATATAAAAGCAAAAATAAACGCAGCCTGTGCTGTTCTTTAATTGTATGCTACCTATTTTTTGCATTTAAACTTTTTCAAATTTGCTTTTAGTATATTATAAGTTTAGTATTTTGTTTCTTATATCAATCAATAAACAAAATAAATATTTATACTTTGTTTTTGTAATTAATTATTTATTGTTGTTAAGTTGTGATTGAAAAGAAAAACTCTTCTCTGCTTTCATTCAACTCAGTTAAGATATTCATTTTTGAAAATGGCAACAACTATAGCTTTTAAATTTTATAACCATGGAACAAAGTCAACAGTCAGTACACTAGAAAGGCTAAAACCACAGGACCAATATAAGTCGTAGTACTAGAAATAAAATTAAACACTCACTCAACTCTTGATATATTGCTCTCAAGCTCAATATTATGTGTATGTAGGTTACATTACTTACGTGTTCTGCCACTGTGGCTCGATGGATGTACTGCACAAATTGTAGGAGCGAGCGACAATAGTCATCTAAAAAATCACATAAAAATGCTTAAATTTTTTACAATTGTCACATTTTTATCAGTAGAACATGTCATTGTTGTTAAATAAATTGATTAAATACTTACTTTTAGTAAAAATGCAAGACAAAAATAATGTTTTTAATATTTGTGATGTTTGTTAATAAGAATGGACTATTAGGATGTCGAATGAGCCCCATTACGATTTTCCCTCAGCGCTATTATATGGAGTTCTTCAAAGGGTATAAAAGAGCTCTTCAAGGTCGGCAACACATTGATATTCTGGTATTATCAAGCAACTATAGGCGGCGGTCACCACTTACCATCAGGTGGGATGTTTGCCTACTTGTCAACCTACTGACATAAAAAAATATTGCGATAAAATGACAAAACCATTTATTTTATCTTTGAGTCTTCTCACATGATACTTGCAAATGATAATATGTAAAAATTTAAATATTTATCCCTCCCGCTCCCGCGCCCTCTTACTCTTATGCTTTGCAACCCAAAATGTTTGATATTGTCTACGAATAATACGCAATGGCTCACGCGCGTGATAAATGGCGACTCGTTACGTAGATAACATCGGTAATATGTTTCACACCTTTTTTTCGTTGATCTAATTTCACCTGTGTCTGAATTAGTTCTGGTTTAACCAGATTTGCTCGTTTTCTTTTTTTTAATAAAAAATAAAACCTAAATGCTAGTTAAGTATACGATGCCTATGATATAACGATAATATAGCTTAGCAGGTAACGAGAGCGCCAGAAATATTCAACTGACATAGACATACAGGCTTACTATTTAAAACTTTAAAAAAATATTGAAGCCGCTTAATTTTTTTCAAAAGTTTCAGTACATGGTACGTTGAAACTCGTTGAAACACTTGTCCAAAGCATACGTGTGTTTGCAAAATTTGGTCAAATAAAACCGTGTTTTCCTTCTACCTGACCAAAAACACTGGCAATTAATGCAACCGCACGTTGCAAGCATAAGCTTAAAAAACCATCTGTGGTCCTATATTCCACCAGAATGCCAACCTGCACTGAATTAAGCCTTTGTTAAAAACGCTGTGATCGCTAGAGAACGGTTAATTCAAACCATTGTCTACCATAAATTGCATCCACTACTTCTTTACAAAAAAAAATCGCATCGTTAGTTCTGACAAGGAAAATTGGCTTTTATTGTTTGCCGTATAAGTTTTAGTGCGCTTGCATGTGTGTTTGGCATTATAACAAACAATGCTTTAGTTCGATGTCAGATGCACTCGTACTGTGTACCTGCGTGGAAAACAAAATGTTTGAAAAAGTTAGTTTATTAAACTGTTACTGAGAGCTAGAATCAACGCTGTGCATGAGTCGGAAACATAAATAATCATTAGCTATATAATTATCACAGGCTTTAGAAAATAATGTTTCCAGAATATATTCTGAAATTGTAACATATCTACCTGATACAACGCACATTTCTTTCATTATACTTTCTTGTCACTTTACTCATTCATCTGGTTCAACGATTTTATACTGAACAAATTCTTTACAAGTTCTAAACCAATAATTCTTGACATTCCTAAACTCAACGCGAATCATAATATCACATACAGACAGTGCACTGTCACCCTTTGATATAACTATGTCTTTCCCCGCTTTAATGTCATTCCTTTGATATCGTCTCTTAACTTTGTTGCCTCACATACTTTATATTCCTTTACAGTTAGCGTAATATCAACTTTAATCCTTTGTAAAACAGCTTAGGGTATGTGAACAATCATAATTTTGCTTGCAAATTTTCGTCGTTTGTCTGTCAGTATCCTTTTAATGCCATACGCTTCTAATGAGGATGGATTCAGCAAACGGTTTACTTTGTTTACTCGAAATGCTCTTGCAATTTATGGATTTAAGCGAGGGATTGAAACAAACCGTAGGGCTATTAAATAACATTTGATATACATTATTTGAGAAAAATAAATAAAGTGTGAAAACAACTTTGAAATAAGTTGAATATTTAATAGTTTCATAACAAACATAAAATTCCAACTATGAAGAGGTTTCAGTAATTTTCATGAGTCAAATTATATTGAATTAATAGCGCACGAGTTCTCAAATAAAACTCAAATAAGACGTCAAACTCTGATAAAATATAACGACGAACTAAACCCAAATAAATTACTCGGCCGACTTCCAAATTTCCAATTCTAATCTACGCGAACATCATTAAGGAACAAAGAAACTTTTCACTTAGCACTTGTAATGAAAGCTGAAAATTACATTTGCGAAGATATCTCCCGGAATACTTGCGTCAATCATTGTTTTCCTTCTATTTGTTTCAGTATAATTTCATCGCGAATATCCTCCATTTTCATATTGCCGTCTTCCATTTTTTTTCTCAAGAACATCCACTTTGATCAATAACCTCCTCGTTTGAAGGACGAGTGGCCTCAAAAAACTGACTTAGCGAGACACGTTCCCCGTTCTAAAGGCGCTTGAGTGCCACTTGGATACACTGACGTCAAACCTTCGGTTCCTTAAGAGCCAAGTCTTCGTTTGGCTTCAAAGTCAATACGTCAGCATTTGCGGTCCAATGCTTCAGTCCAGGGCTCTCGGTTCGCGTCATCTGTGTCATGGCAGCGTCACGTTTCCTCGAGGGCCTTCAGCTGTGACACTATTTTGATTTTCGTCACGGATTTCCGAAACAATGCTTAATGTCTCTTGACGCTATGATTAATCGCGTAACACAAATGGTTTGAATAATGAAATCGTTTTGAAACAAGTTGTTTTGAATTTATGTCGTAGGCATTTTAGATTCAGTCTCCTGCTTATTATTTCTCTAAATATAATTTACTGTGATGTTGCTAATTTAGACTATTTCAGTCTCACTTGTATACTTAAAAAAAATATTTCTTTTGTTCTAGGTATGTGGAAATATATCGAGCTACTGAGAGAAAAATAAAAAGATACTCACCTAGTTTAAGCTAGTACGAACGTAAGCAGCAACTTCTTTATTACCAAGTTATTTATAAAGATTTATTAAAGCCAGAAGATCAATTTATTAGCCGTTAGCATTAATGTAATTTTGCCGTAGTTTAATTAAATATCTGCCTCTCATGAAAAATTAACTTCTCCCTCTTCAATATGAATTGGTACTTCTCGTGCTTTGTGACACTGTGGGAGCTATGGTGTGTTTACACTGTGAGAAACATTGATCACGACATTTATATGCGACTATGTTGTTTTCTTACTTTAATATGCGTTATGTTTCTAAAAATTATAATTATATTTTTTAGAAAAATAATGGAATGTTATTTGAAAAATCTACCATCCGCTTTTGTCTATTTATCAAAGATATGATAAAAAATTATAATATTTGCTGCTTGTCTCGTATATCGAAATGAGATTTCTAATTGAAGAAGACAAGTAGCCAAAAAGTCCATCGTTAAACTATAAAACGATTGGCAACTACTCTCTATTGCTTCAGTCCACTTGTTCTAATAACCAAAAATCAATAAATTGTATCATCCAACATATTTTTAAGAGTTGCATTCCATGCCAATAGCAAATTTTTGGTTCTTGGTTTATCATAAAAATACACAAGCGTAAAATTTGGTCGGATTCTTTAACTACTCGGTAGTAAAACTATTTATAATATAAAAAAATCCTTTTTAAGCTTTTTTATTGAAACTGCCACTGCGACGCATACTTGGTCATTAACTATTTAATAATAAAACATAATAATATGTGAACTATAATAGTTATGTAAAAAAAATCTAATCTAGTGGCACGCTGATTTCCATTTTCACAGAGCGAAAAAACTATCATGAAATGCCGCTATTTTATTGGAACAAAAAACCTTTAGTGCACGAGTCCACGTGGCCGATTTTTCCTTTTTCCTGTAGATACTTCTTTATCGAATCAGTAAGTACCTAAGAGCCTGTGACAACGTAAATTTACCTGGCCGTTGGCCAATTCCAAAATCCTCTCCCAAATTCACAGCCACTCTTTATTCTGGCCTGCACAAACTTTAGTCGTCACCTTTTTGTAGTTCCACGGGTGTATCTGTTAATTCAATTTATTTGGCACTAAAAGAACAAATGATATGTAGTTTATTAAATTGTTTTCAATTTATATTGTTAATCACGACATTAATTTGATACGATTGTATATTTACGTATACTTCATTTAATCTATATAATTGTTTAGTCTGAATCAAATCATTCAGAAGTAAAATCTTCAATAAAAAAAAACATGTCTGGTATAAGAAAAAGCACTAATAGATTTTTTTTCTCAAGTATTTACAAGATAATTTTCATTCGCATTAGGTGAACATGCCAAAAAATTCCATCATATCACTCCAACAATA
Organism: Tetheella fluctuosa; assembly: GCA_951216915.1. NCBI lineage: Eukaryota > Metazoa > Arthropoda > Insecta > Lepidoptera > Drepanidae > Tetheella > Tetheella fluctuosa. The sequence goes on along the minus strand of OX578219.1, from coordinate 12,254,372 downwards.
TATGAGGAAATATTATCCTCAAATAATCTGGATTTTAATCGCTTTTTACCACCGTTCCACCGTGAACGAGACCCATCGCTTCAAGTGCTTTGACGTCAGCTAACAACCGGCCGAGTCTGTTCAGGGCCCTTCAAAATTTCACGTCAGGATGTCTCAAACGCTCTTCAGTTCAATGAGAAGCCCATTTTAGATATCGGCGCATGACGACCCAGATTTATTTATGTACTCCTTGGATTTTATATTGTATTGAATTTTTGGTTGATGGAAAAAAATTTAGGTTTACGTTTAATGAAAAGTATAGATTTTTGTTCATAATCTATATATATCTGGAATCTATAATCAATATCTAAAATAACTATTGGTAATATAGTAATAGCAATCAAATAAGCGGGTATTTCGAGATTTTCTATGAAATTTTAAATTGTATCTAGTGTTTTGATGTACATGAATGAAATATTCTTTTATATTCATTAGACGAGTACAACATAAATAAATAAAGAAAAAACAATATATACTAACTCATTTATGTTGTAATGTTCAGATATATCATTTCACTATCAGTTTCTGTTATTTATCTAAATAAGATTACATAACAAAACGCTCATTTAGCTTAAATATAAACATTTTAAAGACGATTATCATTACAAAGCCATGGCTATTATTTAGCTTCCATCCTTTACAAAAATCCACCATTAATATGAATAAAAATGATAAAAGAGACCAAGGTATTATGCATACAAATAAAGGAGGCTTAGAATAAGCAGTTTTTAATTTCCCAATAGGCGTTTATTGCATTTACCCGGATAAATGGGGAGATGGATGCCGACACCTTTTGTCGCGGAAATTAGGGGGTTGCTTTGAGTTAAGGGATTGTTGCGTTTATTAAGACAAATTGTGAGTTTATAGGAAGTGGTATTTTTTTTGCATTATATTTTTTTATCTATGTATATAAAATCAATTAATGTCTGTTTGTCTGTCTTGTTTGTTACTTACAAACACAACGTATGTGTTTCTAAACCATTCATCCGATGGCGATGAAACTTTGTTTTTTTTTTTTTTTTTACTTTGTATAGGCTTGTGTTTGACCACAATCTCACTATGGTAGGTGATGATGTGGCTGAAGGTGGTAAGCACACAAAGCCTAGAAGGATCTGGCTCTCAAGTGCAGCTGCTGTTGCGTTGTTGTGCGCACGCCCAGGATGGTTTCCGACAAAAATTGCATTGTAATGCACGCCGTGGATTTGCTATCCTAACTAATATTATAAATGCCAATGTGAGTTTGTTTATTTTTATGTTTGTTACCTTTTCACGCCTAAACCACTGAACCGATCGCGATGAATTTGGTACGCATATAGCCTATGGTATGGAGAGGGACATAGGCTGCTTTTTTTTCTCGGGAACGCGGGTGAATCCGCGGGGGACAACTTGTTATATAGTAAAGTAACGTCAACAAGTAAGTCACAAGACTAACATTAGTAAATGCTTTTATCAATAGTAACATGTCCCGTGCTTACTTTTTAAGGCAACCACAGCTTATTATTACAAGATTTTTACTTGCAATGTATGTATGTTTGTCCGGGTGGAATCTTGCAAGTCGAATTTAACCCACTTCCAGTGCTGGAATTGACTTGATATTTGGTATACATTAGTATATTGGAAGACAATGGAAGTACAGTCAACAAAAAGTACAGTCACCAAAAAAAGCTTGTAATTAAAAATGTTTTTTTTAACAAAAACTTATTTTTTATCGTGAGCTGTACGAGACGCTAAATTTCATGTCATTATTAATTGTAAAGGTATAAGCCACTTCATGATAACAAAGTGAGTTAATATTTCTAGACAGCTTCATAAAAATAATGCTGGAATTTTAAAGACGTTACAAAAGTTTTTGACATCAGTATTGGGTAAGGCTGTATAATTTTACTGGTACAATTTGTTGTGTTACTGTGTTATACTGTACTTTTAAATGGATTGTTAAATCTAGCGATTAATTATCATCGACCTGAAAACTATATTTGGGACAGTTTGATATTTTGGAATTCATTTGTTGAATAGAAACAAGACTCGCGACCTTTTCCAATTTGCACCGTCCCCTGAACTCTAGGTGTCTCCTCTCGGTGTTGAGCCATTAATCATATCTTTAATCCGAGATTAGGTTCTTGAAGCAGGTAAATTAACGAGAAATAATCTAAATGTTATCACAAAATTTCCAGAGCTGAGGTAAATTAATGGTTAAGTTTTAGTTGGTCAATTAATTTTAATTTTCCTAAAAAATATCATTGATTATGTTAACCTGTAAATAAGGTTTCATTTGTTATCAAAATATCACATTAGTTTCTGTTCTTCTTTTTTGTTGATGAAGTAACTGTATCTACTCACCTTTATGAGAAAAAAATTATATAATTTAACCCTATTAATGTTGGGGCGATTCTAACCCCTGTACAGAAAAACTGACTGGCTGACAAGACGTTGATAATACTTTTAAAACAAGATAAAAATAATATTTTATCATGATTTGACATAAGAAAAATTATAGATGATTAAAGACAAGGAACAGTGTTTTTTTGTCAAAAATACGAAGACTCGACCGTTCAAGTGATCCTAGTAGCCTGAATGTAAATTATGCAAGCAAAAGCTACAATTGCGATTGTAGCTTTTCGTAACGTCTAATATTTACACTCAGGGCACAGGTGAAATAAAAAAAAATGAACCATAAACATGTGTTCAAATGGATTCGCTTGATAGGTAGACATCGGATAATTTAAATAATAAACCCAAATCTATAAATATAAAATGTAGCATTTAAACAAATACAATAATAAAATGACATATTAAATATCAATATTTATTCTTTAAATTTACAATTTAAAGTCAAAGTCAAAGTCAAAGTCAAAGCCATTTATTCAGTTTAGGCCCTAGGAGGGCACTTATGAAGGTCGAATTTACTGAAGCTACCACCGATTCGGAAATCAGCCTTCAACTGAGAAGAACCGGCAAGAAACTCAGCAAGGTTACATTTTTTATATATATATATATATTTTTTTATTTTTTTATAATCTGACTATTGGCTATATTTTTTCAATAACAGCAAAATGTACAATACAATATACAATTAAATCAAAAAGAAAAATACCAATACCAAGTAAATAATAAAATGTAACGCAAACAAGTTCTTATTAAATAATAGCGAATACGCTACATTAAGAATAAATAAAGTTAATTTTGTATTTAAACATAATAATTATTAGAAGTATGTAAAATTTTTCTATTAATATCCTACTATAAATTACTTGGAACATAAATATATACATATATCTCTGGAAATTATTCCAGATATATATTGGTATCTATAGTACTTTTTGTTCAAATAAAAGTCAAGATTCCTCAAGAACGCGCGTGAAACTACGAGCAGAACCTAGATTTAATAATATCATAAAGCAATTTATTCAGCTAGAAGTAAAAGAACTGATGGTTTCTTTGTCTTCTCCCAAAAAACAACTAATGCTTTGTACCGAAGGCGTAATAAAATGTACGACTCATAAAACATCAATTTTCCTATCTGTAAGCAATTTTTATGTAGGTACCTACAAAAAACACGACCTATCAACAGATTTTACGTGAAATGAAAAATACATCGTAAAATTGTATCTAAATTAATTTTAGTAATTTATACATAAATAATATGATGAAATATACTCGAAAATATAAAAACAATAAATTTCCGTCTTTTAGTATGATCCAATTTACGTAAAAATAAAGTTACGACCATTATTTTATAAAAAGTAACGCCAGTATACCTTCTGAGTTCAAATCTCCACATGCTATATTTTCAACACCATTTTTCTGCCATTCTTAAAATCTACCATACGCAACGGGAGCTAACGCGCTTTTATAGCGAAATAGATAACCCTGAAACACCTCGTTTGGCAAACAATGTAGAAAAACAAAAGGGCAAAAGCCAATCTCATAACGTTTGGAGTGAGCAGGGAAATGTAAATAAATATACAGAAATTGCTTTGCAACATTCTGTATGGGAAAACTACATCGACCGCTCACTATTGTATTACCAAAATACATACAGAAAGAATGAAAATTTTGGATAACGGTTAAAATTATTTCCAAAAGATTTTCAGTTTAAAATTATTTTATTAAAGAGTCCCAAAATCCTTTTTATGAATTCGTAATGTAGGGTTGAGCTATAATTTGCAAGAAATACAAGATATAAAGGTATACAAATAAATAAAAAAATCTATACGTTGACCAACACATAAACGTCACACGCTATCAATGTGAGTATACCACTTCTATGTTTATTTAATATGATCTCTATGAAAGCAAATGTAACGGTCACATATTTTACAGGTTAAGCCCATGGGGTTAGCGGAATTAGTCTCTCATACGGTTAGTTCCATTGCTTCGGGACACATTGTTTTTAATATCACAAAGTTTTGTGCACATTGTGGACTGGGAGAAAGATAGTAAGTTAAAATGAGCATGTTATTCGAATAACCTCAGAGACTCTCGACTCTTGCGCTTGTCTAGGTCACAGCGTTATGTTCCTTGAAATATTATCATTAACAAATTGTTATTGAAAGCAAGACGTGTTAAGCCCAAAATCCATTATATCGCTGTATAGGTAAATAAAAGCAGTCAAATAGTATTATGTTTGGTAAAATAAAACTTTAGTTATAATTTATAACCACATATTTATGTAACTAAATAGAAAATGTCATTTTTATTAAAAAAAAATATCAATTTTATTGATAATATTATTAGATTGCGTATGATTTTATTTCAATTCATAAAGCCATGTCATTTATTAACCGAAAATAGGGTGCATACGTCCAAATACTCATTACCTATAAATAATCATTTATGTCCATCGAGGGATTAATAAACAGCTTATTTTTTTTGTCCTGACTCACGACCTTGCGACAAAGTCGGTTAGGGACCTCATTTTAGTCAATAGTCTACAGTCTTATTAAACACTTGAGACTTGATCTTTTCTTCTAGCTTCGTATCTCCATCTTATTCTTGGTGTAATCTTATTCGAACTGTAATTCAATATAATATTAATTAACTCACCCATGGGATTTTTTAAAATTCTTGTTAAATTTTCAAAGGTTGGACCCCTTTGCCAATTCTTAGATGGTTCTAGTACAATAATAACAAAATTCAAAATATCCTTACAATAAAAATAAGACGTGTTTTTAAAGGTTTCTCTCTTAAATCTTGATAGAATACTCGTCTCTTGTCGATAAATATGAATCAACGGTAGCTGCAAAACCTAACGGTATATCTCATAAAAAACATTCTGTATGTTTACGTTCAGAAAACATCAGCACCATTTTATCTAAACACACCAGTACACAGTACCTGTCTCTTTTTAACATCCCCAGCTCATTGTCAACATACACCACAGGGTGTATTTACCTCAGTGTTATGTGTATGTGTGTTCAAAGGACAAATTAACAGCTATCGTGCCGTCGGCAACAATAAATTGCGCCGTTGTATCTATTATGTGCGAATGTGCAATTTGACTGTTCCCTGCCTTTTACTGTCCTTTTCGTCCAATTTTCCACTGAACGTTGGATATTGAAGGTACTTACAATTACGCCCTCTCCTGCCGTATTTGCTTATTTTTGTCATTCTACTCTTTTTACTTGTATGAACCTTAATATTAGTTTTACAAATTTTGCCTTTATGTTTTTGTTACACTTTTGGACATTAAAGTTTTTTTTTTTAGCTTGGGCTTGTGTTTGGCCACTAATCCGCCCATAAAGGAACGAATAGTTAAATTAATTAGGTCAAAAATCAGTAAATTTACTTTAGACATAGCTAATTTGTGAATAATACCTATCTCCCAGGTTTTTTATTGTTATTAGCGCTTATACACCAATATCTTATTTGAAAATAGTATTCTGTTTATGATCAACCTAGTTTAAATGGTTACATATCTTATTACAAATCAGTTTTTCGAAAGTAAACTAAAATGCGATAGTTGTAAAATGACTTGCCTTCCACCCCGCGGTTTCACCTGCAAATCCCTATATTACCCCTTTAGGGGTGAAATTTCTAAATATTCTTCCTCAGTGAATGCCTAAACTTTATATAGTGCAAAATTTGAAGTCTCTAGATCCAGCAATTTGGGCTGTGCGTTGATATATCACTCAGTCAGCCAGTTTACCATTTTATACTATAAAGAATAAACTGTGGGATTGGTCAGTTTCAAATAAGCTCAAGTCCATCCTAACACACGCTTGAAAAATAAGTACCACCAAATTAGTCACAAAGTGTGATTTGCATTAAGCAGCGCGTATTTCTTCAACATAAGTATAAGTGCATTTAATTACTAGACGCGCTGTGAACACGTACGTATGGCTTGTAAACTCTCGAGTCTGCTCATTTTAAACCCTTTGGCGTTAATCTTTTCTGCAAGTACGTTATGTTTATTTGAAGTGGATTTTACATGGCTTTGCTTACTTAATGTAACGTCTAATTAGTGCCGCACAAATTAATTCAAGTGATTAAGAAAGTATTTTAGAGTAAAACGGTTTTTTAAGTTCATTGTGTTGCCACAATATTTTATCTACAATTATTAGGCCAATGCTTCAACATTGAGTCAGTTTAAAAAAAAAATAACATGGCATCGTCATATATTTTCAACGAATTTTTTGATTCAACAGCTGATAAAATGTTGATCAATAATAGCTTAAATATAATAAAATCAACAAATCAAGAGAATCAACCGAATTCTCGACGGATGTTAGGCAACTCCAAGAAAGAAGTTAAAGAAAAACAATGTTATATAAAGGGGAGAGGGTAATGTTATGATATGATTGGCACTTTGCCAATAGGGAGTCAGTTGCACGCTTAAGAGGATGGTCCTTCGAGTCGGATATAAACTCCGATGGCCTGTGAAAGCGCGGGAACATTGGCACACTTATTATATTACTTGAATATAGGGATACTCGTATTGCGTGCGTTGCCTTTTTCCAAATTGATTTTTTATCGATAGTTGGTATTATGTAGGTTTCACGAAAGATAAATCCCTTTCTCTGGGAGTAAGTGTATTTCTGTTACTTTATGCCTAGCTCAGAAGATTTTTCTTATTCTTTTTTATACTCATTTTTTGTTTCAATGTCAGGTTTCTACATTTCATTTAATTTATTTATCAGAATACCTACCTACACTGTATAATTTTAAATGATTCAGTTAAAACAATCAACTTATTTAACAATTAACAGCTTTAGAGTTCAAGAAGCGAAAAGTCAAGTTGCCCTCCGAGTCACAGATGCAAAAGTTGTACTTTTGTATTGTTTTGAATTGTAAATTACTGTATTTATACAATATTCTTTGATATCTCCACCAGCCGAAAATTCAAGTTTGAAAAAGCCTTGAAATAGCGCCAAATTTAATACCTTTAAACGTACCTTTGTTGTATATATATATACCTATATACATATATAGTCTGAATCTCGGAAACGGCTCCAACGATTTTCATGAAATTTAGTACGCAGGGGGTTTTGGTGGTAATAAATCGATCTAGCTAGGATTCATTTTTGGAAAACGTCGTTTAAAAAAAAATTCTGAATTTGACCCTTGCAAAATATTTTTTTTTATTACCTAATGGTTTAGAGAAATCACACTTTAACCACTCCGAAAGCAACTACTTATCTGTCGAATAAAAAATATATGCATTCAAAAAATCATTTGAAATAAATTTTCCGAGACTAAAAAATATATGTTGCAAGGGTCAAATTCAGAAATTTATAACTTTTTAAAGCAGTTTAAATAAGAAATTCAGACAATTTTGAAAAAAGTAACTAGATAAAATTATTGTAGAGTATTTGCCGACAAATGTAATCTGAATACATTTCTTGTTTTTGTTATATTTTTTTCGTGGCGTGTGCATGAATGAGACCCTCTACGCGTGGAACGTAATAAAGAACGTAAATAAAGGTATGTTTAAAGCCTCACAAAGCTAATAAACGTGGCGTCAAATTAAAAAATAAAATATGTATTGGAAACTTCAAATCTCACACTTTAAAATAACGTAAAATATATTTCATTTATTGCTTTTCTGATGACTAAAAAACAACATTTCTTTTCTGATAAATTCCGCAAGAACACTGATTTTAGGGAGACTGGAGCCTTAAGAATAAATATAAGTTTTGTCTCAAATGAGCATAAAACAAGAGAACTACTCAAAATGTGATTCAAAATAAATTTCAAACCGAGAAAATAAAAATTGGAAAAGTGCCGCCAACATGAATATAAATTTTATTTCCATCAAAAGCCTAAAGCTTTAGTGAAGCAATCTCAAACGTTCTAGACTGGACGAAAGCCTGCAGTGAATAAAATTGCAATATTCGTACGCGAGGCGCATCGCAACATTCGCAACACTAAATTGAAAAACTAGCGGGCCGAATAGCATGCCCTGGGAGACCCACTTACTTTGCCCACCGTGAAATTAAGCGAGATCCAAAAGAGAGCGATGTTATCGATACTGGCATACGAGTTATTGCTATTCGAATGATATTCGAATGCAGTGTTCAAGTTTATCATATTGTTGGTAACATGGTTGTCAAAGTACTCGATTGCTCTTTTTGCATAGCACACTTTATATCTAGAATGTTTAATGTCGAAGTCATTATCAAATTTAAAACAACTTTTATAATTTTATTTTGGTTTGAAAGACAAATAATCCAAATACATAATAATTAAGTCTTTGATGGTGTTATCGAAAATTATTTCTGATTATGTTGAATTTCAATTTTATTTTATTGTTTTTTTTTAATCATTTCTCGATGTATTTTTGTCAACCGTTTATAGGTTTCTTGTCGCTCGGATCTGTATCATCACACTCTATTGTTGCTCCCTGCATTCGAAATGCTTTGTCAACGGGATTTAAGCTTTCAATCCAATGAATACGAACAATATTTACATGACGACTGTTATTTGCCATTTCGTATTCGGACGTTGCATAGATTTTGAGCAGTTTACTCACAAATTGAGGCTTTTTGCTTTTGCTCTACATTTGCAGTAGTCATATCGAAGTTTTGTTTTGTATTTTTCCGATACGCTTGTGCAATGTAGTATTTCCTGCTATAATTTTTCTAGATTTCCATGTCTGTAGTAAAGTTATTTATTATTTTCGTAGTTTTGCGTTGCTTAAAATTGGCGAACAAACTCAAATTTAGCCAATAAATTTAAAACAGGACGGTAATTTTACAACTTTGTATTTTGATCTACTAATTACTGTAACAAATTACCGCTATCCAATAGAGTAATCATCGTCATAAACTATAAACTCAATCGATCGGTCACGGCAGACCATTAGCAAGCTTTTGAACCAAGTATACTGACTTCAACTTCCGTCACTCAAAGTCGTTCGACTTCAAAGGCGTCGTTCATCATAGGTCGTTACGCACAAACACCTGAGAGCGTCGCGAAACTAAAATGAAGTTATTAATGTTTCTTGCTCCCATGCAGACTGACGTTTTTGAAAGATGATAATTGTGAGAGTCAATATCACTTTATTTTGGGTAATAAATTATTATATTTTTCATCCCCTTCGACATAATGATTACCTACTTTTAGAGAAAATATTATAATATTGGATGTGAATTTGGTTGATGGATAACATAACCGTTTGATGGATGAATGTTGGTAAGAAAGAATCAATAAAAAAGCCTGATTATCTCAATAAATGTGTTAATCTATTTCACTGTATGTTTGTTTTTTCTTAATTTTGTTGCATCTATATTATACTTTAAGTTCAGGAAAAAAAAACACTATACAACGTATCGTTAAAAACAATATTTTTTGATGTTTGTAATTCAAAACATTTTGTGAAAAGGAAACTAAAGACTACGAATGCCATAGTAAATGTATGGGAGTGCTTAAAGCCAATGATTCTTGTTATATTTATAATAAATATTTCTATCACATTAGGCTATGTAAGTACTTTCGATTTCAGTTTAAAAAAACTTAATATCTCTTATATTTACGAAACAGATAGCCTGATTACATTTAACGAGTACACCTGTATAAATAGTGTCAGTCAATTGTCTAAGGGTTTTATTTTCACAAGCTTTTTGTTGTCTGTACTTGACACAGTTCCTTCTAGGCTTTGTGTGCTTACCACCTTTGGCCAAGTATTTACATAGTAAAAAAATAGAAGATACTGCTGTTAATAGTCTCTCGTCTGCAACACATTCACGACTTGACGCATTTGTTTAAACTGCACGCCTTGTGCAAACACCTTTATAAACGGACCTAAAGGCAATTAAATTGTACAATTTTAGACTTTAATGACCGTGTTGTCAACCCTACGTGCTGTTATGTCTTCCTGTTTTAATTTATAAATGTTAAGGAGTAAGTTACGATAATATACCATGCGGTTAATAAACCTCTGGGGTTTCTTCAGTTTCTATGTATTTAATGGGTGATAGTAGCATAGTTGGTTTTTAACCGTTTCATTAGTGTTTAAAAACTCTCTTGTCGATGGAATGATGTAGAGACAAAAGAAAAAGTTTCTACATTTTTCTTTTATTTGAGAGTATCGATATTAAATTGAAGGTACATTTCCGATAATAATGTATATCGTAAGTATTTTCCATTCAATACAAAAGAGTCATGCCGTGGAATTAATAACCAAATAACGTAATTTAATTCCATAGTAACTCTTAACATAGCTAGACTTTAATGTAGATTAAAATAAACCACTAAAGACAAAATACAATTTTACTCAGGGAAACATTATTATTAGATTGCTAAGAGATTATGTGGCTTCTTCTATTGAATTTGTTTTTTTAGAAGATACTATCAACTAAGTGAGTCGTTTTGAAATAGATACATGTCAAACCTGCTTAACTAATAAATAATAATTAATGCTTACATGTGAAGTCCATGATTGCGGGTTAAACCTGATGTAAAAATGTTAGTGGATTCAATTTTACATTGAGTGTATAATTTGAGATGTTACTTTCTCGAAACCTTTGTTGGATTCATTCAGTCATGATGAACAATTTTTATTAGGTTAATATTACTGAAATCCCGAAAAAACGTTTTTTATCTAAAGATTCAATTAATGTCTATTAAAAATCCATTTTTTTATAGTTATTGTGCTATTCGGGGCGAATACAAATAGATAGTAGATAGATACAAATAATAGAATAGAACGGTCCAGCCGTTCTCGAGTTATAAATGGTGTAACTAACCTGACTTTGAACTGAAATTATCCACCTAGTGTTGTACTTATTAAAATTTTACAACTTTTACAAAATTATATTTAAAATCCCTTCTTCTTCGTCCTAGTTTTTCAACGAGCTAAAATTGGTTAAAACATAAAAATTTATACAATCTTTGTTCAAGCATTAAGCAAGACAGAAAGGAAATGAGACAGATAGTAAAACATTAACGCTATATGGTATACGAAAGCAAATTTGGGATTATGCTTACCGAGATTGCATGGAACGGCACCTAGTGTCGGCGCGACGCAAAGATAAATTTCGGTTTCCTTCACGCGAGCAAGCGGCGCGTGCCAAAGTAAACATAGCAGGTACTTGTACGTATGGTAAGCATTCACGTTAATGTCAAATGAGTAAACACAGTTACCCACGTTTCTTAATAATGCTATTTCAGATTTAGTATAATATTTTCGTATTTAACTAACTTTTCATTTTTAAACAAGTTTTTCTTTATAAATAATAATAAATAAATAAAAATTTAATAAATATTCTGAGACATTATTCCTCACACACGGCCATCTGACCCCAAACTAAGCAGAGCTTGTACTATGGAAGCCAGATAACTGATATACTACATATACTACTTTTCTTTTGTAAATACATACATATATAGATAATTACACCCAGACACAGAACAAACAGACATGTTCATGCACACAAATGTTTGTCCTGAGTGGGAATCGAACCCATGACCTGCGGCGTGATAGATACAGTCTCTTACCAACCACGCCAACGGGCTCGTCCAAAAAAAAAAGGTATATTTTTAATTATTTTGCCATAAAACTAAATTCATACTATTATTATAAAAAAACCACTGAACCAATCCCGATGAAATTTGGTTCGCAGATAACCTATGGTACGGTTCTCTATTCAGACATAAGCTACTTTCTCGGGAACGCGGGAGAAATCGCAAGGGATAGCTATTTACTTATAAAGTAAAGTATTAGGCACAGTTAGTAACATTGTTAAAAATTTTATATTCCGCATTTTATAGTGCAAATAATTTATATTCACATCTAAACTAATTTATCCCAAAGCCTACTAATTTAGTCCCAAAATTAATTTATTATCATTTTAGTCGTCAATTCAACGTTATAAACTAAAATACTTCAAGTTCAGATCAGTCAGCAATTCTGACATTTCTAAATAGAATTTAATTTAGTCTCATAAAGGCTTTAGGGATGCGACGTATAGAGCTTAGTGAGGCATTCGATATTATTGGAAACAGTTTCCATGTCTTTAAACGTTTCAATTTACCGACGGGCTATGAATAAATGTGAGCTGATACGTAAATCTGAATGACTATTAGTTTAATATTTTGATTGTTTTTTTTTATTATGAAAAACAATGGTGCTTTTAAAATCAAACAAAATAAAGAAAAAATAAAGCTCAACAGAAGAAACAACTGAACACAAAAATACAAAAGGTGTAAATTAGTTCCTTTTTAATTAAAAAATAAAATAAAATAGTTATTATTTTTTCATTCGTTTATTTACCTTAAAACTTAAAACGAATTTAATATGCCCAATTTGCAATGTAAATAATTTTATTAGTGCATGTTTATTGAACAAACCTCGTTATTAACCTGTGTTCGTAATAATTGCTTACAATAGCTCAATTAAAACCGCTGTATAGGATATCAAACGTGTGTTTTAGCATACAAGGACGAGTATGTAACGTCAGAGAAATAATCTGATTGAATATCCGTGAAATATTTCTGTATTAAAAATGTAATGTAGGTACAAAAATGCTTTCGGCATCTCGGCTTCAACTTTCTCTTAAGGAACAATTAATGGTGGTAAATTCACTGATATGCCTTTTTTCTCCAACCATGCTAAAAACTTATTTAATTGCAAATCTCCATGGTCAAGGAAGATAATAAACAAAGACAATAAGCAAACAAATCCAAGAAGGAAAAAGATTGATTTATAAATGATTAATTATAGGGTGGTAACTGCTAAGTGGGTACTAGTTTTCCATAAGATTTTCATTTACTATAAGCCTTGAACCTACGACCTTCGTCAAGGCTTCCAACGTCACTATCACTGAATTATCAACGCCTTACTCTCTAAGCCCAATTTACTACCCATTCTATTTTATCTACATACTATGTTTACTAAAGGATCGAAATAACGAGTACCGAGTTTCATCTTAGCCATACGATACGCAAAATCCATCCTTTGTAACTCAGTTACCTCACAGACTGTACCAAGAGCAAAACTAACGCATAACGTTTCACACGAAGAGCTTTTCCGAACAAAGCCCCCATCTCCGTAGTCTTATCGTCATAATACTTGTTTTAGCAAGTTCGAACTGCACTACGTCTGTACACGTACTCGTATGTACCTACATAATTTTAAAGCAAGCTTTAGTTAAAGTTGCAAGTTAATTTTCTTTGTGAATGTTGTGTTATTGTTTAACTCGTGAGCGTAGGAAATATAGAAGTTTGGTAGTTTGTTGCCAACGAACTGTGGTGTTAGAATCTGATTTAATTGTAAATCGGAAAAAATACGCGTTCAAGTACGATTTATACTCGCATTTGCAGGATTCCGTACAATAATAAAATACTAATACCAAATAAATTTTGTGTAACTCGAAATAAATGTGCAGCTTTGTTATGAAAACAATACTAGAAGATTCACAAAAATATCGATTTCTTGATTATGTAATTTTAGGAAATATCATTGGTGCAGGATATGGAGTGTTTTAGATAGAGCCATAATAAAATACTATCTCTTAAGGGGCGACAACAACCACATGGCAATTTTTTCATTCCAATTCAGTCAGATGTGATTCATTAAAGGTCCAAAAAACAGTGGCTTTGATGCACTCGAAATCGATAATATTGGAAAAAAAACGTGTTTCCTTTGAAATCGAAAACACTCGTAGATATGAAAAAAAAATGCTCCTACATTTCATAAGGGTGATTCCCGCATTAAAAAGTTTATTTTAACTGTATGTATTTGTTAGTCTTTGAGCTCCAGAAATACACATAATGTGGGTTATTTTTTTAGGTTTCTGTGTAGCTTGGCTAAGGATTAGACACCTGAGACGGTCGAACGATCGAATGGATTAGGATAAGTCCACATTAGACAATTCTTCTTGATTATTTTTCTTTTCACAAAACTACCTAATTGATTTTGCAACATCTAATTTGGGTCATGAACATCTTTTTATGTTGATAAAAACTGTCACAAAATGTAATAATCGAATCAATAAAATAAGTTAACTTGACGGGCCATCTTCAAGAAGCTTTTATAACTGCAATGTTTGTCGTGTCTCGAAAAACAGTTTTTCTTTGACGGAAAAAACTTTGTGTACAATCGTTGTTCCGGCTTTGCCAACTTTCGTCATCCGTAGGTAAAGGCTATTTCTAGCGCAACGTTGTTGGCCTAAGTTTTGTTCAATTGTTATGAAACTAGACAAGTAGACAGTTGGGGAAACTTGTTTCGTCATAAAATATATAAATCTATTTTTATCTAAATATAACATAGATAAAATAAAATGTGATTCTACTAACAAAATAAAATTCGATTTTTTTTTTTAGATATTTCACATTATTACCTAAATTACAAACTACGCCTCGCGATTTGACTCACGTGTTTAATTGACTCTTAGTTCTAAGCTATCAATTAAGTAATATAAATTTTTGCTACCTAAATCTACCAATATAAATTCAGACGAATATTATAAGGAACTTTTAGACAGTCTCAATTTTATTTCAGTAACAAATATGATTACATAAGGTGCATAAATGAGTAATTAGTTCACGCTATCATGGTCCAGTGAGCCCATAGTCCCGCGGCGACTGTTGACCGGCAACCGGCGCCGGATAAATGGTTAACCGGATTATTGTATGGCACCTGACGAAGGCTCGGTGAATAGTAACACTGTGGAATGTACGGAGTGATATTATGATAGGAAACAGGGTGGTTTAACCTTTATGTGTTTGTTGAGAAACAAGAAAATCGTAAGGCAATAAATAGGTTTTTATTACAAGTAATTTAAATTAATCAATATTATGCTTATGTAACCTAACATGAAATATAAAGAATCAACATCCATTCTAAAATTATAAATACGAAAGTAACTATGTCTGTTAACTAAAGTTAACCTAACCTAACCTAACCGCTGAATTGATCGCGATGAAATTTGGTACACAGATAGATATGGTATGAAGAAAGACATAAGCTTCATTTTTTGACAGCTAGTGAAAAATAAATAAAAAAAATATTAACTGTAATATGAAGTTTCAATTTAGTACATACTCTTCTAAGACTACACCCACTATTCAATGTTTTACCTTTATATAAATCTATGGTTACCGGAGCTGGTGGCACAATTACCTATCTAAGTTACGTACATTAATCGTGTTCACTGTTTATTAACCAGAATAAATGAAAAAAAAGTTTGTGTGTACTTATGTACGCACGTAAGAAGTTATACTTCTTTATTATTATTTTTTTGATAACATCTTCATGTTTTACTGTGTATGAGACAACCTGACAATGTTAACTAGTTAACTTCATGGTGTCGGTTTTTCGGGTCGGTATGCGCGCGCATCGTAAAAAATTACTCTCATAATTTTTCCCTAACGCGCCAAAAGAAGTATAAATTCAAAAAAATACAAACACCCAATAATAATCGACAAAACCTAATGTTGCGGAAACGTTCAGTATACCCACCTGTATGTTCCAAAGCTAAGAATTGTATAGAAATGTCGTAGTCAGGCGTTTGGCAAACTATCGCACGTGCTTCAGAACTGTCCTATTTCTCTTAATGAACTTCCAGAGCATTGCGCATCTCAGCAATACGCAAACACCAACAAGGTTAGCGCATTAAAATTCTAGGGGTAGTGGGAACTTGAGGATTCTTGGAAGTGAAGAGATTTTAGTTTGTACAAGGTAGAGGTTTATGTGTTTGGTAAATAGGTAGCTAATTTGTGAATATGTGTTAATAAATTGTGTAAATTGTAATTGCGTAAATTGTGTATCTTTCATGCAAGAACTTTAAGTTATAAATTTTATTGTGTTTCTGGAAAAAACAAAGAGTATTTTTTAAAACCATTGTTAAATGTTTGTAAGAAGCTTGACCTGAGTAAATAATACAAAAACATTTTTTTTTATATATCTTCAGACAAAGACATTACCAAATCCGAATTCCTAATATAAACAAAGACCAACAAAAAATACGTTGCAGTAAACCGTCCCATTTCAATCGAGTTAACAGAATCTTAAATTATACAGGCGGGCCGCTAACGCCAGTGACAGAGTTAGTGGCAAACAAGAAAACCGCATCTGAATTTCAAATGGACCACGATACTCGGTAAAGTTTGATGTGGAGACAAAATTTAACAAAACTAGTTTATTGGTGGTGCTGCAAACCGCGGCCATTTTGTACCATGCGTATGGTCATAGACGTATGGTCTATAAAAATGTAGGTATATATACAGGGTTGAATATATCAAGATGGCTGAATAAGTTTTACCTCGGGAAAAAACTCCGAATGGCGAAATATATAAATATCTTTATATATAAAATTCTTCTGTAAGTGTGTTTGTAACTCCTAAACGGCTGGACCGATTTGGATGAAATTCTGTGTGGATATATGAGTGGGTCGCTGGATGGGTTTGAAAACACAATTGGACCCGGTAGATGGCGTCGTAATCGAGTTTGGACAGGACAACGTCTGTCGGGCCCGCTAGTATTATATATTTTTGTACTTTTTGATCAAGCAATTTTGACCATGAGTATGAAAAGATAAATTTATTTTTGCGATTTCAGAGTTGGTCCCTTAGTAAAATTCTTCAGACCTAGCATAGGTCGATCGAATAGGTGGTGGATAAAACCACATAGCGGAAAGCTAATACCATAGAAATATTTCATTCTCTCATCTAAGGCTAATAAAGTAGATTCAAATAATACTGCGAGAAATAAAAATGTATAGTAAAAATATTTAAATTATTATATACAGATGTCCTTGATTAAAGGTCCTTTGGTAAATACCGCACACCGCCTTTACACGTGCCGCCAGTGGACGCGGCGGCATCGTCAAATGAAACCAATAAATAATATAACAAGTCAACTTTTTCAATTTCAGCATAGCATGTTGAGTTATTATTTGTTTTATGGCTCCAGTAAATATTAATTTCCATGATTGAAGGGTACTTTCTATAAAGTAATATAGCTGTAAGTTGAAGAACTACTGCTACATTATTGTTGCGGATAGATGATGAAATTAGTCGAACTTAGCTCAAAATGTATAAAATAGAAATATGAATATCGCTTTCTCCTTCTATTGTTCTATTCTTTATATAGTACATCATATATCGGTCTCACTTAGAGGCTGTCATGGCCGATTTTGGCATTAACCAATCACAGATTAGACGATAGTGTGAAAGGGAAACAAGACGACTTTCTCCTTTTAACTTGGTTTATGATATGTTTATTTTCTGTGTATTTGGGTTATTTCCTACAATTGACAGTACGTAAGAATATGTTTTTATTTGAGCTAATTGTTTGTATTATGTATGTGTATATACATCTAACCCGATAGAACAGGGATATCGGAGAAATAGGGTTTTCCGATGAAAACTTTATGTCGTTTTGACTATTTTGTGTACAAAATATTTTATATCTTTAAGGCAGATTAAGCTGGTATCGACAACGTAGATTCATTGGAAAGACCTAGTTACAGGCAATGTTTAAGGATAAAATCACTTTGGTACAGATAGTAGATCATAGATAAATAATGTGAAATGATGTAAATTCATAGTCCAAATCTAATCCATAGTAAAGTCAGAATCGGAAAATTATGTATGGCTCTCGATAAGGTAACACATCGATATTTAAGTATTTTTGGACTTTTTACTCATTAATTCAGATAAATACAGTAAAGTAGAATTCACGTTGAAAAGTAGTAATTTTGTATCTAGTCGGCCAGTGTTCACGAGTTTACGAGTTATTAAATAAGTGATCAAGATACAAAGTGAAATAAATATAGTATACAGTCCATTTGAAGATAAGTTTTTTATTGAAGGGAATCCAGATACCGCACAAGTTTGGTCCTTCGAGCCGGATCAAGATCAGTGAATTGTGGTTGCTGTGACACATGTGAATTGGGGCTGCAGGTACATCAGATCCTCAAGTCAATAAACGTATCTAAACGTATGACTTGGTGTGATAGGATTAGTTTCTAATGACACATTGGATGAGTTTCTAGTGACACATATTGGTATGATCAGTGAATTGTGGCTGCTGTGACACATTGTGAATTGGGGCTGCTGGTACATCAGATCCTCAAGTCAATAAACGTATCTAAACGTATGACTTGGTGTGATAGGATCAGTTTCTAATGACACATTGGATGAGTTTCTAGTGACACATATTGGTATGATCAGTGAATTGGGGCTGCAGGTACATCAGATCCTCAAGTCAATAAACGTATCTAAACGTATGGCTTGGTGTGATAGGATCAGTTTCTAATGACACATATTGGTATGATCAGTGAATTGGGGCTGCAGGTATATCAGATCCTCAAGTCAATAAACGTATCTAAACGTATGACTTGGTGCGATAGGATCAGTTTCTAATGACACATTGGATCAGAGCCAGTAAATTGGGGCGACGAGGTCATCTAAGGACCAACACCGCATAGGTGCGACGAGACCGTCGAGTGAAGAACACCGAACGGTGCGACGAGATCGTCGGCACATCGTCGAGCGAAGAACACCGAACGGTGCAACAAGTTCGTCTCGAGATCGCCGAACGCGAGAAAAGGACGACGCAACATCACCCAACGGTGCGACGAATTAGTCTCGAGGCGCCCAGTGAAGAGTTCGTCGTGAGAAAAACACCGAACGGTGCATCGAGTGCGTCTCAACATTTCGAACGTGCGAAAAGGACGACGCAACATCACCCAACGGTGCGACGAGTTCGTCTCGACAGGAACAAAGTGTGGCGAGTTTGTCACCAACGTCGTTAAGCGTGTGACGAGCTCGTCTTGACTACAGGTACATAGTCAAACGTGTGACGAATTCGTCTTAACATCTCGGAACGGGTGACGAGTTCGTCTCGATATCCTGAACGAGTGACGAGTTCGTCGCTATATCATAGAACGAGTGAAGAGGACGACGCAACATCACCCAACGGTGCGACAAACGATAACGCGGCTCATCCGCGGCCCTTGAACGCCGGTCACCTAACGGTGCCAAACGATCGGTGTCTCGGGTTTTAAGTATTGTGTAGAATAGTGTGGTGTTGTGAAGGTGTAGCACGTTAGGTAGAGTCTATATATAGGCATCTGCGCCTAAGGATGTCGACATCTAGAAGCCCCGTCCGCACTCGTAAGGCGGCTGAGAGGCTACGGTTACTTGAAAAACCTCCCGCGTCTTCGTCTGCGTTAAACGCACCTGTAAATCCGCAGCTTAGTCACAGGCGCGCTTCGATTAGTGAGTCGGGCGTGACCGCACTATCCGCGACTGAACCATCCGTGATCGACACGATACCACCGCGACTATCCACGCTGCGCGCTACCAATAAAAGGTCACGGGCTTCACCCGTACATTCTCATCGCTCCTCCGCCAGCTCTACAACGCGTCTTAGGCTAGCTGAACTTGAAGCAGAAGAAAGATTAGCCGAGATTCATACAAATCTTATCAAGGAAAGACAAGCTGCAGAAAAACGCCAAGCAAAGGATAGACAAGCCGCAGAAAAGGATAGACGAGCCGCAGAGGAGCGCCAAGCGAAGGATAGACAAGCCGCAGAAAAGGATAGACAAGCCGCAGAAAAGGATAGACGAGCCGCAGAGGAACGCCAAGCGAAGGATAGACAAGCCGCAGAAAAGGATAGACAAGCCGCAGAAAAGGATAGACAAGCCGCAGAAAAGGATAGCCAAGCCGCAGAAGAACGCCAAGCAAAACTTGAAGAACGACTAGCTGAGATTCAGATAAAGCTCGTTGAAAAGAGACTTGCCGTCAACGTAGCTACGATACACAAGAAATCGAGAAGCGTATGCGCAGAAGAGACAGTGGATACAGAACGTACAGTCAATGACTGGCTTCAGCGTTGTGCTGTACGGGGGGAGCTCGAAGAGCTCAAGAGCATCGGTACGGAAAACCATGCGAAGTACCACTCACAATTACGAGAGAATTCTGCAGATCCACCTTCTCCGCACGCGTCGAATCATATCACAATGGATACACCACGTCGTGCTAGATCGCGAACTCCGATGCGATCAGGAGACAGAGCGATTGATCGACTAGCAGATATCTTAGGACAAATGACCAAAAGTAGACCGATACCCAGGCGTACGCCAGATTTGCCTATCTTTAGCGGCGCTAAGGGAGAATGGCTACCATTTAAAGCGGCCATGAAAGAGTCTGCTAGCCTCTACGGATTCACACCGGCAGAAAATCTTGCTAGATTGAGAACATGTTTACGAGGAGATGCACGTGAAGCAGTGTTAGCATTAATGTATACAGCGACCGATTCAACGATAATCATGGAAACATTAGAACAATGTTTTGGTTGCCCAGAGATGATCATCAATCATGCGTTTGAAGAGCTGAAGAAGTTGCCGCGACCAGGTGGAACATCTGAAGAACTAAACAGGTTCGCGATCAAGTTGCAGAACATTGTGACAATGATAAGCTGTGTCGATAAAAAAGGATATCTACAGAATCCCATGCTTGCGCAGCAAGTAGTAGATAAACTGAGTCCACACCTCAAATCGAATTGGTGCAACTACGCAGAGGAATCTGGATCTCAATTAGAACCAGAAATTGTTACATTGTCACGATTCTTTATGCGGGAAGCGAAGCACGCCATAAAACATGCATACGCGTCCAAGGATACGTTGGAACCAATACGTACTGGCCCAAAACAGGAACCTCGACATCGAGCATTAGATCGTAACCGCAAAGCTCCCGTATATGCTACAACAGAAACATTACCAAAAAAGAACGAATGTTACTGTTGCGGAGCCGAACACGACACAACTAAATGCGCTAAGCTTACGGCTATGCCCATTTCAGAACGATGGAAATGGGCTAAGGATGCACACGTCTGTTTCCAGTGTATGAATAATAAACACAGACGATCCGAATGTAAAGCAAAGAAATGCGGAATAGACGAGTGCCGTGATACACATCACGCGCTGTTACATGTGCAGAGGGATAACGAGCCACTAAGCGAACCGACTCAGAACGAGCATTTCGTAAATACGGCTTCGGCACATGTAATCACTGATAACCAAGTGCTATTGAAAGTGTGTCCTATTATAATTAAGACACAGAACGGCCAGGAACTAAATACGTACGCGTTATTCGACGAGGCATCGACTATAACACTGATCGATGAAGGAATTGCCGGGATGGTCGGATCGAAAGGCCCGACCAGAGCGTTACATATCCACGCAGTCACATCGAGTCAGAGAGTTTTGGATAGTCAGATTGTAAACATCGAGTTACGCGGAAAAGGCCAAACTAACTTTCATAAGATTAAAGCACGGACAGTGAAGAATTTACCATTTGATAGTCAGGTGATAAGTTCAGACATATTAGAACAAAAACATCTATGTAAGCTCCGATCAGAGGACGTATGTTATGAATACGCCAGACCACATTTACTTATCGGAGCCGATAACTGGAAGCTAATAGTGACACGAAAATTGTTGACTGGAAAAGCAAATCAACCAGCAGCATCACTCACACGATTGGGATGGGTTATACACGGATCCATACCCAGAAGCGTTGTAACAAATGAAAACGAAACAGTGTTACAAGTACAAACAGCTCAAGAGATCGAGAAAAGCTCAGTAACGAATAACCGAAATGACGAACTGAATGAACTCGTCAAGGAGAATTTCAATATTGATGCAGTAAGGGTCTCCTTGAACAGAAAGCCTGACGCAAAGGATGAACGCGCCAAGCAAGTGAGCAGTCCAATCAACGTGGCTATGGTTTCAGACTGCATGAAGGATCCACCAATACTGGACGAAGCACACTCGTTAACACGGTTGATGATTCAACACGAACATAAGAATCATAACCACGTAGGTAGGAAACAGATGGTCAACAACCTGCGACAGAAATACTGGGTGCTTCGATTACGTCCAGCAGTAAGAGCTATTCTACAGCAGTATACTCGGTGTAAGATACGGAAAGCTAATCCAACAATACCTGTTAAAGGCAATCTACCACAGCTCCGTCTACGAACGTACACCAGACCATTCTCACACTGCCGGATAGATTGTTTCGGCCCGATGTGGGTAACCATAGGGCAACGGAAGAAAAAACGTTGGAGAATACTTTAAAGAGTACCTGCCTACATTGGCACCACGTGGCGACGCCCAAAGATCTTTGCGGAATGCGGAGGTGGGTGATATCGTGGTAATTGCGGATGGATTATTACTTCGCAATGTATGGCCACGGGGTCTAATAGAACGTGTGTACACATGACGGTGTAGTACAAAGCACAGATGTGTAGACGTGAGGAGAAATTTCTTGACGGCCAGTTAGGCGTCTCATCATCCTCCCAATTAGTAAGGAAGGCTGCGAAGATCTGCGCCGAGGGGAGAATGTTGCGGATAGATGATGAAATTAGTCGAACTTAGCTCAAAATGTATAAAATAGAAATATGAATATCGCTTTCTCCTTCTATTGTTCTATTCTTTATATAGTACATCATATATCGGTCTCACTTAGAGGCTGTCATGGCCGATTTTGGCATTAACCAATCACAGATTAGACGATAGTGTGAAAGGGAAACAAGACGACTTTCTCCTTTTAACTTGGTTTATGATATGTTTATTTTCTGTGTATTTGGGTTATTTCCTACAATTGACAGTACGTAAGAATATGTTTTTATTTGAGCTAATTGTTTGTATTATGTATGTGTATATACATCTAACCCGATAGAACAGGGATATCGGAGAAATAGGGTTTTCCGATGAAAACTTTATGTCGTTTTGACTATTTTGTGTACAAAATATTTTATATCTTTAAGGCAGATTAAGCTGGTATCGACAACGTAGATTCATTGGAAAGACCTAGTTACAGGCAATGTTTAAGGATAAAATCACTTTGGTACAGATAGTAGATCATAGATAAATAATGTGAAATGATGTAAATTCATAGTCCAAATCTAATCCATAGTAAAGTCAGAATCGGAAAATTATGTATGGCTCTCGATAAGGTAACACATCGATATTTAAGTATTTTTGGACTTTTTACTCATTAATTCAGATAAATACAGTAAAGTAGAATTCACGTTGAAAAGTAGTAATTTTGTATCTAGTCGGCCAGTGTTCACGAGTTTACGAGTTATTAAATAAGTGATCAAGATACAAAGTGAAATAAATATAGTATACAGTCCATTTGAAGATAAGTTTTTTATTGAAGGGAATCCAGATACCGCACAATTATAATCTAATTTCTATTCAAGGTTGCGTTTGTGTAATAATTGACCTAATCTATATATACTGATAGACTAACTGACAGGTGATAATCAACGCACAGTCTAAACCGCTAAACATCGAGGTTATTATCTTTTTGTAACGTAGGGGTGCACTAAGAAACCCCCTTAAGAATTGAATTTCGAAAAATCACGAAATTCAATTCCTAGGGGTTAAAATAGGGATAAAACTACATGGCGGAGAGCTATTTCTTTATAAATATTGTAGACTAGCTTTTTGCCCATGGCTTCGCTTGCGATCGCTTTATAAAATTTATAGATTTTTCCCGTCTGTTGTCAGTCATTATTGTTGAACCAAAATAAGGTTAATTTACTTGTGAAAACTTATCAAAATCCGTTCAATGGTTTTGGAGATAAGTTCACACAAATAAACTGATAGACAGGCAAAAAGGGCTTTTTGCATTTTGTGACTCTTCCCACATTATTCTGAATCAGTTTTTGGTAAATATATTCGATGTACCACACAGTTTTTTAAACTTTATTATATGTAATGCTTAAAATATCAAATATTATTGTTCAATTGTTGGAATAATAACAAGCCTTCCAGACTTTGTTAAATGTCTGCACAACTATAGGCGATGACCACCATGCACTTACCATTAAATTGACGTCTGCCTTCTGAAAAAAAAGAAATGTAGGATTGAGTAGTGAATTCTGGTTATAGAGTTATAAAGTAATCGAACAAATTATTATAATTTCTGTAGACTATTACATTTAACCGCCTTATAAGAAACCAACAAAGTACAACGTTAAATTATTGTTAATTAATCTCTTTATCTATTTAAATAGAGAACTGTTTAATCCTGAAATCGTATAAATCGGCAAAGAATATTTGCACAAAACTTTTAATGCTTGTATAAACGCTTAATTTTTGTTGCCATAACCAAAAATCACCTCTGGTAAGTGGTAATATAGACCGTTTATTTTTATATTACGCTTTCAGCCACTTCGCCCCTGGCTAAGTGGCTTCATTCACATATTTTACTTCCAGATAGGTTAACCTTCTGTGAGGAGAGTCGTTTTATATGATTTTGATAAATTTGACGATGGTACTGCTCTTATAATAAACAGATAAAGAGTTTGACGTGAAGGTAGGAGCCGTTTTACGATTTATTCAATCTACGATCTTAATATTTGGGTTAACTTTTAAATTCTTATCTTGTTATTTTACACGATGTACAAACTATACGTTTGTTGAGTTAGTAGATACCTAATGTATTAATTCTATTAAATGAGCAATATTTGTATCACGTTCTCAAAAACGGCTCTAACGATTTCGATGAAAGTAACAATGTAGAATCGATCTACCTAGGTCTCATATCTGGGAAAATTCATTTTCTCTATTTTCACTCGAGCAGAGCTAGGTGGCCTAGGTACTTTATATGATAACGTATTAGTATTGAGCAGGGTAAAAGAACAAAAACATCATAGTTTTGTAGTTAGAGAGAATTATATGTTTTCGAAATTACTATATCAGTATCATCTTTTCCGACTCGATTCTTCCACCACCGAAAAACCCATTGCTTATCCATATGTTAGTTTATAAAAAAAAAAAAAACCAAACATTCATGTAATGAAATCTTATTTTTGGTTTATCTAAAAGATTATGTATGGTGGTTTCTTTTTTAATCATAGGGCTGACAAGCAGACAGGCGGTCCACCTGATGGTAAGTGGCTAACGTCACCTATATGCATTAGCAATACCAGTGGAATTACCGATGTGTTACCGACCTTTATAAAGCATACTCAATAATTGGGTAATAACCCACCCGCCTGATTGCCACTCTGAAGTCAAAAATCTGTCGTTAACCTATTGGTATGTTCCAATAGCTGCACTTGAGACCCAGTTCCCCTTTTAACCTCTGGCCAAATCATCTCAAGTCATGGCAAAGTTGTGGTCTAACATTAACCTGTTCACAGAAAATACAATTACCTATAGGACTCATAGTTTACGATATTACCATGTGAAACAGCAGTCAGTTTTAGTAATTTTCGTTTTTTTTTTATACAACATTGTCGGCAAATAAGCATACGGCCCGCCTGATGGTAAGCGGTGACGGTAGCCTATGAACGCTTGCAACACCAGGAGTATCACTCACGCGTTGCCGACCCTTCCCCCCTCCCCGATGAGCTCTGGTGACCTTACTCACGCGCAGGAACACAACTATAAGTTATTTGGCTGCGGTATTCTGTAAGGTGGTGGTACTTCCCCAGTCGAGCTGCTCTTTGCTTTTTGAGCGACATATCGCTATACTCTACCTCTCTTAAAAGGAAAAGAAGGATTTAATGTGCAATTTCCTTAAAACAAATATAAAAAAAGCCAGCCAAGTGCGAGTTGGACTCGCGCACCGAGGGTTCCGTACAAACTTCGTCCATCGTTCATCCATCACGGGAAATGCACAATTTTATTTATTTACCTTATTTGAGGTTACTGCCAATTATGCTTGACCTCTAAATTGTATCAGCACCCATACAACTTAGAGTTCATTATTGGTTGGCGTAACTATGTATGTATGGGGTCACCCTTTAATTTATTTTTTTATATTTTAGAATTTTTCCTTTATTTGTGCTGTAAGACCTTGTTTGTTGCCAAATTTCGTGATTCTAGGTCTACGGAAATACCACAAAACAAATAAAAGGGAAAAAAAATCGCGTTTGTTGTATGGGAGCCCCCCTTAACTATTTATTTTGTTTTTAGTTGTGCGGTATCTGGATTCCCTTCAATAAAAAACTTATCTTCAAATGGACTGTATACTATATTTATTTCACTTTGTATCTTGATCACTTATTTAATAACTCGTAAACTCGTGAACACTGGCCGACTAGATACAAAATTACTACTTTTCAACGTGAATTCTACTTTACTGTATTTATCTGAATTAATGAGTAAAAAGTCCAAAAATACTTAAATATCGACGTGTTACCTTATCGAGAGCCATACATAATTTTCCGATTCTGACTTTACTATGGATTAGATTTGGACTATGAATTTACATCATTTCACATTATTTATCTATGATCTACTATTTGTACCAAAGTGATTTTATCCTTAAACATTGCCTGTAACTAGGTCTTTCCAATGAATCTACGTTGTCGATACCAGCTTAATCTGCCTTAAAGATATAAAATATTTTGTACACAAAATAGTCAAAACGACATAAAGTTTTCATCGGAAAACCCTATTTCTCCGATATCCCTATTCTATCGGGTTAGATGTATATACACATACATAATACAAACAATTAGCTCAAATAAAAACATATTCTT
The DNA here is from genome assembly GCA_951216915.1 of Tetheella fluctuosa. Lineage (NCBI taxonomy): Eukaryota > Metazoa > Arthropoda > Insecta > Lepidoptera > Drepanidae > Tetheella > Tetheella fluctuosa. The sequence goes on along the minus strand of OX578219.1, from coordinate 12,227,377 downwards.
ACGTACTGTCAATTGTAGGAAATAACCCAAATACACAGAAAATAAACATATCATAAACTAAGTTAAAAGGAGAAAGTCGTCTTGTTTCCCTTTCACACTATCGTCTAATCTGTGATTGGTTAATGCCAAAATCGGCCATGACAGCCTCTAAGTGAGACCGATATATGATGTACTATATAAAGAATAGAACAATAGAAGGAGAAAGCGATATCATATTTCTATTTTATACATTTTGAGCTAAGTTCGACTAATTTCATCATCTATCCGCAACATTAGTATTTGTTGTTATAGCGGCAACAGAAATACATAATTTGTGAAAATTTCAACTGTCTAGCTATAGTGGTTCTTGAGATACAGCCTGGAGATAGACAGACGGACGGACAGACAGCGAAGTCTTAGTAATAGGGTCCCGTTTTTACCCTTTGGGTACGGAAACCTAAAAACGAAAGTAAATAGGTGCGGTAAATATGTCTTTCGTAAAAGTAAGTGGTACAGAGCCTTGTGTCACATTTGAATTTCAAATGCGGTTATGTTGTTTGTTTTCTGGGCAATACGAATGAGGTTTCATTGTACCGCATCGCGTGCTGAAAACGGAAGACTGAAATATAATTAATTATAACAATAATTGTTACCAAAACCATGATAGGTATATGTAAGGTAAATTATTCAAAGAATATTGGGGACGAAGAATTTACAGTTTTTTTTTATACTACATTGTCGGCAAACAAGCATACGCATACAACATATATCCCCGAGGAGCTCTGGCGACCTAACTCACGCGCAGGAACACAACTATAAGTTATTTGGCTGCGGTATTCTGTAAGGTGGAGGTACTTCCCCAGTCAAGCTGCTCTTTGAGCGACATATCGCTATGCTCTACCTCTCTTTCTTTACTTTGTATTGACTGTTTGACCACAATCTCACTTTGTTAAGTGATTGTGTGGCCAGAGGAACCTCAAGTGCAACTATTCCTTACACACCAGTAGGTACATGGCGACAGATTTTCAACATGAGGGTGATAGCCAACCAGGCGGGTACTACAAAATACCCGTGTCAGCTACCACCGTGCTATGGTTTACTCACGATGTTTTCCTTCATTGAAAGCTCGAGCTCATTGTAGGATTCGAACCAACGAACTTCGACGTGGCTCCCACGTCATTAACACTGATCTAATATAGCCTTACAGATATTAAAATTATTATATTTAAAATCTTATTTTATCGCATAGTTACTCAACGTATGCAACTAAATAAATACGTAGGTACATTTTGAAAATCTTTGTAACTAGAAACAATAGTTCGCGTTGAATGTGGTTTTCACTTTAATTTCCCTACACTTGTACAATTACATAGTGCAATTTCAGATCCGTTCGTATATTTTGCTGTCGGCCACATCGTGTTGTGTTTATTTCATTCTATTTATTCCGCATCTTGGTTCCACGAGGGGATGGTTTATGTGCTGTGTGCAAACAGCATTAACTATTTCATTGCTATTAAACTTGGTTGTAATTAGTTAACGGAGAATTTAAAATAATTAACAAGAAATAAGAAATTAATTACTTGTGAGGAAATAATAAAACATGTCCAATTCAATGGACTAATATGTTATCGAAATACGTAGGACTAGTGTCTTACCCGCACAAGTGCATAAATTCAACTGTACTTGGAATGCCTTTGTTAAGAGCAGTTGTTTATATAACCACAAGTTACCTGGTACCTCTAAATGACCCCACAAACGTAACAAGATTTCTGCAACAAAACTTTAAAACCATCAACTACTTTAAACACACCCGTTCTCATTCTCGCTCCCTGCAGAGAGGTTTCATTTAATTTTATTTTTTGTTTCTGTTTGTAATAGTTGAGGTTAAATCGTGAGTCGTAAAATACAGGCCCTCCTTTTTTATTATAATTGTCTTTGTGACAATTATGTTGCTTATCGTATATGCAACTTATTGTGGGTGAAAATAAAGTTATCTTTTGAACCAACTCCACACAACTTAACAGCTGTTGAATATAAAAAGCACTAGATATTTTTACTATAGTTTAACTTACCATTATGTTTATTGCTTACGTAAAATCGAGAAAAGATCAAAAATATTCTTGATATTTACTAATATTTGCGTAATTCAATAATTTATCATGAGTATGTCAATCTTGGGCATCCAGTGTTTTCCGACGACCTTTATACCTTTTTTTCACAAGATCGGTCGGCCAACTTAGATTCCTTTGTCCAACGTCTTGCGGCTGAGATGATGATGATGTCAATCTTAACAAACGTGCTAAAAGAAACTAAGAATGTGACAGTAGCAACGGAATTGTGCTACAATATCTAATATTATAAAAACAGTAATTCCCTACGTTCTCCGGTCAGTGGCCGGGTCAGTTACTATATAAATTCTTCTTCTTTTACGATTGTACGAGAAACGTGAAGCGTAACGTTTGTTCGTTTAGGGAACCATAACAATGGTGGAATCGGAAATCGAACGGTTTTGTCTGACACAGTGGCTGGTTCATCTGAAATTCTGATAGCTCTGTTCACTTGGGGCTGGGAGTGCTCAGTGCGATGTCATTGCATGGTTTTATGTCAATTTTGTTGTTAAAGTGTATTGAGAACACATTGCTAATGCATTTGCTGATTAGTAAGATGATACAGTAGTAGATTGTTAAATTAGAGAAAGGAAAAATAGTAAAAAATGTACCTTTAACTAGGTTAAAGCTCTCTCTCTCTATATACAGAATCTACCATTACATAAATGATTATATTTTATTAAACAATTGCATTCACGCTCGATACGTGTGGCACTCGGGGACTGCCGCGGTAAAGCTATTGCATAGCATTTTTTATCATCTTATGCAATTATTATTATTTTTTTATTTTTCATTTATGCAGTATTTTTTTTGTTTTCTTTCATATTAATAGATACCTATACACCTAGGTATATACTTTCTTACAAACAACTGCTTACGTATTCGTCCGATTTCGGAGCAGCTCGTCTTAGGTTTTATTTTCGTTGCGGAATTTCTTGATTCGGTCGCCGCGCTCAAAGCCCGCGATAAAAGCTATACAATAGCTTAATAAATTTGATAATGAATGACTTACTCCATTAGTTATGAAAATGACTAAGAATGTCGCAGAATTAATGTCATAATAAAAACCATTCATTCATTGTAAGCCCTAACAAGGGACAATTCAATTATTAAACTACATAGTTTCATGTCATTATAGAAAAAAATAAAATATTATATTGCGTTACATTTCAATTTCATTGGCATTTTCAGCTAAATTGAGTTATTTACCCATCTCTCTTCGGCAGATTAAAGGGTTTCAACATCTTTCAACCAAAAAGTAGGAACAATCACCAGACAAAATGCGACAAACTCCAAGTTCCACGATACTTCAAAGTGATCCCCCTTTGATGTGTTGAAGATAAAATTTCATATGCAAAATAAAATTAAAGGGTAGGTGCTGCGAACATATACGCTAAGCGTAGCGTGTCATGTGTAATAAGCGTGCAAAAAGAGATGGCAGTTTGAAGTGCCGCCGCGCGGTCGTAGGTACTATTGGTTCAATACTCGATCAATATTCGCTATTCTCACTCGATCTTGTTTGAGACAAAACAACGAGAGCAGTTAGGACATATGTATGTACATAGTTTACCCCGCGGACATCTTCACATAGACTTAAAAGTTTACTTCTCGAGCATCATCTAATAAGAAACAAGGCGAGTGCCTGAAAATTTAACCTACACTTTAGTTTAGAGAAGGGTTGCGCTGTGCAAATTGTATTTTTTTAAATATAAGAAAACATCTCTTCACGCCCATTATACCCGAAGAGGTGGGAAGAGGTCTTGGAACTGATATCTACCTATATTTCATCATTAATATTTTAAATTCCAACATGAGATGTTATGTGCATTACCACCGTCTCTCGAAGATATAATATATGCCTGCTTAAGGCAATCATTTCTCGTCAAAGCAACTTCATAATTCATAATTATTCGACGTTTGTGTCACTTTTGAAAAGTCACACTAATCTCGCAGTTAAAACTTAAATCAAATTACAGTCGAGTTTCCTTTCCATAGTAAATATCAAACTCATGTTTTATCTTATTCATGAGTACCGATAGAGATGGGTTTTTAGAGTGGAAAGTTAAGTGAGTTCGCTGTTTATAGTACCACTGTCATATTATTTCTGTAAATAAAACTTTTTTTCTAGTTTTCACTTTTCGTAAACCTATGTATTTCGCTTTAATGGTGTGAGTATAGAGCGTTACCAGGGTGCAGGCGGAACTTCGGTCAATGACCCGCCTATGCCTTTGTCAGAAAAAAATATAATCACAGAAGGGAACAAGACAGCAAAACAAGCTTCTTAAAAAATAATAGAAATTACAAAAATGTACAAAGCAATTGAAAAGAAAAGAAACATATAAAACTAAATAATTATTATTTATAATATGATGTCAAAGAGGACATCAATTCAGAATCTATCCCTTGGCAGCACTGAATTTTAGCCTCCTGAAAAATATAGAAAGCACTTGTGGGAATACTCTGACTTACCAATAAATTAATAATGTAAATTCTATCAAATAAATAAATGGTATCGATTACACCAAATGTTTTCATATAATTTTCTTCAATAGATAATTTTCACATTTCTAGAAAAGCACTCCAGTATTATTATTTGTATTTCTTATAATCTTTTCCTGTAATTTTTTACCAAAAGTGAACTATATATATTTATTCAAGGAAATCTATTTGTAGATCATAAGTACAAACATAAAAAAAAATATTATTATTATTATTTATTTTTTATTTATGCAGTTTTTTTTTTCCTTTGATATTAATAGATACCTATACACCTTTATACTTTCTCAGAAACAGCTGCTTACGTATTCGTCCGATTTCGGAGCGGCTCGTCTTAGGTTTTATTTTCGTTACGGAATTTCTTGATTCGGTCGCCGCGCTCAAAGCCCGCGATAAAAGCTATAAAATAGCTTAAAATGATTTTGGCATCTAAGCATTCAGGTAACTTAAATAATCGTGACACGCGCAAATGTAAAATTGTTTATAACTCATGATATTAACGTGCGCCTGATTCATGAATTTTCACGGAAATAAATATAGGATTAGGGACAAACGGGCCGATGAAAATACGATGCGCCATGCATATAAATACGCTGGTTAAAACGGAAAAGTGTCTTCGCGCTTCGAGGGTAGTGAAGGTTTAAGGAAGCAAAAGTTTAGGGAAAACATTTTAATATCAATAAAAATATACCATCACTCAATAACTAAGAAATTGTGGAGCTAATAAAAAGAATATACTAACAGACATAATTGAGAACATTTTTAATTTACTTTTTTAAGTCGATACATTTATTTTTCTTACTAGACTTACGAATGATATAAGTAAGTCAAAGGATCATAATAAGTCTACCCATAATTTAAATTCAACCCCTAAGATAGTAAAATAGAGGATTGCGAGTGAAAGCGCGGGGCGAAAAGCAAGTTACACATAAACAAAAAAAAATCTAATCCACTGCTAATCAAAGTAACAAAACAACTCCAAATAAGCAACCGATGTTTTTATATAATGAGATGCAGGTTTCTTTTCATTACGTGAAAGCTTCGCGACAGTGCCTTAATTAACATAATCGAGCTCTTTGACCGTGTGTTTGTCCGTAAAAAAAGGACCGGATACAACGTAGTCCATAAACACTGCAATTCAATCTACACTGTTTCCTTTCCTTTCTACTTTGACCGCTGTAAAAACCTGTAACGTTTATTGTATAATTTTTACATTTAGTTGCTCTTAAATTGTTAAATTTAACAATTTTCTTAAATCTAGCAATTTATACATTCTATATTCACATAACTAATGCATTCTTTATGAGCATTTTGATTGGAACGTGTGTAAATAACGTAAATTCGAGGATGATAAATTATTTATATACTAATATTATAAAGCTGAAGAGTTTGTTTGTTTGGTTGAACGCGCTAATCTCTGGAACTACTGGTTCGATTTGAAAAAAATATTGTAGTGTTAGATAGCCCATTAATTGAGGAAGGCTATGGGCTACTTTTTCTCTCGGAAAAACAGGGAAAATCGGGAACGCGACCGGATAATTTCATAAAAGATGACAAAAATAATTTATAGATTACTACTCTTGCATACTCACAATATGGTTGGATGTTAAACAAGCGTATTGCACACATAGCAATAATTGCAATGAGATATGACAATAATCTCTCATGTAAACACATAACTATAGGATAACAACAAAGGCTTTCAGTTAAATTTAATACAACTCGACAATACAACCCTATTCTATTGTATTATTGTGATGTGTAATTAAAGCCGTAGCCTATGTGCTATTCCAGACTATAATATATCTTTAGGCCAAATTTCATCCAAATCCATTCTGTGGTTCTGGCGTGAATGATTAACAATAATGCAAACTTTCACATTTATAATTTTAGAGTCTGATTTGAAATGAAATATTACAAGATAGCCATTAAACAAAAAAATATATAAATATATGAATTCCTTTTCCATTAATAAATTTACGTCCAACACCACAAATTGCTTATTTCTAGATGGGGTATTATTGCAGTAACATAATAAGCTCACTACAGGATCCTATCCTCCGAAAATGAAAATGTACTCCATCCAAGCGTAACCTATTACCAAATAACCCTATATTCGTGAACTTTATTTCAAAGCAGTAAAGATGATTTTAGATTGGCAGTAGGTATATGAAAGTGGTGAAATAACATTTCAGTAACGTACTCGTAGAAGTCCAACATCTAAAATTCAGATGGAGTTTTTCAGGGCCAGTTTTGGGCAGAAGCCAATGTTTGCCTTTCAGTACGTTTTCTGTTAATTTGTGGACTGGCATTTAGTGTTTTTTTTTTGGATTTACTTCACAATTCATGATATGATTGCTATTCTATTACTTGAAATTACCTTCTTTTACAATTAGGTACTAAGAGAAATCTATGAATGTAGCAATTTTGTTAATTAAATCATTTTTATAATTTCAGTTTACATACGCTTTTTTATATATAGGTCTATAGACGGCAAGTGGTAAGGTAAAGGTGGTAAGAATACAAAGCCTAGTGAACTGCATCTTAAGTGCAGCAGCTTAAACATATTGGTAGGCGCTTGCCAATAAATTTTCAACGTATGTGTCAGCCAACCAAGTTGTCATGCCATTTGACTTCACTACCTAATGAACTGTTTATGCCTATTTCTAGTTACTTTGTGACTTTTACTAACCAATTTATATTTTTCCTCTGTAGCAATTTGCATTGGTATAATTACTAAGATCTATATAATACCTATAAATTATCAAAATTTAGTTTTTTTATATATTTTATATACAGAGTGATTTTGTTATCACTGGCAATACTTGCAGGGGTGGAAGTACTCATCAATGTGAACAACTTTTATTATAGGGCTAACTCTGATATCGCGTAAAATAATACGGTTGCTTCATACATTTTGGTCGAGTAGGTATTGAACTTTTGTATGGAACAGCTGATAATTTTTTCATGATTTCACAGTTAGTCCCATTATAAAAGTTGTTCATTTTGATGAGTACTTCCACCCTTGCAAGTATTGCCAGTGATTACAAAATCACCCTGTATATTTAAATCCTGTCGTATCAAGTAGTGAACATTGTTGCCGTCAATTGGGCATACCTACCAATTTCAGAAATACGTATGCGTTCATGTTACTTCTAATACAGTTCTTAATTACTTAGGTAGTAAAAGAAAATTAAAAAGAAAAACAAAGTATGGCCACAGCGTAATTACATACAGTGGTCTATCGCGTTTAAAGTCACGCGAAATGCCGCTTTGTATAGGCATTCGTAATTGCTCCATTGTGTCCCAAGCGATTGTATGGCAGCTTGTGCTCGCTACCGCCCCTCTCTCACCCCGCAAGCCCCGGACGATTGCTCTGTCTAGACATGTCCGTTGGCCGACTTTAAGAATGAGTTATATAGACTGTGGTATGGCTGTCAGAAGCTTAGATCCAACTGACGATAAAGTCCCAAGGTTTATCGTAAAACGGATTGTTACTCCACACAGGTGGAGTTAATTGAAAAATCCTTTTAGTGTTTATAGGTACCTTTAGTTTAGTAATTAAGTTTTAAAGTAAGTAGGTAGTTGTAGTATAAACAGATATGTTTTATGTGTTTGCTTATTTTAAGCGGTTCAAGTTAAGCTTTCATATATCGAGTAGATAATTCTTAATTCAGTATGTTAATGTTTTTAACAAGAAGAGTAAAAGGTATATAGGCTTGTTTGGTAAGTGATGAAGTTGCTGTAGAATAAGTTGCTTAGAAAATAAACTGTCTTCGAAGTGCAGCTGTTGACGTCAGTACAAAGTCAGCTTGATGGTAACTTACAGGCGGGCATTAAAGTACCACCGCGCGTTTTTTTTACGAAAACTCATGTTAACAATCGACCATTTGTTATATATTTTCTTTTCATTGATTTATTATCATAATTTAATCACTTTCGGGTAGATATAGTATTAGATTTTTATAATAGGAGGCTACTAATTTAAAATCGGTTGCTAAGCAACAGTTAATTTGATTCCTTTGATATCATATTAATAAATACCTTATGACGTTTTACAAGTTTTTTTTTATTTACCTTCGTTCGCTATCGGTTAAACGTAAGGATTGATTGTGCGAGTACCTGCCATCAACAGAAGACAATGCTGATGTATTGTACGCAGACGCCTTCAGTCAGATAACAACTGATTGTTTACCAATGGTATTACGAGGTAATGTGGTCGTAGAGATTTAATTGTGCAATGTTATATGACCGAATATTTGTGTGAATCAAAAAGAGTAGATAGGTACATTCTTGTGGTCATTTAAGCAGCTTTCTCTTTTTTTATGTGACATTCTAGGCCTTTTAAATGGCCTTTGCATAAATCGATGTAAAAATTTGACAGTTAAACATAAAACTGAATAAATAGTTTGTGACTTCTGTTTGTAATAATTTAAAATTATATTATTTCAGGTAATTTATCGACATTATCGAGTTCTTCAATTCTGCGAAAGTAAATATTAACAATGAAAAAGATAATATGTAAGTCACATTTTTTACTTGACTCTTATATCACAATTAACTGAAAAGCTACGCTAGGTAAATATTTAAAAGAAATTCAAAGTCTGAGAACTATAATTTCCATTCCCTTAATCAGTATTGAGCTAGGCAAATAATATCCCTTATTAGCAACTCTAAACTGAGCCAGACTAAATTATTTAAGCATATTTGTCTTCATAATTTAATATTTATTGGCTTTACCGAACATTATTCCATAATATAGGTAGTGTGTTAAGTTATGAATTTCATCTGCTTTAGTTTAAAATGAGAACTATTTAATTTGTTCGGTTATTTATAAGTGAAGGTATGTACGAGGTATGAAAAAGAAACTTGCAAACTTTATGTTTAAAAAGTTTTAATAATGTGTTTCGTTGGTGGATTTTTTAAAAGCGGTTTTACAATAATGGATGTTCTACTATTCACTATAAGGTTGACTTTTAGTTGATAATATCCTGGGACACTCCTCATACACGGCCATCTGATTCCAAACTAACAGAGCTATTACCTTGGAAACCAGATAACTGATATACCTACTACATTATACTATATACTTATAGCGATGGTTCTTTAAATGAATTTTGAACCAAAAAGGCTTATATTTATATAATTATTATATTTACTGACTCTAACGCTCGGTTCGGAAGGTTTCTTTTACTGAGAAAAGCCGGCAAGAAACTCAGCAATTACTCTTTTCAAAAACCAACTCAAATTTATTGCTTAATATTATTTATTTAGTCTCACTGACAATACTTGTGTGTATATGACAAAAAGGAAAAAGTATCAAACTTATGAGTATGTTACTTAGTGAATAAATGGATAAGCAGACCAGCCGCCACAAGCAGCACCTGTTCACAAGTATGACGCATGTGGCAACCATCGCCCTCCGCGCACATAGGGAAGTGAGCGACCCGCCACACGACGCCGCCGCAAGCAAAGACCCCAAAGTGAACCCCACTCTATAGATCTATGTCTGTGACCCCACTGTAGAAGCGACACTCACACCCTCACGCTACTTTTACGTCACCTGCAATGCAGCAGTGCCCAGCACGGTAATGCACGGTGGTAGTAACCACCTGCCTGGCTACCACCGTCAAATTACCAATTACTTAATGTGTATTGACAGTTGTACTTGAGCCAGTAACCATAAAGGTCAGCGACACATTGGCAATTCCCCTGCTATTGCTAATGTCCATAGGCGACGGTACTTACCATCACGACCAACTGCTTTATCAGCTTTCTGAAATAAAATTAAATAAAAAATATGAGTATTGCAAGTACCGGCGTGGCGTCACTCACACACGCACACATACATGTGTGTGGACAGGCTGGTGCTCCGGAATTAGTAGTAGATAATTAAATTAGTCAGCTTGTATGATGTGTCGGTGTGGTTTGGGATCAGATGGCCGTGTGTAAAGCATCTCGAGATAATATTATTATACTAAGTTTCCTCGTTTATCAGTTATAGTAAGGATAACTAGGCCATTGTCTATTCTGTCAGTTATAACAGAGTTTTATCAATATGGCAAAAAAAAAAAAAACATTTTCTGACAGAACTTCAATGTACACTTTTAAAGAAAATGTTTCTTGTTTTAAAAAACATTAGGTCGTGGAATAGCCCACGGAAACGGGACCAAGTAAGTTACTTATTTATAAAATGTTATCTACATTACCATCGCGCCACCAAAGAGTGAGTAAATGAGAAAAAAAGGGCAAAAAGTCGACTCAATGTCGATTTGAATTCCTCTACACGAGAAATGAGTATTTAGGGCACAGCTTATCAAATTGTGGCGAGTGAATAGCAAGGATTATTCTTGTCGCTTATTAAATTTTTTATTCGATTATCATTCATTCAATGTATTCGTTTAATTATTTTTTCAACCCTTAAATATTTAAATATGCTTGATTTGATTTTAATTGGTAAAAAATAACTTTTTTTTTATGTTTTCTCGGGATAAAGGTACCTTATATTTTATTCTAGAGTATAATCTATCTACGTGACAAGTTTCATCCAAATCCATTCAAGGGCGGAAGCTAGTCATATATATATGAAAATATTCTTATTTATTTAACCTTCTGTAAAATAATATTATTGTCTACATAGACAAAATGTATCTACAACTTATAATCCAATGCGATTATGCCAAACCTTTTAACTCGTAGAAAGTTTCACTTCACTTTCGAGACACTCACACCCCAGGTTTCCGGGGCCAAGAGGGAATTCCCTTCGCACCTCAAAATATTTGTAAAACGAGGAAAACGTGTTTTTTACACGATAAACCTCGCAAAGCCTTTCATGTCGCACGTCATTTTTTTATCAATATTTTTTTTACAACACATTGTGTTGTTTATTAATTTCTGAATGGTTATTTATCGTTGAGTCCTAGGTTCGACGATAAATATTATCATACTTGCTAATATTACCTATACATGCAAAAGATTGTGTGTGTTTGTTACACAGCTCCGTTAGTAATCGCAGAACGGTTTTGAATTAAATTTGGCACGCATACAATATACTGAATGAACATCCTTGACTTTTTATCCTGGGAAAACATGAAATCCTGGGGAACGCGGAGCGTAAATTAGTATGGTATAATTGATGTTTTTTTGCTTTAAAATAGATGAAGGTAAGTTATTCAAGGAAGCAAATAACATGATTATCAAAATGATAATTATGTGCTCACTAGCTCCTGCCCCGCGGTTTCATCCAGGTCCCCAAGGGATCCTATGTTTTTCAGGGATAAAATGTACTTTATGTGTTATTCCAGAGTATGATCTATCTATGTGATACTTCTGTTTAGAGAAAATAAACATGAACTTATTATTTGCAGGAAATTGCAAAAAAAAATCTAAGCTGATTAGTGATAAAGAATAAGTAAAGAGTAAAGTTAAGTAAATCAAAGATACATTAAACCGCACGACATACAAACGGAAACCATTAAAGATTCCGAACGAAACCGTAAATGGCAAATAAACACAACTTCCTCAATAACCTGACAAAATAAACCTCATTTGTGCAAATCATTTTCAAAAATATCCACGTTGGAATAACATATTTTCGTGGAACACCGGAATACCTAGGAATTATTGGAATGGTGGGGTGTCCCCCACCCCCCATGCTGTATAATCTGTCGTATGTAGTTGCAACTTTCAACTTAGAACCCTTGCTATTTTATTTAAGTTCCTATTTCAATAGCAATAATTTTGATCGAAAAATATACTGTTTTGTTTTGAAAAATAGACTTCATCGGCGTAATATCAATGATTATGAAGCTAAAGATATTAATATCATAAAATCTGAAAACATTTGCTTCTAAATGCCGCTAGGTATATTAATGTCATCATTTCATTGTTCTGTTGAACGTTGGGCTGTAGAAAGATTGCACGCAACGTATAAAATACCTGTTATTTTAAATATTAAATTAATGCCAATTATATTTTGAACAAGCACTGAATAATTTTAACAAAATATTACATAGATAAAACGCAATATTCAAACTTTTCAGCAAACTGCAATATGAACGTTTAAATCTATAAAATTTTAAATAACTCCACGCTGTATTGCAGTGCTGTAAAAGTAGATGGTAGCATTTATAGCCCTTGTATATTTGGTAATATTTTGTGACGATGCTATATGAAATGAGTGTCCACTAAAGGAATTCTATGATCAATATTATAAAAGGACTTTTACGGCACACAATATTGTTTTATTTTCCGAACCAGAAGGACCTTTGACAGCCATAGACAACGACTGAGTTCAGTTGAAGAGTGATAGAAGCTTTTTTCAAAAATACAGACTAAACCTTCTTTAAATTAAAAAAAATAAAAACAAATGAAAACTAGGTATGAACACACACTTACTCCCTTTAAACACAACCACAGGTTCTTCCCTTTATTTTTAAATAATAGATAAACCATAGCGCATCAGACCGGTAATATATTTCTTGAAATAAATCCTTATAAAAGTCTTCATAAAAAAAACTAAAAAAAAACAGACAACAGAAAATACTCAAGAATTCGAGATAATTTTTAATGAAATAAAAAATTATCTCGAATTCTTTAAAAATACATTTCTTGTCACGCACAGTCCTACAAAAGGCGTGAAGCGTAAAGCTATAATTTCCTAACGAACTTACTTGGCCTAGCCAGCCATGGCTCAGTAGGACACAAATGGACTACTAATTTATGGTAACAACGAAAATTGCTTCCCAAAAAAGGCCCGCGAAACGCTATGAATAAAATTCCAGTTATTTGGCCGACACTTCACTGGGCTCGATTTAAATATTTAAGGCACGACATACGCACGAGCCATCCGCCGGCTACTAGACGCCCTACAACGTAAGTAGCTATCAGTTGCTCTCTTATTGCTTTTGTTGTTTGTGTTGAGGTAGGTCGCACGTTTTTGCAATAATTTATGACAAGTCATTATAATGATATGATTATTTATTTTTAATTATTTATAATTTTACTTAAAAGACTATTCAAATTATCTTTAAATACTTGTCTTTTTCATAAATAACTCCAACTGCTGACTAAGACTTTCATAGAATTTTATCAATTTGACAGATTAGTGGTGTATAGTAGTTAAATATGGAATATTCATTGTTATAAACTGAGTTTTAAAATTAAATAATATTTGCATATTTATTTTTGTCAAATTGTATTAAACAAACATGAAAATATCCTAAATAGTAACTAAGTAGTGCTACCAATTGCTGATGCGTGATTGCAGTTGCACAAATGCACAATAAGTGATTTATGTTTCATTAATTGATGGATTACCTTTCTCAAGTTATTATCGTAATCCCTTGTATTGTAAAAACTTTTATTGAAAACCGGATATTACCAGTTTTGTTTTGGAAGCCATCTTTTTTGTTCCATGTATTGGGCTAAAAATACGTTACTATAATCGTACAAGCTTTATTTTATGTTATGATTTTTTTAATCGTTTGCAAAATTTTGGGCCATGTTTATAATAATTAATCTTAGTTGAATTGTGTAAATTTAAAATGATCAATAATAAAACATAACTTTTAGTTTGTTTTTTTTTTATAAAGCGTGTAAGTGTGAATTTTATAAATTTTATGAGATTTTATGTAGTTTTTTCACTGATTATGCTATTTGTTTTTTTTTTTTTTACGAATACTTTGAATTAATCGACCGAAAACCTGTCAAGCTTCCTGGCAAGGTCAGGGTGCAAATTGATGTAAAGACTCATACAAAATTCTAATGCTGAGAGGTCCAAAATCTTGTACTAAATCTAATTTACTTTACAATTTTACATTCTCGCTGTAGGTAGACTTATTGTTTTTGAATACATTCTTAATTTTTTTTTCCAACATACAATATAGGCATTTCAAAAATACAAATAAATCATCAGTAGCTGTGAATAATGGAAGAAAATAGGCTAAATAGTGAAAGACAATGGCGTTAACTCAATCAGGGCCGGATAAAGCAATCAAGTTAGACAGATTACAAGTTTAACGGGTCCATCGTGCCAGAATCATGCATTATTACTGAACGTTGCAGTTTAAATGGGGTAGCTGAACTTATTTTATACTAACTTTTCACCCGTGGCTTTGCTTGCTCAATAATATATTCTAGGACAATATATTCTAGGACATTATTCCTCACACACGGCCATCTGACCCCAAACTAAGCAGAGCTTGTAGGTACTATGGAAGCCAGATAACTGATATACTACATATACTACTTTTCTTTTGTAAATACATACATATATAGATAATTACACCCAGACACAGGACAAACAGACATGTTCATGCACACAAAATTAAATGTTTGTCCTGGGTGGGAATCTAACCCACGACCTGCGGCGTGATAGATAGGGTATCTTACCAACCACGCCAACCACGCCAACCGGCCCGACAAATAATACAGTGGTTTAGGAAAGAATGTTAGGAAAAACACTAAGAAACAGTCGAAAAATCGAAAAAATCAAAACTCTAACTCAAACCGTACACGATGCGGTCAACATTATCGATCTCACGTGGATAATTTTAACTTACATATTATATAGGTACATAATAGTAGTAACTGTGTTACATTAATGCAAATCAAGGGAGTAAAACAGCGCTGGTCTATATAATTTTCCTCTCCACACCACATATTTCGTACCCAAGGTCCTTCCCATCATAAAATTAGCATAAATATATAAATGTATTTTGCATGTAACAACGATACACAGATAACAATAATCCATAAAGGACTTTAAACACAACCCTTTCACCAATCGTGTAATGGGTTTTCCACACGACTCAAAGTAAATTGCCTATTTTTCACAAGTCTCCTCACCGGCTAAAGCTCTTTCTAAGTGACAGTCCGAAGTTACGAGCCCTTGGAAAGTTCGATTACGGGTTTTTTCCCGCGAATTTTATGGGCGGATTAGGGGGAGGCTTGTTCGGTAACGCATGCCTCTCCCAGGACATATCTGAATGGATTTCTATCCCATTTTTATTATACGTAGTATGTCATGAGTCCATTACCCAGATTATGTAGATAATTCTATACATTATGGACTTTCAAGGTAAACCTTGAGTTAAACACTTTTTGTTATTTCTATCACTAAGCCACTTTAAAAAGTAAGCCTTATAAATAGTATTCATAAATTCCCCCAAAATACACGTAGATAGCAAACAAAAATACATAATTGTCGCCAGTAGCGTAGGCCCGTGTAAAAACATTAGGCAGCGTACAAACTGTAAAAACACTTGCTACAAAACGGCTCGTTAACGGTGCAAAAAAATAAATACACGTCGCTTACATTTAATGGCCGACAAAAATACAGCAATAAAAATGTGAAAAAATTAACAGTTAAGGGTGAACTGCATTTTTCACAAACTGATTCTGTTTTACGTTTGAATTGTGCGCTACGAAAGGTTGCTACATATTATGCACTACGAAAATAATATTAGGTACTTTCGTAGACGTCTACGAACGTTGAGCGAGCTACGAAGTTATCTGCATAACATGGCTAGAACACGTTATTTATGACGTAGAACTTGCTACAAAATATATACAAAATTCAAAAATCATTTATTCAGTTTAGGCCCTAATAAGGCACTTATGAACGTTACAAATGATTCTACCACCGGTTCGGAATACACTTGGACTGAGAAGACTCCGGCAAGAAACTCAGCAAGGGACATTTTTTTTTATAGATCTTTGTTCTTTTTTATTTTATTTAATTTATGTAACTATTTCATTACAAATAACAAAGTTTATAAAATTATAATGAAACAGTTTGTGTAGCGAACATTTCATTTAAATGCATTCTTATCTTCTACAAAATCAGAAACATTATAGTAACCTAACCTAACCTAACTATTTATACAAATAAAATTAATGAATGAATGTGTTGCTAAGCGCAAAACTCGAGAACGGGTGGACCAATTCGGCATGTTTTTTTTTATAGTGGAAAAGTTGCCCGGACTATTGGAATATTTGGGAATAACTTAAAGTATAGGACACCGATATTTTTGCGTTAGATATCCGATTCAACTTTCTATCTTAAGAATGCAGGTCCCGGGGGACAGCTAGTAATAATAATATTATTATATCGAAAACTACACATAGTGCGCAGAACGGATGGCCGATGGGGCCGAAGAGTTCTGGAGTGGAGACCACGGACCGGCAAGCGCAGCATAGGACTTCCGCTTACACGGTGGACAGACGACCTAGTAAAGGTCGTCGGAAAGCGCTGGATGCAGGCCCCCCAAGACCGGTCCTATTGGAGATCCTTAGGGGAGGCCTATGTCCAGCTGTGCCTCTTGCCGCTGAGATGATGATGATGATGATGACATCGAAAACTGCCTCGTATAAGAGACAGTATGTTAAATGATTATTATATAACTACTAAGCGTGTGAGTTTCGAAGCAATCAAGTTAATGAATAAAGTTATATGGAGTGATGTTACAATTAAACGTTAAGTTTGTTAAGTTATGTAATTCTGTGGTTAATGAGTTGGTACATGTTTCAATTTAGATTGATAACATACTGTATGTATCAGTTATCACAAATTATTTTGTAATCAGCACTAACATGCCAATGGTAAAGTAAAATACTGATATATGAATTTACAATATTTTATAATTAACTATGGAGGAACAAGGTTAATTATTTTTTTCATTCTCAGGCACTATGACCCGCCAGGCTAGGTCCGCGGTCCAACTGTTGATTTTGGTATCTTGTATATATGCATTATACTCGAAGAACTTTGTTAGCGCGATGTAGAATCTTGTTGCGTAGTTTGTAATCTTAGTTTTAGTAGAAAAAAAAACAAAGTACGAGTTTAACGATACCCTTAGCATGTGAATGTAATTATTAAAATGTATTTGAGGAGATTGAGTTTATGAGCAATTAAGCCACAAACAAGCAATTTACCACGGAATTTGCATATCAAATAGCCAATAGGTACACACGAGGTTGATATGATCGGATGAAGTTAAAAATGTTAACACGAATTATAATGAATGAAGTTATTTGTTTTTTTTTTATATTTATCTGACGCATGATATTATATATCTATCCTTGGGAATGGCAAAATAAAAAATATATTATTTACAGATTTAAAATTAAAATCAATAAAAAATCTGGAACGTAAAGCGTGATTTAAAAACGAATATAGTATATAAGTGATAAAAAAAATCAAATCACCATGACTGTGTTCTGTAAACAGTAATTAATATATTTTTTTATTTTTAATTAAATAAAAAATAGTATAACGTTTTTATTGCCGTAAAAACTGAACTCTAAACTGTAAAAAGTATTCAATAAAAGTGATGAGTTGGTATAATATAAAACAGCGCTAACGCCATCTAGTAGTAGCCCTCGTAACAATGTAGGTCATTATAAACGAATTGAAGTACTTTTCAGCGGACGGACCACATTTTCTCATTTTACAATGTAGGTTAGAAATTAATTATCACTCACCTTTTTTTGTGTAAAATATTTTTTTATGATGGTAACATACATAAAAGCTGGTAAACATTATAACTTTGAAATTTATGTGGCAATAAATTATTAGGTCACTGACTTTTCTATTCTCTTTTTAAATATCAGTAAACACCCATACGTGGCTACTAGAAATGTCATCAATATTTGCTAATCGACAAATTGCTATCCCTAAATTGTTAAGACAACAAATTTTGGTCATTTTAGGAAACTTCTAGACGCTTTTTATAAGGTCTAACGCAACTACTAACAGTAGTCTTGTAAAAAAGTCTTATGGCATATTTAATACTTTATTCCATTACAAATCAGTGAATATAAAACGTCTATGAATCATTTTCGAGTAAGCAACAGAAATCTTAGCTCTCAGTTTTACCCGTAATTTGAGGTTAAAATAATAGGGTATGCATCGGATGTCGAGACATAAGCTTTAGGGTATCCTCTCAACTGCCTAATAACATTTTAATAATAAACTCGCGCGCTGCTGAACAAGGAGGGATAGATAGTCTAGCTGTGGTCCAAGTCACTAGCAACAATCCGACTATCCTACTTTTCCTAACTTTATAATAATATAATATTATAAATGCGAAAGTGAGTTTGTTTGTTTGCTACCTTTTCACGCCTAAACCACTGATCCGATCACAATGAAATTTAGTACGCAGATAGCCTATTGTATGGAGAAGGACATAAACTACTTTTTATCCCGGGAAAATATAAGGTCTCTGGGGAACGCGAGTGAAACCGCGGGGCGAAATCTAGTATATAATAAATGTGAGTGTTTGCGTGTTTGTTTTTTTATCATGCTAAAATTTTTTTTATTATTGATTACCGCCAACTAAACGATCCCTGGAACAGCGCGGGTATACCTAACAGGTTCGGATTCTGAAAATGTATATGCATTTAAAAAAGTAAACAAGAAGATATTAATAAATATATTTTGCTTATATCTATATATATAAATAAAAATGGATCGCCAAAATGTATGTACGCGCATAACTTCCGAATGACTACACCAAATTGGATAAAACTTTTTTTTTGTGCTCGTTATTAATAGGACAAAAAAAATGAAAAAAAAATACGCAGGGAACGTGGGTGAAACCGTGGGAAACAGCTAGTTTATTATAATAGGCACTACTATAATCATACTTTATTCGTTTTACTTATCAATTCGATAACGTATTAAAAAAATCGCTTCAAGCTTTTTCCATGGACCAAATCAAAAACACCAAAAGCAAAAAGAAGAAAGATTTATAGTGGATTCCCGCGGCAACAAATCAAGTGAACATGTCCGAATTATACAGATTTATGCATTTTTGTGGCATTTTAATTGTCCTCTTGGATACTAGATGCACTTTTTGGTTCACTGTCAGCTAGTGTATTTGCATTTTATTCAAGATTTACATCGTATTTTAACAAATTATCTCATGCCTGAACTATGCTATTTTAATAAACGACTTATGACTAGATATTAGTACAAACACATTATTTATTTATTGTATTATGAAAAGGTGCATGAGAATATTAAAAAACAAACCATAAACCACTAAAACTCACCTAATAAATTCCCTCAAATAAAAGAACCACATTCAAGCAAAATAAAAACAGCGCCTGGAAAAACTCACAAGCAAAATCCCCTCCAGTCTTAAGACCCTGTAATTTGATCATAGATAATTTATTTAAGAGATTCATTCCGACTCAATGAATGGACTTTGTCTTATTTGTGATGGATTAACTGCTAGAAATGAGGGTTAAATTAACCAAGGAGTCGGATTTCTAAGGCTAGTACTGGTTACGTAAGGGTTTATATAATTGAAGTGGATTGGTTTCTTTAGGGCGAAAAGTATTTCATTAGAATTTCCTTTTTATTATGACTATGTTAGTGGGTGCGAGAGTATTTGGTGACGATATTATATTAGTTGAGGTGGGACCTAATCCATATAAAGTGGTGTATTATGTATCTTACCATAATGATTACAAATGGGAATGTTTTTGAATACGTTTTTTACGATTCATGTCAGTAAAGACAAAATTTGGCAAACAATAATATGTTCTGGGATAATATATTATACACTTGAGATACCTACAGATACCTCGGTTATGCGAGTGAAACAGCGAGGAGGAAGCTAGTAGTCTGATAAAAAAATAGACAGTGACGCAATTTGTAACACAACAAATTGAAAACAGAAAATCTTAGAACGTAAATGTAATTAATTTATTAAATTAAATTCAATTAAACGACAAAATAAAAAATGTCGTAGTAGTACAACAATACTACCTATAATGCAATACAAAGAGGAAAGATTTGTATTTCACGATTAAAACGCTACATTATTTCTAAGTAACATGGGCTATATTTTATCCCGGGAACGCGAGTGAAACGGCGCGGAAAAGCTAGTTTAAAATAAGTAAGATAGAAAATATTTCAAAGATAACTTTCTAAAACTATATCGATACCAGAAGTATCAATTAATGAAAGGGAAAAACCACTGTTTTTAAAAACGTTTTTTTTTTATTTGTCTCAAACTTTATACGAAATTCTATTGTAAAGGACCTTTACAGTGTTGCAATTTGATGTAACTATAGATTACTAGCTTTTGTCCGCGATTTCTTCCACGTGAATTTTTAAATTGATCCCCCATATAAACTTCCACTCGACTTTTGACCCCCTTAAAAGATAATTTCCGGGATAAAACTATCCTTTGTCTTTCCTCGGGTTCAAAATATCTCTATACCAATTTTCATCTAAATTGGTTTGGTGGTATGAGCGTGAAGAGGTAACAGACAGACAGACAGACGACAGACAGACAGACAGACGACAGACAGACAAACGACAGACAGACAGAGTTACTTTCGCATTTATAATATAAAGATAATAACTCAGAAGGAAGATTGATTTTATTACCATTACCTGAGAGTTCAAAGGTATAAAAATAAATAGGAAAGCCCTTTTAAAATTAATAAATCCCTACTACCCTATATAAACCATACCACTACCACATCGTAACATAAACAGCGTGTATTTGTAACCACAACACGTTGCTATAATACAGTAGTTTTTTGCAATGTTTCATTACGTATACGTTTGTAAGCGAAAATTTTTAAATTTACATACACGCATTAAAATAATGGAAGCACACTTTGTTAATGTTAAGCAAGACTTTTAAATATGGCGTTGTGTTTTAAAACAAAAATTACACAATTATTGTTGGAAGCTTGTAACATTTGTTTATGAGGCAAAAACCACTTCTTAGTACCTACTCGCCTATATGCTACTTTCAAGCTGCAAATCTGATATTAGGTGTATTGTAGTCAGTATATTTGCTTACCACATTTTTAGTACCACAAGATAATTCTCAAACGACACATGAAACTTAGTAAAAGTATTACACTTTTTAATCTTTCGCGAACTCATATTTATTTATAGGTATATACAGAAATTAACCAACCGCAATGTTTTGATCAAGTTGCATTGATCGTTGTCACGACTAGACTGGAACTGGGTAACAGCATCGTGATGGGCGAGTGTTATCTCTAACTACCCGCAATTGGTCTGTAAAATATAACTGTTACGATCACGACCAATCAATCTCAGGATCAGAATCAAACATTTTTATCACTGGAATCCATGCAGCTGATAACTTAGAACCAGCTTATCAATTGAAATTAGGATTTTATTACAACAATCCTAGGATAGAAATGACGATCAATGGAAAGGATTTTCAGGTAATGACGCTCAATCCAGATGTTTGGTGTAGGTCTAATAAGTGATCGGCAATCGCTGACTTATTGACCTGACGGCTCTTTTTATTTATAGAAAAATGTTCAAGTTATTAAATTTTGATCATTCCCTCCAGATTTTGTGTTTCTGGAGCCAGTGGTTTGGGCTCTTTGTTGACTATCACCTGTCAGACAGTCAGCACTTCTTCTATTATATAATAAATACTTATGGTTATGAAATCTTGTTGCTTATCATATCGGTGTAATTGTTTTTTTTAATAGAATATAATGAATTCCAAACAATTACCTTCTCGAGCTTTAGATTGTGCCTCATCTCTCATTAAAAGTAATTTCGTTCAGTAATCAAAGTACTTTATCCTTACAGTAGCTGACACTGAAACAAAGGGCGCGTGGCAATTCCACCTTAATGAAATTAAACTTTCTTTTTTGCCGTCAGAGAAACAAAAAAAAGTTTTTCAATTAGATGAAGTTAAGTATTCTTATTGTGTGTGAGGAGTTTGTTGTTTATCTTACGGGATTATCACATTTTTTTATATCTTCAACTGTAACGAGAATTTTGTTATTTGAAGGTTCGTGAAATTACTTGAAAAAATTCCGCCCGCAAAAGGTTCATGCTTTCGGATTCTTATGGAATTGCGGAGAGAAATGAATATAGGTGGATTTAAAAAAAAAATGTTTTTAGCTTAGGTTTCTGCCAGTCTCTATTTTATTTCCTTCGATTTAGGGTTGAATTTTATAAAACCCCTGGTTATAAGGTTGTGTGCAAAATTTAATATCTTCTAGATGCGGTTTGGGCTGTGTGTTGATATGTCAGTAAATTTTTCCATTTATATATAATAGAAGAAGAAGATTGTTATGTATATAATTATCATTGTTTCAAAAAATGACTTACTGAGAGACCTGTCATTTCAGTCATTATGTCATTATGTCATTTCAGGGTATGATTTATCTATGTGCCAAATTTCTGTTGTATTTCTGCAAGTTAATGTTCATAAAATATACAGAAATCACCAGTGCATCTCTTACATTATAACTGAACAAACACAATAACTATTATTTACTTTAACTTTAAACAAACTGTTTAACGTTTTAATCGAATAAAGCGCTCGTTATGCTCTGGCCCGCTCCGCTTCGCTCTCTAATCGGTTTAATAACAAAGTCGGTCTTATGTCAGCCACTGTAAGCAGGAGCGTCTGCAGCGCACTGATAATTCGCAGCTTATATTTACAGCAGTGTACTGCCTTGACACGATTTGCTTTTAAGGCGCTGACAACAGCTAAAGTCTCTCTATTGCAACCCAACCTATATTAATCCTACTAAATGTACGGTATTGAAATTTAAATACACGATACTCAAGGATATAAATGACAAATTTATTAATCTCAAAACACGATTTCATTTCATTGCCTCGATAAAAAAAATTGCCAAACACAACTCTGAAAATCAAGGAATTCCCAAATTTATCCTATACATGAATGTATTTTTCGATGTGATATTTTACATTAATATTGTTCGAATAATTAGAAAATGATTTATTTCGTTACTTTTTGGAATAAGGAATTTATTTGTACATAATTAATTATTTTTATAAATGTCGCTTACGTTATTAATTCGGAGCAGTTAGGGGGAGGAGTCAACATTATGCCACACTCTTCTGTCACGTTACTTGCGTATTTTGCTTTGCCCTCACTCGCATTCCGCGGCGATCCGCGTTGCTAGACGGACCTATACCACTTTTTTTCCGAGCGCGCGGTTTCAACATTATCATCCATAAATGGGTAAAATATCTTTTAAAAAAAATGTGCAATGCCTGATGAATAAAGTAAGGTAGTAAGCAATTTATTTCACAGTGATTGACAATGATAAAAGTAAACAAATACTTGTGTTTGTCAAAGCGTCATATCACTGCCGCTAGATTGCAGTGTAATTTATGAATGTATTCAGCCTATTCACATTATAACTTTTTATCAAATTAAATGACAATATTTGGAGGGAAAATGAATTGCATTACATAACTTTTACAATATGATCTCGTCGTATTATTTCGCATAAAAATGTATTCAAACTAAAGATTTACTTACCACAAAAAGGGCATAATAACTGATTAATTTTATAATCTTTCATGCATTGGGAATAAAATTGGTCGTGCCGCATCACTGACCGAGAAAGATTCTTATTTTCATAGTATAAGTCATGTCATTGTTAGCTCAGCGGTCCTGGTTATAGGTCAAGAACCTATAACTACTTGGATGAGTGTGTTCAAATCCATGTGATGACACCATGTTTTATAATGAATGTAAAGTACCTGGATGATTGAGTTGTGCTGGTATATAATACTTTTTATTTTGGTAAACAAAAGAAGGAACTTGAAAAAGAGGAAATTAATAAATGAAATTGGAGACATCATCTGGATTCGAACCGCGGACATCTGGTTTAAGAATCGCACGATCTCCCGCCTGAGCTATTAAATACTTATAGATAGTGGCGAAATTTACTTTCGTATTCTAATGAAAATGTAGCAGTTTCTCATTGATTGAAAACACGGTAAAACGACAAAATGAAACCTAGCTATATATTTTGAATTTTGTACAATTATGAGGCGAATTATTAAGTAAAATCTATATGGGTATCGTTTCCATGGTTTTCGGGGGTGCTTATTACGAATATATAACATATTTCGAGATCCAAGATGGTGGACGCGAATTAAAAAAAAAAATCAATATGGGTATCGTTTCCATGGTTTTCGGAGGTGCCGATTACGAATATATAACATATTTCGAGATTCAAGATGGCGGACGCGAATCATTAAATAAAATCTATATGGGAATCGTTTCTATGGTTTTCGGGGGTGCCGATTACGAATATATAACATATTTCGTGATTCAAGATGGCGGACGCGAATTATTAAATAACATCTATGTATAAGGGTATCGTTTCCATGGTTTTCGGGGGTGCTGATTACGAATATATAACATATTTCGTGATTC
Source organism: Tetheella fluctuosa (assembly GCA_951216915.1). Lineage (NCBI taxonomy): Eukaryota > Metazoa > Arthropoda > Insecta > Lepidoptera > Drepanidae > Tetheella > Tetheella fluctuosa. The sequence goes on along the minus strand of OX578219.1, from coordinate 12,202,566 downwards.
AAGATGGTGGACGCGAATTATTAAATAACATCTATGTACATGGGTATCGTTTCCATGGTTTTCGGGGGTGTTGATTACGAATATATAACATATTTCGTGATTCAAGATGGCGGACGCGAATTATTAAATAACATCTATGTATATGGGTATCGTTTCCATGGTTTTCAGGGGTGCCAATTACGAATATATAACATATTTCGAGATTCAAGATGGCGGACGTGAATTTTTAAATAAAATCAATATGGATATCGTTTTCATGGTTTTCAGGGGTGCCGATTACGAATATGGAGTAGTGATATCTCTGCGCGACCTAATTTAACTACTAGCAAACTATTATGTATTAGTATTTTAACGTACTGCCAAAAATTAGAAGACACTTTACAGACAACTTTTACAACGTTTGTTGGAAATAATATTAGAAGTCAATTATATCAACAGCTAAAGAACATTAATTTTAATACAAGACCATGGTCCTGCTTCCCGTCTGAATTTTTATTAAAATTATTTCTACGTATGAGAATTGACTACATCGTCAAATTCAACAATCGCAATCTGAAAATTTGTAAATCCAAATGTTGAAAATACCTTTCAGTTTCGCATTTGTAGTTTTTAAAAGAATAAGTATCTCAGTATTTCTCTCTCTCATTTTTTTTATTTTGGTATCCTATTATATTATTAAAAGGTCATAAACAATAAAAAATATGTTAGGTATTAGTTCTACATACACATACTACGAATAATGACGAATGTCTACACAAAAGCGGCATTTCGCGTGACTTCAAACGCGATAAACCACTGTATGACTTGTTACGCTGTGGTACTATTGTAAATAATGGTGTGAAAGATGAAAAAGTTACAAAAGTAGGATGAATCATATCGAACAAAGTAATCAAACTTAAGTCGCCAACAGGACTCGATCCGTGGACACCTAGTTCAAGGATCGCACGATCTCCCACCTGAGCTATTAATTACTTACTGATAGCGGCGAAATTTACTTTCGTATCCTAATGAAATTGTAGCAGTTTCTCATTGATTGAAAACACGGTAAAACGACGTTTTCTAAAAATGAAACCTAGCTATATATTTTGAATTTTGTACATTATTTTCTTCATTTCTTATTAAAAAACATTTATACATCCACACGGGCGACGCGAATATAAAATGATAAGAGAAGCGGTTTCATTAAAATTAGTAGGTACATACTATTGTAAATAATGGTGTGAAAGATGGAAATAAAATAGAAAAGTTACAAAACTAGGTTAAAATATATTGAGAACTCGGTTATTACTATTTCTTTATAGCTAGTTGTAATTACATATTTATACTATCAATAATAGCGCCATCTAGTTGTGTTAGTTTCATAGATATATTTGTACTTGTTTATTGTTTGGATGATGGCCGAAAAAGTGCACCGTTTTACCGCGTCTTCGTGTGTGGCGCTATGCTGTGCTATACGTGCTATATATATTGGGGATGTAGAGGGGCGTGGCTAAAATTTCAATTTCTCAAGGCCATTTAGCTGTTGTCAGCGCCTTAAGTCTATAATTTTCTTAAGGCTTGAATTATGGAAAGACTGGTTAAATATGCTTCTGAAGTTGTTTTTTATATCAGAGGATCTTACGCCTCCAGACTGGCTTAAGATCCCAAAGGCTAAAGTTTACTAGCTTCCGCACTGCGGTTTTACCCGCGTTCCCGAGGGTTCTTATTTTTTCACGGGATAAAAAGTATCCTATGTAGGTACTATTTCAGACTATAATCTATATCTGTGCCAAATTTCATTCAGATCCGTTTACCCGTTCTGACGTGATTGAGTTAACAAACATATATCCATCCAAATTTTCGCATTTATAATATTAGTTGGATATATTGGTCAAAAAAAGCCTGCCAAGTGCGAGTTGGACTCGCGCACCGAGAGTTCCGTACAAACTTCGTCCATCGTTCATCCATCACAGGAAATGCACAATTTTATTTATTTACCTTATTTGAGGCTAAATTGTATGAGCGCCCATACAACTCAGAGGTCTTTATTAATTGGCATAACTATGTATGTATGGGGACACCCTTTAATTTTCAACTTTTTTTATTTTTTGGAATTTTCCCTTTATTTGTGCTGTAAGACCTTGGTTTTTGCCAATTTTTTTTTATTTGAGTTGATTGAATGAAAGGTAAATTGCGATTTACGATTTATGACGTATTAAAAAAAACTACTAACTAGATCTCGTTCAAACCAATTTTCGGTGGAAGTTTGCATGTACATCATATATTTTTTAAAGTTTTAACATTCTCTTATTTTACACACTTTACCACATTGGAAGTGTCTCTCGCGCAAACTATTCAGTTTAGAAAAAAATGATGTTAGAAACCTCAATATCATTTTTGAAGACCTATCCATCGATACTCCACACGTATGGGTTTGATGAAAAAAAAATGTTTCAGTTTTAAGGAACGAGGTATGAGGAACCCCCAAAATTTATAGTTTTTTGTCTATTTTTGTGTGAAAATCTTAATGCGGTTCACAAAATATATCTGCTTATCAAGTTTCGGAAAAAAGTGGCTGTGACATACGAACGGACAGACAGACAGACATGACGAATCTATAAGTCGCCAAATGGCAAAAAAAGGAACCCTAAAAAATCCAAAATTTCAATCAAGTTCCCTTCTAGGCTATGCGTGCTAAACACTTTCGGCCACAACATCACTTACTACAGTTAAATTGTTATTAACGCAAGCTTCAATTGAAAAATAACAAAAACCGTCTCATTTTCATTACTGGCATCATTAAAATCAAACAATAAATAAGCCAAAAACATATCGAAAAATAAAATGCTGCATCAAAAGCCAAAATATTGGAGGGTTAAAGGAAGGGCTGGGTGCAACAGAGTGCTGACACGAACACTCACCTGCCAGTCATTAAGAGTGCAGGCGTCAACCGGAATAAAAGACCCGGTAAATATTTGCGATGGTAGAACATAGTACCTACAGCAGTTTTACGCGTTTGGTTTTTGGAAAAATATTGCTTCCATTTGGCGTTTAATTCCTTTTCACTGACCTATTTTAAAATAGCTTTGCAGTACCCACCTGATTGGGTACCAGCCTCAAGATGAAAATCTGTTACCAAGTACCTATCGGTGCGTTCCGGCTGATGCATTTGAGAGCCAGTTCCTTCTAGCTTGGCTTAGCGTGCTTACCACCTTTGGTCTGATCAACTATCATGGTGAGATTGTGGTAAAGCACATGCCTATAAAAGACTACAAAAGAAATTAGATCGATTTTAATTAATTCCACGGGACTTCTATGGTGGTGCGAACTCTATTAGGTATAAGATTTAGACTTTGACGACCGAAACAAAGTAATTGAGGTATCTTTGACAGTAACAAAACCTTATTACTTTTGATGTTATATGATTTTATTACTTTTTACAAAAACAAAACTCTTTGAAATCAAATAAAATATTAATATTTATTTCTTCATTCTCCAAAATTCATAACTTCCACTTTATGTGACATCAAAAGCTATGTAGTATTAAACTAATACTCAAAACCAGGATTGAAGTACACAAAATATCACAATAAAACTAAATAACAATTTCGCCAACAAAATCGAGCACCGCATTTTAAGATACGAAAATTTCCTCCAAGAAAAATATATCGCAATCGCTACACGTCTACTAATGGCGTAATGGTGAAAGTGGCAGGAATAACGTAAGTGGCGCAACTGTGCGGGCGGCGGAACGGGGCGTAAACAACCCCTAGAGCCAATCCCCGGCAAAATAACATTTTAAAATTGCAACTTTGCAAAATATAGATATGGCGCTCGGAACGCTTAACACTGATTTATACGACGGTTTAAATTTAAACTTTTGATTTTAATGGAGAATCAAAATATACTGTGTATGAATCATTTTGTAATTTTCAACGGGTTTCTGTACCTTGTCTTGCCGTGGACAATATACTCGAACATCACGCAAATATAATGAACAAAGCCAATTCTTAACAAATTGAAAGAATAATTACTTTCAAGAATATTTTTCTCAAGTTTTATTTGAATTTATTAAGTGTCTTCAAGAATTTAAATTGGGTCAATAATTACAGTGTTGCTTCACAGGAATTCAATGTTTGTCTCGCCTACTTAGTCTTGAATTAAAATATTACATTTCAAATTTACAAAACAAGTGTAGGCTATAACTATCCTTAAAATGAAAAAAAGATCTATGGCGATGATAGCTCAGTGGTAGTGACGTCGGACGCCGCGTCGTGAGTCGAATCCTACAATGAGCTTGAGCTTTTGGTGAAGGAAAACATCGTGAGGAAACCATAGCACGGTGGTAGGGTACTTTGTAGTACCCGCGTGGCTGGCTACCACCCTCAAGTTGAAAATCTGTCGCCAAACACCTATTGCAGCTGCACTTGAGAGCCAGTTCCTTCTAGGCTTTGTGTGCTTACCACCTTCGGCCACGTCATCACTTACCATAGTGAGATTGTGGTCAAAACACAAGCCTATATAAAGTAAAAAAAATAAATAAATGAAATTGCTCCTATATTATTAGTAGGTAGACAGACAAAACCTACATACTAAAAAGTTTTACATTTGATCATTTTAATCTACAGGTGTTTTGTAAAAAAATGTGCATACATATTTATGTTGCTGACCGTACCTATGAAATATAATTTGTACCAGTCTAGATACGGTTAAATTATGATAAAACTATTGTTTTAAGCGACATCGATTTTTTTAAATAATTATTCTAAATTCTACCTACGGAATAAACAGAAATAGGATAAAAATCGATTTATTAAATGCACCATATAACATAAATAAAAGTATATGTAAGACAACCATGGGGTGGACGTCCATGGGACACGTATTAGTATAACTAGGTGTCCCCCGTGGTTTACCCGCGTTTTAATAGTGTAATCGCGAATAAATAGTAGACCATGCCAAATACAATTGATTGTCCCCATGAGGTGTCCAGTGGTAACAAAAGAACATTTTATTATATAAGTTTAATTAAAAATATAAAACTAGCTTCAGACCCGCGGTTTCACCCGATAAATGGGCTATCCAGCGTTGAAAGAATTTTTCAAATCGAACCAGTGGTTCCTGAGATTAGCGCGTTCAATCAAACAAACAAACAAACTATTCAGCTTTATAATATTATGTATAGAAGATATACAATTTTTGTTCATATTTAAAAAAAAAAGCAATAACAGTTAGTTCCTATCGACAAATGAAAAAACGTAGTCCTTTCCTAGAGATCAAACGCACAGTACAATCGGTGTCATAACAATAAAATATTATGAGCTTTTTCTGCATGAACGTGCAAATATCGTATCAAAGGAAAGGTCCAAATACGATTTAAGGGCTTACCCTTTATGGATAAAGCGTGCTTTGTCAACACAAAAAATACGGATTGCAAAATTCACGATAAAGTTAGACAAATCTGTTAAGATAGCAGTTTTTTTTTATAGAAGCAAGGCAGGCGGGTACTACAAAGTACTATAGTGTTCTCACGATATTTTCTTTTATCGAATGTTCAAGCTCAATTTAGGATCCGAACCTATGACCTTCGTGATTACATACGATACATATCACTGAGCTATCGTCACCGTGAATGTATCCAGAAATGATTAATTCTCTATCGACTTTTACTTGCATCAAAATGGAAAAGTAAATAGGAGCAAAATTATATCAAACTCTATCCCAAAATTCTACGGGCTGTGAAACTAAAATCGACACTTTCCACTGGAATTTGAACTTAATAAAGAATATTGGAGAATATACTTCACGTTGTCCTATCTCAAAACTCATTTGATAGGATCATGAAAAGGCCTGCAAGGTTTACGTTCAAAATGAACCGTATACTAAACAGAATAAAAGTGATTTTTGCTTCATTGGACTGTAAAAATAAGTTTGCATGATCTAGGCTTAAATCAGCCAGGCTGTTGTCGAGTTTGGATGTTTTATTACAGGGTCAATTTCAGGCGGAATAAAATTCGTAGGAATATTCCAGAAGTTGCATGATTACGTAAACCGTAAAACGTAGGATTATGCCTAAAGTTTGGCAGTATCCTCTAACTGCATATTATTATAAAGTACCGACCTTTATAATAATATGCAAGCAATTTTTAATATAAACTTCAAAATGCTCGATATGGTTCAATTCTAGTAATTAATCTTCATTTTCTTACAATTCCTATCAATAAATACCGATCATACAAATACAATTTAGCTAGTATATTCATTTATAGAATATCAAATGAGCTTAGTGGTAGTGACGTCGAATGTCCCGAAGTCCACGAAGGTCTAATCCTACAATGAACTTCAGTTTTTGAAAACATCGTGAGGAAACCATAACATGGTGTTAAAGTACTTTGTAGTCTGCACTGGCTGGCTACCTACTCTCAAATAGAAAATCTGCCTCCAAACACCTAACGGTGTGTTCCGATACTTGCACGAGAGAGCCAGTTTGTTCTAGGCTTTACGTGCTTACCACCTTCGGTCACATCATCACTTACAATAGTGAGATTGTTGTCAAATACAGGCCTATACATAGCAAAAAAAAAAACAATCATAAAGCTTTCATATTTTCCAAGACATCGCATTAATCCTAATTTAATACGCTTTTAATAAAGCTTTCAAAAACATCTAAACTTTCACAACTGACATGGCATCCTTTTATCTTCATAATGCAGATCAGACAGTCAAACAATTTAAAACTTTAACCAAACAACAAAGATCGTACATAGACAGACAATCAACGGATCAGTTTCGTCCAGAAAACAAACTAAATCAACATCAATTCGACTGATATGAACGCTTGTGAAAGGTGTATAAAACTTTGGAGGAAATTTTTGGCTCGCTACTTCATGCCCGACGCGAGAACGTTATTCAGTGCCACTTAAAATGTTATGGGGATGTCGTTTATAACAAGTTTCACTATAAAACGTGAATACGTGCATGTAATAAGCCTTTTTGGATTTACAAACATGTATTACATTAAACACGCGCGTTTTCATAAATTATAAAGTAGTTATGTATACATCGAATAGATAGATAACACATTATTGTTGAATGATCGGAATAGTTATACAAAACATAACATACAGTGAATGTATTACAATGGATGACATTATCACTGAAAGTGATCTGTACCAGGCAACCTTTAGATGGAGAGGAGTTAGAAGACAGTAAAAAACGGGGGTGTACGTACAGTAACGATAAAAAATAAAAATATACTTAACTGCAAACAATTGTATCCATACTAAAATGCAAATATATAAATACAGAATAGTTATATATTAGAGCTTTTTGGGGTAAAAACCCTAGGACTCTCGGTTCAGCGAGCCTATGACCTGTTTAAAGAATTTAGGGTTGGTGGAAGCCACGCGGGATTCCAGAGCTGGCGGCAACTTGCCGGGAGGATTTTTATTTATTACTAGCTTCCGCTCCGCGGTTTCACCCGCGTTTCCGAGGGATCTTGCATTTTCCCGGGATAAAAATATCCTATAGCCTTCCTCGTTAAATGTGCTATCCAACACTGAAATAATTTTTTAAATCGAACTAGTAGTTCCTGAGATTAGTGCGTTCAAACAAACAAACTCTTCAGCTTTGTAATAGTATAGATGTGATGTTAGAATGTTTGTTTCTCAATCACGCATGGCTGAATGGATTTGGTTGAAACTCGGCACTTACAATAAACTACTACTTTTACTTACTTTTTTATCTAGAGAAAATATGAAATCCATCCAGAATGCGGGTGACGCCGCGGCGCGGAAGCTAGTCCTCAATAAAAAACATTCCAATGCTTCAAAATATTTCGAATGAAGCACAGATTTATGTCGACGATATTTTAAAACAAAAATCACAATCAACGAATTCCATATGGCGCCACCTCATGTTGTAAATAATATACACGAATGAATTTAATAACATTCATTTATTGTTCCCAAATGACTGATAATTATGAAATTATAAAAAATAATTAAATTAAGTAAAGCTTTATAATAAATACACGATAATGACGTCTTTATTATTTAAGTAAGTGATAATGCAACAAATTAATTGGAAAACCCATAACCAAATATTATTGATGTCAATTTGCGTTCAAAATTCTAAAATTCATCGAATATTATTTTTAGCTGTAAACCTACTAGTATTCTTGTTGTAAAGAAATATTTTTCGTAACCTTTTTAGCTATAATATTATATTCAAAATTTATTTCAAATACAAAGGTACATGAAATTATTTTCATAAAATCTTTGTTCAAAAGCATTCTAATATACAAAACCCTTTTTATAAGTTAATGCTTAGATCTGTGGGTACATGTCCTTAAGCTTACATAACGTAGAAGCAATATCAAAGCCTATGATATGTTATTCTGTATGATATTATATGAACAAAAAGTTATATGATGGTGGAGTAGATGCTTTACTTTATTTATTAAGAGTCTTATTTCTTTTGACTTCTAAGGAAACCTCTTTCAGAGGATAAATAATAATGTTGCCATGACAAAAATCGTTGACTTTTGATTATCTAAGAAAATAGGACTGATAAATGTAGCCATTTTTAGGGTTCCGTACGCAAAGGGTAAAACGGGACCCTATTACTAAGACTACGCTGTCCGTCCGTCTGTCTGTCTGCGCGTCTGTCACCAGGCTGTATCACATGAACCAACATTATGATAGTTATACAGTTGAAATTTTCACAGATTATGTATTTTTGTTGCCGCTATAACAACAAATACTAAAAAAATTGAATAAAATAAATATTTAAGGGGGCTCCCATACAACAGACATGATTTGTTGCCGTTTTTATAGATAATGGTACAAAATTTTAAGTTTTGCGGTGATAGGATTCTTTTAGTACCCGCAGTAGCTGGCTACCACTCTCAAGTTGAAAATGCCATACACCTATTGGTGGCTTTCGGCGGTTGCACTTGAGAGCCAGATGCCTTCTAGGCTTTATAAAGGTCGGCAACACATAGGCAATCCCCCTGGTATTGCAAATGTCCATAGGCGACGGTGGCCACTTACGATCAGGTGGACCGCCTGCATGCTTGTTATAGTTAGCCTTCTGACATCAAAAACAAAAAGAGTTTAAAAAAGAAAACCCCTAAGAGGGTAAAATAGGGCAACTTACCCACGTTGCTTAAATAATATCTAAGTAAATCCACTATTTTTTATTTTTTTATATTTTAAATATGAATTGCTACGGTGATTGAGCGGTATGACGCTCGACCAGAGACTGATCCTGGCTTTGGGCTCATGCATCATGCAATTTACGTTTATAAGTATAGAAATGATCATCTACATAAATAACCGGGTACTAATCCAGAACCCGGGCGCGCCTTGTCTCACACTTGTCTCGCCGTGAATCAACATTGCCACCCGGAAGCCAGCCGGGTTTCTGTGGCGTGACTTACGATCCACATCCGGCCGCCATATTTGCCTTACTCACACAACTTCCGGGGCGCGGGAATTGCGTAATGGCTCCCTGATAAATACTTTGTAATCGTTTATAGATTTATTTCAGTTTGTTAACAGAATTAGGAGCTTACATTATGTTGTACATTATGAATATTTTACCTGGTAATTAGTCCCAAGCACTATATCTCGTTCTTTACAAGAAGGTTTTGCATGAATATTTAAATAACTTTGTGTAGCAAAAGCTATCCTATCTTATTCGACGTAGAATCGATAAACACTTGATAGAATCTAATAAATTTTGTACATAAATTTACCAGGTTATATTATGTAAGAGTACTTGGAAGCACCGAGCTTTGTGGTATTTTACCAGGTAGACTGAGGTTCTAGTTTCCGAGAACTGCTATTAAATATAATACTCATGTAGCTGTGGGGAAACAGAACATATTTTCAAGCTGCTAGTAACAAAATAAAAATGCTAGGGATTTTTTTTTACAATAAGTCTATGCATTAACTTTCTCCACAATTGCACCATAGGTACTTGGCGACTGATTTTTAATTTGAGGGTGGTAGCGGCTGGCTGCAAAATATGTATCACCGCGCTTTCCTTCACCGAAAGCTAATGCTCATTGTACGATTTGTACCCACGACCTTTGTCTTAAAAACGCGTTAGGATTTTTTGTGTTTTAAGTGGAGTTTAGCGATACAAAAAACATCGCGAAGAAACCATAGCGCGGTGGTAGGGTACTTTGTATTACCTACCTGACTACCGATAAGTGTCGGCAGCTATACGCGAGAGTATATAGGTTGCTTTCTAGACTTTATAAAGGTTGCCAACACATTGGCAAGCCCTCTGGTATTACTAATGCATAGGTGATAATGGGCACTTACATTCTGGACTGTTTGCAGGTTTATGAAATTTTTAGCATAAAAATCGATTCTCTACCATTCTGTTATATAAACATAATATTTTTTCTTTTATTTGTATGTTGGTATCTAGACCTTTTTGTTTACCTACTTAATATAAATTCAAGCAGTCTAGATCACTTAGTCCGCAGTCCCCAGTCCTGGCCATGGGTTAATTTACTCGTATATTAATGAAGTGTTAGGGAAACCTTCGTATCTGTAACTACGGACACTTGGTCATCAATTAGCTGCCCATAGGGGAAGTTTGGTTGCACAGTCCGTTAAAAATACAGTTTTCTTTTTTTAACTCTCTTACTTCGCCATTTTGAAACTGTTGTCGGGTTTATGTTATGGTATGGTAGGTACATATTTCATTTGGCTGAGGAATTATTTTCACATAAGTAGCAGTAGTTTTCAAGATCCTCCTTTTAAGCTTCGTTTGTCTATGCTATACATACCTACAGTGATTTAAGATAGGTGTGATTTTTGTTTTTACTTTTCAACTCAAACAATTATTCTCATCGATGAATAATTATTTATTTTGTAGGTAACTTTTTTACAAAAATATTCTATTCGATTTATAGCCGATGCGTCAATTAATATCTGTCACGATTTGATGATATCCATATTTCGTTAAAAGGCTTTATTTATATATTAACAAATACCGGTGACTGATCAAAAAGTAAATCATATTGATTTTATTGAATTGAATATCACAGTTTGTGGGTTTATCCTTTTTTACACAGTAACGAAACAAAGCGATTTTTTCTATAGATAAATTTTATGGGCCAGAGAGCGATATAGGTTACTCTATATCCCTGAAATGCGCGTGAAACTGTGAGGCAAACTAGTAACCCATTATCTGACCATAGACTATTACAGTAGATCTAAAAATCCTAGCTATGGTATATTTAACTAACAGAATTTACAGTCAGAATCCCTAAAGAGTACTACATCATAGTTACACACAGCGCGATGCATCTCATTTCAATTTTCAATAATTTCAATGCACCGGAGACATGAGCGCGGTGTGAACGGATAATTTTGTTACTGTCCGTGGCATGTCCAGAATGAATACATATACCTACTTCTCTGTTATGGATGTTTGTCTATCTCTGTTATTTAATGAAAATACATTTTTTGCATAATTCAAAAGTATTTCTGGAGCAGCTCAACACAAACATAACTAGGTCCATGGTACTCATTTTTATATAATAACTAACTATGTTGTCTGTAGCAATGCCTCTTTTTTAATTTCAATTAACCTTTGCGACCGTGCGCTCAACAATTTTCACCACGGTTTCATCGCAATCTTATGAATGGTTTGATCAAAAATACAAAGAAATATTATTTTTTTATAATAGGTACTAAATGAACTCTGTACCGCGTGAGATCGATAATATTCGTGTACGGTTTGAGTTACAAAATTAGAAAAGAACAAAAAAAAACAAATAAATCGAGCCATTTTCGATCTGTTGCGAGACTAACGTACGACAATTTGATTTTTATATTATAGATAAATAAATTATATTAATTTTACTTCGGGACTCATCCCACAAGAAACAATTATAAGATCTAAATTACATTTAAAAACTAAACACTACTAACACATTCCAGTTTTATATAGCACTAGCTTCTGCCCTGCTGTTTTACCCGCGTTCCCGTGGATACTTATGACTTTTCGTGATAAAATGTATTCTATGTTTCAATTCAAAATATAATCTATGTCTTTGTCAAGTTTCATCCAAATCCGTTCAGCCGTTAATGCGTGATCAAGTCACATACATACAAACTTTCACATTTATTATGTTTAAAGTAAAAAATACAAACTATGATATATAGAAAACATCCTCAAAGCCCTCGCTGCTGTCGATAGGCAAGGTTCCCAACAGGCTGGCAGCGTTCCCTTTTTGGATGGCCAATATATATTATATTATATATTACGTATCGAATAATAGAAAACAATTTCCATTTTCCCATAAAAAATACCACACTATCCTAACGTCGTCGTCGATAAAGAATTCATAATCACGCATAAGTTGGTCGAACGAGCGATTCTCTTCTCTAATAAATTGGCGAACCGCTTCCAGGGACCGCCTTAATAACTTTTTGATAATGATATAAGAGAACGGGTACTTTTTTCCCTCACTTTTTATATGCTGAAACTTTAACATAATTTATAGGCGATATGCGGCGTTCATAGTAATGTGCATATTTTATCGTTATTTTTTTTTCATGAAAAATCATATTTGGTCTCGTAATTTAGCAATGGTATACTGAATTATCACCTTCATTCGTTGTTTGAAACCAACTATGTACTACAGGGTGTATACGACTTTTCTTTCCGATCACAACTCGGCCAAGAGCGTGTCGGACCGCGTGCAGTGTAGGGTTCCGTAGTTCTGTTACACATAACAATATGGGTACTTCTAAGTACGCCTTTTTAATACCAATGGTTTTTTATTTTAAAACTTTGTTGGCGTCTTTAATATGCCAAATTACAGCTTTTTTAGTACCAAGAGTCCCTGAGTTAAACCGCAGATAGACGGACATGGCGAAACTGTAAGTCCTTGTTGACTACGGAAAATGAAGTATACGTCCGCGTAATTTTTATATGCTTTTCACAAAAACAAAGTCATAAAATTTTTGCTCAGTAATAAATAACTTATGCTAAAGAAAAACTTTCATAGTTTCTCTCGAAGTGTTGGTTCCTTGTTGTCCACTAATATAACTCACAAAATATTTTACGAACATTAATTATACTTTATGCATAACCCATGACGATATATCATTTACTAAATGTATGTACATATTGTACATGGATCATATGTATAAATAGAGAAACTGGCCAAGTTTTCGGTAGGGTTGTCGAATCATTGGATTTTCATTAGAATATATTCTACTTACGCATTGAACCATTTAATATCGGGTGAAATGCCTGCCACAATCAGCATTATGAAAAAAAAATATAATTTAAATTAATGAATGGCTTATAATTTTTGCCCAAAGAATTGGCATTCAGCGTGCCACGCTGCCAATCATTTTTTTATAAATTAAATTTACTTACTATTTACAATCATTATCATTAAAAAGTATTTCACAAAATAAAAAGCTTAATAAAATAAAATTTATTTATATAGATACAATAAAAACTTTATCATAGGCATAAAGAACATTTCCGGATTTTCGGTTGAAAACTCCGCATTCCTAATGGCCCTTATCATAGTTTTGTGAATTTATAGGTGGCATCCCTGTTTAGTGCGCATTATGACATAAATCAGACTTATGTAAACCGTTTGGGGTGGAAAAAATAAGAGGAAAGGAAACAACTGAACAAGTCAAATATTATTTGTGTGACACAAAACAAATATTAAGTATTCTTTATATCTTTTATATAACTAAATTCTCGATACAAACTATAGAGCGGAACAAAGTTTCAGTCCTAAATTACATAAATTAATTTTCTCAGACTTTAGAACGGTTTTTCGAACTGAGATTGCGTTATCAACAATTTTAATCTATATTATTATCTTTACTAATATTGTAAAGAGGAAAGATTTGTATTTTTGTATGTAACGAATAAACTCAAAAACTACTGGACCGATTTCAAAAATTCTTTCACCATCAGAAAGCTACATTATCCTTAAGTAACATGAGCTATTAAAATATAGCTCATATTCCCGAAAACGCGGGTGTAACCGCGCGGAATAGCTAGTATTTAGAAAGATAAGTAATTGCTTAGTTTATTGCCGGCTCTTCATAGCAAAAGCAACCTTCCGAACCGTGCATTAAAGATATTAGTAAGTTACTTGTGAAGGCTTATTTGAGTAAAAAATATTTTCATTTTCACAATACCTCTTGTTCAAGTAAATGTTATAAAACCGCCTTCTGTAAATCTTTATTATATATAATATAGTGGTAGGTAGATTTGATGTCCCCCCTTTAACAATATGAACTGACAAAAGATCCAAATCACCAAAACAATTTCAACGCGACATTGTTTTGGCAAACAAAAACAACCCATCTAATCGACGACTGTGCGCAAAAACTTGATTTCTCATATTAGTTATCGCCATAAAGGCGTACTATCATACCATGATACTATTCCCTACAAAATACCTCTGATAGAACAACAAACAAATTTAAACTTTATTTTATTGAGCCATAAGGGCGTTACTGCGTGTAATCGTAACATTGTTTCGAGATTTTATCATATACGCTCGAATTGGCTGTCACGGCCGAATGTTGGAAATATTTTCCGCCACTTCAGTGTTTTTGAGTTGTTATACATTTTCACTCAGTTGTTGTTGTTGTCCTTCGTATTTTGTGTAAATAACTAATTGGTGAATGTTAAAAATCAACATAATCATAGATACAAATAATTATAGGCGCAAATCACAAGATAACGAAAAAGACGTAATAAATCAAAACATCATTAAGAAGGTAAAACATCAAGATGTTTTACCTTTTTTTATTTATTCACCTGCAGTTTGAAAGAGAATTTTAGAATTAATGGAATATTAAATGTCCACAAATGCACATTACCATTTATACTTAAAGTCAACTTGGTCCTTCTTAAGTTAATAACATAAATTCGTTTCATGTTACACGACTCTTTCAACATTCATTTCATTATACAATTTTTCTCTTTTGAAAAATGTTCTCTTCAGGTTTTAAATAGAAAGATTTAAGTTATAATCTGTTTGCACACAATGTGCATGCGCACGGGCCATTTGGCGTGGTTGGTAAGATACGCCGCAGGTCGTGGGTTCGTTTCCCACTCAGGACAAACATTTGTGTGAACATGTATGTTTGTCCTGTGTCTGGGTGTAATTATCTATATAATATGTATGTATTTACAAAAGAAAAGTAGTATATGTAGTATATCAGTTATCTGGCTTCCATAGTAAGTACAAGCTCTGCTTAGTTTGGGGTCAGATGGCCGTGTGTGAGGAATAATGTCCCAGAGTCCCAGTATATTTATTTATTTAGCTAATTCATTTTGTCCGGAAAACATATTATGCAAGGTTTTTGAAGAATGTTCAAATGCATAATTGGATTAACTTTTCAGGTTCACATTATTACAGAATGCGCTTGCTTTCGGTAGGAGTGTAATCCCTACATTTTTATCTTGAAGGTAGTAGCCAGCCTGGTGGGTACTATACAGTACCCTACAACCGTGCTATTGTTTCCTCAAGGTGTCATCCTTTACCGTTAAGGCGACGCCTTGAAGATTTTAAAGATTTAAGAAATTACAATGTTAAAGTAAGCTATTACTCTCTTTAGAAATCAAAACCATCAACAATAAAACGCACCACCATAAAGCAGAATTCGCTTAACTTACTACCGGAACACGCAATACCGGACCGGAGTATAAACCAACACCATAAACAGTACAGTTAATAAATAGTTCCATTTGAAGTTGTGAGCCACTGAGTGAGGACCGTGAGCTGGTGATATGCCTTCCTACGTTATAACTTTCTTAGAGTTAATTAAACTTGTCTCTAAGGATTTACTTCAGTGATTTACTGAGTTGATGCCGTACAAACCACTTTAGTTTTGAAATTAATTTTACTAGTTTAGACGGATTACATTATATTTTACGGTCGTTATGTTCATATAATTTGGGTTTACCAAGAATATTGTTGATGGATGATGTGTTAATTATTATTTGTGAACGTATTCGTAATGTTAGTGATTGGTATCAGTGTTTGCTATTTCATAAATAAGTTTTCATTCATTGACTTAGAGTTCTAAAGATACATAATAATTATGATTTTAGGATTCCATAGCCAGAAGGTGCTATTACTTAGTGTAAGCTATTCATCCTTCCATCCGTTTGTCTGTCACAGTGATGGACAAGAGGCTGTATCTTTTTAATCACAATAGTTAGCCAATTATTTCTTTTAACAAATCTTATATTCTGGGACATTTTCTGTCCCACGGCCATCTGACCCCACACTAAGCAGAGCTTGATGGAAGCCAGATAACTGATATACTACATATTATTCTATCATACTATCCTTTCATGCATACAAATGTCTGTTCTAAGTGGGAATGGAAACCAAAACCTGTGGCGTGATAGATAGGGTATCTTACCAACCACGCCAACCAGTCCATCAAATTTACTATAACCGCTCATATTGAAATCGTATTTATAATAACAATAACCTTTACATTCAAAGTTTAGCGACATACGCATTAGAATTTCACCCGTACCGATTAGGAGTATGACATTTCCCTCTTTTGTAAACTATTAATGTTGTTTCATTATCCGTAACATTACAAGCGACGTATAATAATGTGGTCGAACTAGGGTAATGCTGGATAGTTGGTAAAGGTAGAAAGATGGGTGTGATGTACAGTAAGATATTGTGTACGTGGCTTGTACCGATGAAATCTATACTAATATTATGAAGCTGAAGAGTTTGTTTGTTTGTTTGAACGCGCTAATCTCAAGAACTACTAGTTCGATTTGAAAAATTCTTTCAGTGTTGGATAGCCCATTTATCGAGGAAGGTTATAAACTAGGCTTTTTATCCCGGGAAAACACAAGATCCCTCGGGAACGCGGGTGAAACCGCGGGGCGGAAGCTAGTAATTATATATACTTATATGGAGACGAAATAAGAAAAAGTGAAGACACTGATTTAAAGCCCTAACAAAAGTATGCTGGATGGCTAAGAGTTTTTTTTATTTTATGTCAACAGATTGACTGGAAAGTGGTCACCGCTGATGTTGACTCGTGTTCAGTTGTCGACCTTAAAAAGTTCTTTTTACACCTTTTTTTGAAGAATCACATGTTACAAAGCTACCTCCATGGGTAGGACGAATAGAATTCTCGCAGTCCATCCCAATATGCTGACCGGTAAAGCCATACTTTGCGCGTCTTAATTGCAAGCAACTCAGGTCAATTTATTGTGCATACCTAATTGGGGGAGCCTATGTTCATATTGGACATAACAGAGCTGAATATACTAATAGGTACTTACAATTAATTTATTACATTTATTTTATTATTAGATATTATTAATAGAGTCTATCATTATGATAAATAATAATAAACACATTAAATATTTTTTATTTAATTTTATAAGCATTTGTGGTTTCTTTGCTGCAATATAATTATACTTTCTAAAGGTTTGTCTATTTTTTTTACAATGACTATACCCTGACTTTGTTCATCATATACGTAGCCTAAACACACATGTAATATCCATTTAACCACATCAAACAATCCATCATCATAAACACCGACCGCAGTATCTTTACATACAATACCAGCCCGTATATTTCATCGCAGTAAATACACTGTCAGTAAGGCAAGTGTGGTAACAGCGCTTTAGGGACCCAGAATGGACTAGGCCCCTACATGTAGGCCTTTAATTACGCTCTTAACGACGGCCTAATGTCGTCTCGTTATTCGTGAAAGTGACTGAAGGTAGTTTGAGGCTGAAAGTTTTCAGTTAGTGTTGTTCACCTGTCCTACAACATTGTAATTTAGGAAATTGTAGTGGTTTGTAGAAATCCGTATGGGAGATATAAAAAACTATGATATTTTTTCTGAAGGGAATCAAATCGAATAATTATGACTTTCAGTTTTTATTTTATTTCCAAAAATGAATATTTAATTTTTAAATTCTTAACTATCAATAATCAAAATAAGAAAATATTTCATTTCTACCAAATAATCGCATTCATTCATGATTACACTCTCACACTACCTAATAATAATTTACAAAATCAGCTCCCATTTTTATGAAAACTAAGGTAGGAAAACTAAACTAGGTACCATCATTTTAAATCACCTAGAAAAATCACAACCAAGTTAAAGGTACCCAGCAGTCTACGTCGTGGATTTTATAGGCAAAGAGAGAGAAAAAATAAAAGATTATTTTTTATCCGTTGATCTATTTCCAGCGTGCGGTTTCCGGAGAGTCGCGGCTGATTATTTTCAGTTTGTTTTTCCACACTCCTCTTCAATCTATGATAAACCGACTAAGAATAATTTTATACAAACCTTTTTGCTATGACATTGGATTTGTGTTGGGATTAAATAAATGGAGTGCTTAGTAGATAAAAATCATTTAATGCAAACATTGAAAAGCAAAAGGTACCTATACTTCCATTCGTATTTGATATTCTGGGACATTATTCCTCACACACGGCCATCTGACCCCAAACTAAGCAGAGCTTGTACTATGGAAGCCAGATAACTGATATACTACATATACTACTTTTCTTTTGTAAATACATACATATATAGATAATTACAACCAGACACAGGACAAACAGACATGTTCATGCACACAAAATGTTTGCCCTGAGTGGGAATCGAACCCACGACCTGTGGCGTGATAGATAGGGTATCTTACCAACCACGCCAACCGGCCCGTCAAAATTAATTGTCATGGTACACTAGATAAAAAAATCGGTGTAACATCGTATTATTCATAATTGTTTTGTGTAATGTTAAATTTACTACTGTGTTGTAAAATTATTTATTTTGCCCATGGTAACACTCAATGCTTTTATAATCCTCCTATGCCTAATATTAATTCTCCCTTCTCCGAAACACTTTCATGTTAGTGAATGACAACGAATTCCACTAAAATATTCTTAATGGCAATGATTCTATTAGGATTCCACATTTATTATATAACTTTAGCGATAAGAGAAATGTATTCGCAGAAATACGACAAGGAAAGTAAAACAATACAAATTGATCAAGTGGCATTTCTTATTTACCTATATTACATACAATAGAATAATCGCAGTCAAGATTATTGATGGCCGACATCTACAGCCGGTATTAGTAAATAAATTCAATCGTACACGTGTTCCAAAAACATGACTGCAATTGGAACGATCCATTAAACAAAGATAAAAGACGGTATCCGTACACGTACTATTAATATCGCGTTTTATTGACGGTAATATTTGTATCGGCTTTTATTTATTGAAAAAATTATTATAAACGAACCCAGTGCAGACGGTAGACGCGCGCACGTTCTATATTTAAAACGACACGCGTTCACAAAACAACAACTCACAATATTTAGAAACCGACGCGGGCGCGCACGCGTCTCTCCACCGTGTCAATTCGTGAACCAATCGAATTTCGCAATTCAAAAATGGATACATTGACCTATAGAACGTGAAGTGTTTTACAATTTGTGTTTGTGTGCAGTGAAATGTTTTCCAATTTCAAATTACCATTGCTAAAGAAAGGGGCAAAGGAGGAGCCCGTATACTGCTATAGGAGCGTTAAAACTAAACCGCCAAAGACGCCGACCCTGTCGCGTGCGAAACGACATCAAAGGCGTAAGTTTGGAATATCGCTTATTATTTGTATATGCAAAAATAAACACAGCTTAATGAGGTGCGGCCCGGTCTGTTTGTTCGTTTCACTCTGAAATTAGATGTTTCTGCTAATGGGATGCGTTGCTAGATCCCGGATGAGCGCTTTACTTGCGGCTCCGCGCGCGTAAACACAAGATTTTCGTGCAAATTGAAACGGGCGTGCGAATCCGGTCTCAATTTTGCGAATGTTCTCGCACTGGCGTCTGGCAGACAATTTTGATTAGACGTTAGTGTATGCAGAATTGTAGGTGTCTTATCGTTTGCGTTTGAGTAAGTAATTGTTTATGTCAGGTTTACAATGTTGAGATACTTATGTTTTACAAATGTTGTAGGAACATTACGAAATTCAAACAGTTTTTTTTTGTTAGTATTATTACGAAAATGTTTAGCTGGCTGGTCTAAGTTTCATGGGATACAAATTGGCTTTTTAAAGATAATCCTCCCATCAATGTCTGGAAAGTAATAACTGATAGTCAATGAATCAGTATCATGAGCCACGTGTAAAATATCTTGGGTAGCCAGTAAGTTTCGCTCTAAATTATAAGCTTTTACATCTTGAGTTCTATAATATTTAACCTTTGTTGATTTATAATTTCACATCATAACTTTTCGTATTATTTAGTTTGTGTCTCTCTTGCTATGTATTTTGATTTCCGTTTCCTTTTAATCTAGCCTTCAATCACACGAATTGACAATCTAAAACACTAATGCGTTGACGTAAGTGAGTACTTCTCATCATAGATATTTTTTATGATTCGCACTAAACCTCACAATCGTATTCACGGAGTAGTTGTGTGAAAATGTGTAGGTCCGATTTTCGCATGCAGTTGACATCGTTATTGGGGCCGTATCTGCGTGATATATGAAATAACCACTTTTGTGGCGCCATATTTATTGCTGAATATTGTTAATTTTTTAAAACCATTCAAAGTAACCGATGATATATTTATTATAAGAATGAACTTAATCATTTTCATCTTATTTCTGTATAAAAGTCACTTGAACTTATGAATTTAGATTGCCAAGTAAAAATAATTCATCACGATGATCGTCACGATTTTTTACCTCAAACTCAAGCTCCTTTGTCACTGCATTTGATACTTTTTCTTCTTAAGCGTATTGTGTAATGCAACTTTAACTTCAAAACAGCATTACGCTGGCTTCTCTAGCCATCATAGTATCCAATTTTTGGCATAATTAATCTAAGCTATATTTAATCTAATCATAAGCACGTTTAGAGAACTCTACATTAAGGATTGAATTGAATTAAGCCGGCTCGAGTACTAGAATGTCTAGGATGCCAATGTCGCTTAAGTGGGTGCTTGGGTTAGCTGGGTTTTAGAGCTCATTACCTATTTTAAGTTTAACTTTTTATAAAAAATACATGAGCTTCATCTGATTTCGTTTTAGTACTTAATCACTAGTAGAATTCGTTTAGTAAAAATTAAATTATCATAACTATATCTTAAGTGCAGCTGCCCGAACACACCGGTAGTGCTTGGCGACAAATTTTCAAATTGAGGGTGGTAACCAGGCAGGTAGGCACTAAAAGGTACCATACCACTGTGCTATGGTTTCCTCACGATGTTTTCATTCACCGAAAGCTCATGTTTGTTTAACACGCACGCCATTATTAATTAATGGATTTGGATGAAAATTGGAACATACGTACATTAATCCTGAATAAATACAAATAAATAAGATTGGAAATGCAAGCAACTGTATGATAGAAGCTTTTCTAGGCTTTGTTTGCTTACCACCTTCGGTAACTTGATCACTTATTGTAGTGAAATTGTGGTCAAATACAGGCTTACACTAAATAAATTAAAAAAATATTCCAACATGAAGCACCTGTTCTTTATTTCTATCATTACTCAAATTCCTCTACATGTGTAACAATGATACAGAAATATATCGCTAGACTTATCTCAAATCCTTATAAGAAGAAAATGTCCACAATTCGGTAATAAATACCAACTGAGCCTCAAGCCGCAGAAGTCTTTGAACCTATTCTGGTTGAAGTCTTTATAAATAGTAGCTATTTGTAAACAGAACCAGTTTTATTGGGGCACATGTTCCTGTTATACAGTTCAACTATATTTAACCTATTTCTTTAAACTGTAATATAGACGAAACTTTTAATGAGCAATGATAATGATAAACAAAGTTAATATGATTTATTTCATAATATTAAATATTAATAATAGCACTAAAATTATAATATATTTAATTTGTGCGTGTGTATGTTTGTTACCTAAATCCGTTCCGTAACGGCAGAACGGATTTTGACGAAATTTGGCAAACAGATAGAATATTTTCTGGATTCATACAGGTTGATTTTTTAGTCACTGGCAATAGTTGCAGGGATGGAAGTACCTACTCATCAATATGAACAACTTTTAATATGGGACCAACTCTGATATCGTGTAAAATAAAATGGTTGCTTCATACATTTTGGTCGTGTAGGCATTAAACTTTTGTATGGAACAGCTGATAATTTTTTCGTGATGTCACAGTGAGTCCCATAATAAATATCGATGAGTACTTCCACCCCTGCAAGTATTGCCAGTGACTAAAAAAAAACGCAGAGCGGAAGCTAGTGATTAAAAAAATGAATAAATAGTTTGTCTACAGTTAAGAAATATTCAAAAGACCAAATCCATAGACCCTGAGATGGTCCTACGACTGATGATGATGATTAACACTATACCTACTTACGACTAACATAGCTTATAGTTCTAGTACCCGAATAGTTATATCAGAGTTACCATGGTTATACAAAGCTCTGAGATGGCAGAGTACGGCCAGCTATCCGCGACCAGACCACCACAAATTGACTGCTCGTTAAGCTTATATATATTAACTAAGGATTTTTGGAAATTCAACCCCTAAGGAGGTAAAATAGGAATACGCGGATGAAACCGCGAGGCGGAAGGCTAGTTTTAATGTACTTTCATTGTAAGAAAATCGTACTTCAAGGTAAAGGAATTTGAACCAAACATTATGAAACGTACGTTTTCGATGCAGACAATATAGTATGTTAGTAGGATTCCCGATTTAGCTGGCTATATGACTTTAACGGTGCATACGTACGTAGCTAATTGATCCAAGTATACAAAATACCTGTACAC
This sequence comes from Tetheella fluctuosa, assembly GCA_951216915.1. NCBI lineage: Eukaryota > Metazoa > Arthropoda > Insecta > Lepidoptera > Drepanidae > Tetheella > Tetheella fluctuosa. Next base: position 12,179,745 of record OX578219.1, on the reverse strand, counting down.
TAATCAACCATGATGTAGAAAAAAGTATGTATGTTTTTAGAACTATTTTACAAGACTGTTTACTTTTTAGTTGTCACATATTTATGGATCATTTTTCTGTGATTGTCAAACAATGTGACGTTATTTAGGTGAACATTCAATCAGCATATTAAGTCGTTAAATAAGTAAGCCAGTCATCTTTCCATGTTATGGAAAAAATACTTAAAGTACCTACTCAATATCCAGTAAACAAAAAGTTTAAAAAACACCTCACGTTTTTTCCAAATACAGCACAAAATTCTTCTGAAATTTAAATACATTTCAGTTACTAACTGAAACAATTTGCATGGAAACGTTTACCTGCCATGGGATCTTAACTAAATTTAATAGCCCCCCGTACATAATACCGTATCTTTAACAGTCCGTCCGTCTGTATCCATGTTCCCTCCCATTGAGGGCCCTGGGTATATTTAGAGAGAGTTGCGTAAAGTGGGCTGACCCTAATTATGGACTCATTGGACTTGGGCCATCGACGTAAACGACCGGTGGACTGTGAGGCCGACAAATTATGACGAGGATTTTTTTTTATGATGAATGTCTTTTATTTAAAAAATGTTTTTAATAACCTCGTGTATAGTTATTTTGGTATTTTAAGTATCAATTAGGTATGATATGTTTTCATAGCTAGATCTTAGCTAGAGCTCTATAAAAAAATGCCATTATATATCATGGCCTTGACTAAAGTTAATACTCAGTATGAATATTGTAGAGTATATTAAATAGCCCAATTCAACCAAAGACTGAGCTACAGACTTCTAAATATCATATTCAAATAATTTGTATTGACAGTAGGTAGGTACCAATATCTAAAATACGAACTAATTCCAATAAACTCTTGTCATGTGGTGACCCTATTTGTGAAAGGAATTTCAGACCCGGCTGAGGTGTTTCACGGGTTGGCGCGTTTTGAGAATGGTTTCACAGGGGTGGCATCTATTTATGTGTGAGAATATTGCGATGTTTGTGATTGACAAGCTTTTAATTGTGAATTGCTTCATTCTCCAGTGAAATTGCCAATAATAAACTTTGAATCATAACAATTAAATTTTAAAACTTGAAAATTGATTTACTCTTTAAATTGAAAATCATGTTGACTGAAAATTAATGAACAAACATGTTTATATTGTTGTCGTGTTTTTTACTAGCTTTTCTGCGCGGTTTCACCCGCGTTCCCGAGGGATCTTGTGTTTCCCGCGATAAAAAGTAGCCTATAGCCTTCCTCGATAAATGGGCTTTTTATGAATTTTTCAAATGGAATCAAGTAGTTCCTGAGATTAGCGCGTTCAAACAAACTCTTCAGCTTTATAATATTAGTATAGATTAAAATGATTGTGTTTTAATCGTTTCATCACCACCTTGACTTGATCATTGATGGTTGGCGTGGTTGGTAAGATACCCTATCCCTAGGTTGTGGGTTCGATTCACACCTAGTACAGACATTTCTATACATCATCTGTTTGTCATGAGTCTGGGTCTAATTATCTATATACGCATATCAGCCTATCTGGTTAAGGGTCTATCTGGTGTGTGAGGAATGGCCCCGGATATTTATATTGTTTTATATATTTACCGTATTTAGATGTGAGAAAATATCTTTATTCTTATATATAAAAATCTCGTGTCACAATGTTAGTTACTATACTGCTCCGAAACGGCTTGACCAATTTTTATGAAATTTTGTGTGCATATTCAGTAGGTCTGAGAATCGGCTACTATCTATATTTTAAACCGCTACGCGAGTGAAACCGCGGGCCACAGCTAGTAGTACATAATAATATGAAATTACAGGATCTTCCTTGTACTTCTTAGAAGAAGTTAATTGATACCTCTTGATATTATCACTACTGGAAGTGCCACAGCCCTTAATGTATACGACCCCTTCCGGAATAAACTAATAAAACGTTACCCGAATTACTTCCAGCAACTTGTAAAAACTTCCAAACTATCTATTTTATATGATTTAGCTTTCTCACAAGTATTTCAAGAATGTAATAATTATTTTATGTTGTAGGTACCTTTTTAATATTGAATGTTATTAAATTTGAATAAAAACACTTAGATTGACGATAAAATATAATATACAGATAACGGCTTTATTATAATTCTAAAATCCTACTAATATTATAAATGTGAAAGTTTGTGAAAACTACTTTCACGCAAAAACTAATGAACGGATTTGGATGAAATTTGACACAGAAATAGATTATAGTCTGGAACATCACATAGGCTACTTTTTATCTCGAAAAAACATAAGATCCCTCGGGAACGCGGGTGAAGAATCGTCCAACGATCAAGGTCAGACGGAAGCAATTTACAGTCAACGTGAGTACATAGAATATAGTATTTCTTACAATTGTAACCTGTAGTACGGAGTACAACCCGTGACCCGTCACTAACGCGCGAGACCGGGACGTGCTCAGAAACCCTGCTAAAATGGGCTTCTTATAAAATCCTTGCCGGTCATTGATATATAAAACGGAGAGATTCCAAAAAAAAAAATTCAGACAACTATAGATAGTTCTTAAAGCTCATGATTTATTATAGTCCGATCAGCTTCTTATATTATTGCTGATCATTGATATAAAAGTCAGTGAAATTCAATATTTATCTTTCATCTCAATGACACATTGATGCAACAGCATTTTCAAAATATTATTATAAACGTCATTGTCCATTTTAGAATTAAAGACCATTAGTTATTATTTCATCAGTAACACAGATTATAGACTTTTGTAATGTTTTGAAAAAAAATTGTTTGTATGGCTAATCTAGGCGATAAGTACAATTAATTTAGTAGTTAGGGTTGTTGTTTTTTTTAGTAGATTATGATTTATATACAACATAGTCAGCAAACAAGGATACGGCCCGCCTGGTGGTAAGCGGTTACCGTAGCCTATGAACGCTTGCAACACCAGGGGTATCACTCGCGCGTTGCCGACCCTTCCCCCCTCCCCGATGAGCTCTGGTGACCTTACTCACGCGCAGGAACACAACTATAAGTTATTTGGCTGCGGTATTCTGTAAGGTGTAGGTACTTCCCCAGTCGAGCTGCTCTTTGAGCGACATATCGCTATGCTCTACCTCTCTTATAAATAAAACAACTTAATCATATAAATAATATTATGTCACAAGGTTGACAATCAGGCAAGCGGTTAGTGGCTACCATTGCCAGTAGGTACCAGGAGATTGCCAATATTTATCCGACCTTTATAAAGCTAATTTTCAACTTGAGGATACTACAAAGTACTCTGCCACCGTTCTCTATGACTTCACATTGTTTTTCTTTGGAGCTATAATCGCCTTTTTATTGAATACTAGCTTCCGCCCCGCGGTTTCACCCGCGGTCCTGATTGCTCCAATCGCCACCAAACCTTACAGGATTACCCGCGGGTCTTATAAAATGTCTGAAAATTTCATTGATATCGGTCCAGCCGTTTCGGAGTCTATAACGAACATACATACATACTTTCTCTTTTATATATATAGATACTCGTAGTATCTGTATCAGAGTATATCTAGTATATTTAACATCGATGTAACCGGTTCTATATTGCCCCAACGTGGGTCGATTCGACACCTCGTGTCGCCATATGGTTGAAGACATGTTTTTCACGTTACCGTTTTTCCGGGCCGATGGAAGGGTGACGGTGCGTTTACAGATTAGATTTGAGCGTTGAAATATGAAGTAACTATTTATGTTGGAAAAATGTTGTATAGGATCTCGATATCGATATGGATTTGGTATGAACAGCTTATTTAAAATATATTATTTTTGGTATTCAGTAGAATTTAACAGAATAAAATAAAATAAATAAATTATATTTTTTTGACGATACTCACACACGGCCATTAGACCGGCAACCGCCAACCAGCCCGTCATTTCAAAAATATTGAAATGAAATGAAATGAAAATGAAATGAAATGAAAATGAAATGAAAACATTTATTTGCAGGGAATAACATCTTACAATACAAAGATCGGTCGGATTGTAGATCCCGCCTTATTATTAACAGGCATGCAAATATATAAAATGGTTATTACTAGGCCTACTTAAACTCATAAAATTAACAAGCGATAAACCGTCCAAAATAATTATAGATTCTAATATAAATTAAACATAAAATAATAGCACCACAATACAAAATTTATCAATCAATGTCAAGTTACAATCATTTAATCAGTGATCCAAAAATTCTTTTATTGTATAGAAGCACCTTTCTTTTAGCCACTTACGTAATTTTGCTATATACTGTTGAAATGGTAACTCTCTTATTGCTCTTGGAATTTTATTGTAAATTTTTACTGACATAATTAGTGAATTTTTATGATGAAATGCACTTTTACATGTGGGCATTCTAAGTTTAGTTGGATCCCTCTGCTTAAATAAACTATTTTCACCTACTCTTTGGAACAGGTGCGATTGCTTTCTTACAAAAAGTTATTTTGAACATTTACTTTAATAAGTAAAATAATTAATTGATTGCCTTGGGTTCTATAGCAATATTTATTATATTATATCTATTGTATTCGGTTGGCGCGGTTGGTAAGATACCCTATCTACCACGCCACAGGTCGTGGGTTCGATCCCCACTCAGTACAGACATTTGTGTGCATGAACATGTCTGTTTGTCCTGAGTCTGGGTGTAATTATCTACATATGTATGTATTTACAAAAGAAAAATAGTATATGTAGTATATCAGTTATCAGGCTTCCATAGTACAAGCTCTGCTTAGTTTAGGGTCAGATGGCCATGTGTGAGGAATAATATCCAAGAGTATTTAAAAAAAATAACAATTTAGTTTTGTACTTGGAATCACATTTGTAAGATAATTTATTGATAAGTGAATATGTAGGTAGATTACATGAATCACTTTCAATTATTAAATTTAATTTATTCATTTTCAATTTAATCGGAAAATGCTTCAGTCATACATAAAATATCAAATTTAAATGATGGCAGTGCCTCGTAAAGCCTTAGAGCTGTTGTTAAAATATAGATAGGTTTATTAGAAACCACTAGACTATTACTAATTCGACAACACGTTAGTTATAACGTTATATTAGCAGTTATGCTAATATACTAGAATCAGTGAATTTACAGAGAAAATATTTATATATAAAAAATTGCTTCCATGTTTGTGTCCTATAAACTCAAAAACCAGGTAATGGATTACCTTGAAAATTTTACTTCTACAATATCCCTAGGTTGCCATGGGAACGGAAAATTCTAAGCGTTTTGCGAGGTTTAATTTTAACCACACCGAACCCTGACCGGATTTTGCTAGTACGTAATAAATATTTCTCATAATTCGGTAATGTCAATATCAATGATCATGATCAATCAATAATTAAGCAAACCCATTGATATAGCAACATTAATATCATTTTGCATGACGTTCATTGGCATCCCTCAATATTAGCCATACAGTCTCATTAATCTCAACTTGCGTTAAGGTGCTGCCACACTTCATACAGTCTATCCGTAGACAAAAAAGAGCAGTTTGGAAAAAAAGATAATATAAAAATCAACTTATGGCTTATTTTACTTTTAAATTTGCATTTGATATTTATATCAACTTGATATGTAATTATATGATCATAAAGTCGGTTAAAAAGTAACTAATTAAGTGTTCAAGAGAAAATAAAACTGTAAAAAAATATACTTAAGTCATATTTTCAGAAACAATATCACAATTATTATTATTAATATTTAACAAGCATACCTTATAAAATGTAAATGATCAAAAACCAAATGGAGGAAAAAGAGGGAAATATTTTTTTTATAATAAAAAAGTTATATTGGACATAGAAACAAATGTATTTTTTCTATTAGATATGTTTTTTTTTTCGGATTCATTCAATTTGGTTACTTTTGTTACCAATTTGGCTACTTTTATGACCAATAACAAACACAGTCTAGTCTAGGGTATGTACGTGAACATATTTTAAAACTTTTTATTCAAATACAATGTGGAAGCACCTTTAAACACAACCAACTCGTGTTACCCTAATGCTATTCACTCAGGCGTTTCGGCTTATTGTTTTTCTTTCATTTTCTTTTTTCGTGTGGCAACATAATGATTCCCGGAGGATATCGAGATTCGAGCCCTCTATAATACGTTAATATGGTATACAACGTCTATTAGATTATATATATGAGTAGTATTATTATAATGGACGAAATATAAGCCTTTTGTCTATTTAATACTTACTGTTTTACTTTTTCAATATCGATATTTGAATCTAATAATTTTCAGGCTTTTTTTATTTATAATGCAAAAAAAAGACTTACAACTAAAATCAAAACATCCAGCTTCATCAAACTGTACATACAGGGATGATAGTATAGGTCATAAGTATTCTGAAAATGATAAAAAAAAAATATTCGGTGGTAATTTTAATGAAAAAAAAAACCTGAAATTGTACTTCATCACTACTAAGCAATTCAAACCATTTTTTATCATCCCTCAAAAGGACCGTACTTCATTTATTAGGACCTTATGTATTACAATTTATTTACAACATAATTTAGTCAAAGAAATAACTAAACAAAGATATTTTCCATTCCTAATAAAGTATTGACAACACGTATATACAGTCACCGAGAAGAACCTCATTTACTTTACAGTACCATATTAAAAATTCCACTTGATACTCTGTTCTCACCTGCCGACGTAATTGACCAATGAAACGCGAACAAAAACGAAATACATTGAAAATACAATTTAGAATACCAATCGGCGAGCGTCTTTCGGCCAGATGTTGGAATTAACCGCTGTTCTTTTTTTTTTATATGTGGGTTCCGTTGAAAATTGTTGAAAGGTATTTCATTTCGTTGGAAGTTTTGTTTTTTTTTTCTGGCTGTTGGTGTAATCATTATGCATCCTTTTTATTATGTATTATGAATACTTGAGAAACAGTTCCTTCTAGGCTTTGTGTGTTTTCACTTACCGTGGTTAGTTGCCTATGTAATAAAAAATATAAAAGACAAACTAAAATACGAAGATATATTAAAATTGTTTTACTTTTCTGATTTTACAATTTATTGTTTTTTTTTATCTTAGTGCCTTCGTATACCTAATTACAAGCTAAATTTAATAAAAAAAAATGTCTTCCCGTGAATTCATTCATTCGATTGTTGATTCATTCATAGTCTTGTAGTATTTTTAATCATCAATCCTGGTTCCATGCCAACAAAATGTAGTAACGGTGAGATAAAGCATCATCAAATACACAAGTCCCAAGGCATTGATCGAAATAGAAATAATATCGTAACAAATATTTTATTAAAGATGCCTCATGTTCATACTGTACGGTGTCAAGAAATTGATTCGCAATGAGATAAATACTAACATTTATCTACATATTTAGGAAAGATAACAAAAAATAATCATACAGACAGATAGACAATATATCTGTAATCAGTTATGATTGAGGAATATTCCCTCGCTTCATTCAGCGACTCAGCCTTTTTTATAATTTTCGAAATTGTACCGACTTCCAATTTTATTCCGAAAGGTCAGATAGTTCAAAATTCAAAATCCATGTTCAAATGTATTTACCTAGTAACCAAGTAGTTTAAGGTAGGTATGATTATTTTACCATGGATAATCTAGCTTTAGGTGGATATGGTACATGGTACCTGATGCTGTGGTTAAAGGGGTAAACATAATAGAGATCAGACCGAAATTACTCAAAGTTATAACACGAAGGTGGATGCAGGCCGCTCAAAACCGGTCCTATTGGAGACACTTAGGGGAGGCCTATGTCCAGCAGTAGACGTCTTGCAGCTGAGATAATAATGATGATGATGAACCACAAAGATGGAGGATGGAGTTTGAGATGATAGCTCAGTGTCGGTGACGTTAGACGCCGCGGAGAAGGTCGTGGGTTTGAATCCTACAATGAGCTTGAGCTTCCGGAGTGAAGGAAAACATCGTGAGGAAATCATAGCACGGTAGTAGGGTACTTTGGAGTACCCGCCTGGCTGGCTACCACCCTCAAGTTGAAAATCTGTTGCCAAACACCTATTGGTGTGTTCCGGCAGCTGCTGCACTAGTGAGCTAATTCCTTCTAGGCTTTGTGTGCTTACCACCTTCGGCCACATCATCACTTACCATAGTGAGATTGTGGTCAAACATAAACCTATAGGTACACAGTAAAAAAAAAGTCATCTCGTACGACATTCCTTATCATATTTGCTAATAGCCTTGATGAAATGATGATAGTCATTTAAAAAAAAATACGGTCACAGGGATCTCTAAAAACAATTTGTAGCGCTTTCTTGCCTGATTTGCGTGGACACCCCACGAGGAGACTGTAAATGGATTATTCATTTGATTATTGGAGCCGTCGTAAAGAAATTCAATTTTGGGTTCTACCAAATGAAATTTCTGAACCTCCTTTGCTGAACACAGCAAATAAAACAGCTGGCAAAATTGGTTAGCGCCTTTCGAATGCGAATTAACACTGTCGACTTGAAATTTTACTATGGCAATTAAAGGTTTTATTCTATTTGTGGTGGTCGTATTGAGCTTCAGTTGTTTGAATATAGGAATGACTCTGATATCTATACAGGTTGACTTTTTAGTCACTGGCAATACTTGCAGGGGTGGAAGTACTCATCAATATGAACAACTTTTATAATGAGACTAACTGTGAAATTACGAAAAAAATATCCGCTGTTCCATACAAAAGTTCAATACCTACTCGACCAAGATGTATGGAGCAACCGTTTTATTTTACGCGATATCAGTATAAAACTGAAGGCCCTTTAAAATTAGGTAAAAGTACAAAGTATTCAAATAAAAACCGCCTATTATATTTTCCATTAAAGAGTCAGTATAAATACCAAATAGATAGGGAATAGCAATTCTATTTAATCTGAAATGATTGGAAATTGGGCACTCGTGGTTTACTTAAAGCATACACAGTAAAGATAAATAACATACTAATATTAAACGTTCAATAAATATTTGTATCAATAAAATATTATGTAAATACAAACTGTGCTTGTACAAACATATAATATGTCATGGGTCCATGGGGGTTCGAGGCTCGCCGATTTGCTCGGATTTTATCATCCAAGCTCATCGAGGCTTCGGGAGACCGACGGGCTGGGAGCTTGGCCATCCAAAAAGGGAACGCTGCCAGCCTGTTGGGAACCTTGCCTATCGACAGCAGCGAGGGCTTTGAGGATGTTTTCTATATATCATAGTTTTTATTTTATACATTGATTGTAAATATATTAATATGTCATTATATTGATATGTATACTGATACATAGTTTCGTTACTATAGGAGACAATGTGTCATTTATTTGGCATTGTGATGTTTTGATTTAAAAGTATTTGAATTCAAGTTATATCTTTGGAACTTTACCAAATAACAGCTCTATAAAACAACAATGTAGGTTACAATATTACGACTGATCGATACTATAATATATATTTCTATACTATATTATCCTAACTTTAAGATTATATATGCGAATGTGAGTTTGTTTGTTACCTTTCCACGCCTAAACTGCAAAACCGATCGAAATGTTTGGTACAGTCAGCGGCAAAAGTAGCTTGGCATTTTAGTACCCTTTCATAATAATCTATTGACATTTTTTTGTCAGTTTGTATGAAAATTATGAATTGTGTTATGTGACACGGTACTAAAGTGCCAAGATACTTTTGCCACTGACTGTACCTACGCAGATAGCTACATAGACTAAAACTATCAAAAACCCTAAAGCTAGAGCGCGCACAACGAGCAGTCCTCAAAGTTTCTTTTTTATTCCATTCTTTCACTCAACTGAGCTTTATCGAAAATGCAAAGTCCATACCGTTCGACAACTTTTTATTCTGTAAATTTTAATAAAAATTCACTCTAACCTGAGCTTTGAACCCCTATTAAATAAAAATAAACGTCGTAAAAATATTATTTGTCCAATTAGCAGCTATAAAACCAGTACCATCCGTAATTTTTTCTGTTTTCTAGGTCTATATCTTTATAATAAAATCGAAACTCAGCCACATCAATTTATGCACTTCCTAGGTTCCAATGTAAAAAAAACAGTATCACTTTGGTTGCAAAAACTTACCTACATAGAAACTGAGAAGCTCCTTAAATCTTTATCTTAAATAAAAATTATCATGCCGGAATAAGCATGCACCTATACATTTACACACACACACACCCACACACACGCGCACGTACACACACGCACGTACACAGACAGACACATACACACACACACACACACACACACACGTACACAGACAGATACATACGCACACACACACATACACATACACACACATAAATTCACACATTCATAAAACGAACAAAATTTTAATTTATTTCTCTTATTTTTTTCTCTTTTACTTGTAACCATAATTTTATTAAATTTTAGTTACTTTTACATACTTGCTTATAGTATAACAGTATATGCCCGAGTGGTGGGGGCCTGGTAACCTGTAAAACAGGGTTTCCTAGTACGGGTACCAGTCTCTCACAAAAGTTTATAGAAATATAGCTTACTGTACAAATATAAATTAAGTTTTAGTTTCAAGAACTTTTGTGAAAGAAAATAAACATTTTATTTATTTATTACTACTTTTTTTCTTAGGAACGCGGATGAAACCACGTAGAACAGCTAGTTTTCTATAAACTCATGACGTTAAGTAATAGTAGAAGACTAAGATATATCCGGCATATTCCATACTTTATTATAGGTACCCTAAAAAATAACCCAGACCAGAAAAATGTGGACGAAAAGCCAACAATTTCTTGCAAAATAGTACCTTGTTCAGTCCCAGCTTAAAACGTCAGTCAGAAAATAGCAATCGTCCATACGAATGGATTTAGATGTGTCAATTAGCTAGTTGTACTCGACTGTACGTTCAGAACCGCTTCATTTGACTTATGACTGACTTTTATTGAAGCTAGTTGGAAAGATTTGTAAAGCTTTAATACTGTGGGCTGTGTTGTTAATTTTTTCGATCATTTTCTGCAGACATTATGAAGCAAGAGTTACCTATGATTGTGAGTTTACTAATCTAGTTTTTGAAAGACTATTTCACTGATTAACTTTGCATATGTAATTGTAGTACTAGCTTTCACGTTTTGCATGCGTTTGAGGGAATAAGTGTCCCGTATAAAAATGATGATCGATCTACATACCTAATTTCATATGAATCCATTTTCGTCCCGCAGATTCACCAGCAATCCAATATTTTACCCCCTTAGGAGATGAGTTTCGGAAAATCCTTTTTTAGTAGATACCTACGTTATATAGGATTACGTTATTACTACGTTAGATAGATTTAACCCCAACAGTTTATTTTTTAGCAGTTAGTTTTAATGTACATATAATATTTTTTTAGTTTTAAATGAACACATTTTATTCTCACAAATTCAGGATATTAAGAAACTATTAAAACCAAACCAAAACACCCATCCAAAATTCCGACAAAGAAAATTAATTACTAAATCCAAACTTTATCAAGGCTTACCTTTAGACCCTACGGACCCTTATCACTTGAATAGTGTAAACCCCATCTTTCGGCCGCAAATAGAAATATTTATGGACCAGGAACGCTGGGTCGGTTGGTTGACAGTTACTAAATTCAATGTTAAGGTATAGGTTTGCTTTGGGTCGATCTATTTGAAGTATTGATAGACTGATATTGATTTAGATAATTTGTTCAATACAGAGTAATCTTGAACTTTTAGGTTATTAATACGAGGTAATAATATACATAACAGTAGGTATGACTTATAAAGCCTGATTGAAATTAAATTTGACACATAGATAAATTATTTCTAGAAATAAAACAAACGAAATTTTAGATCCCACGAAAACGCGGGAAAAATCGCAGGGCACAAATACCCTTAAATTTTATTTACTAAATCATTCTCAATTTTAACCTTTAGACATTCTCTTAGACCGTATGTAAACACATTAAATACTATTTTGAATTATGTATGTGGCAACATTGTATATTTATAGTTTATTGCGTTTATTATGTCTGGCAACTCTTTTGTAATTTCCGCCGTGTTATCTGTGCCGTGAAAATATAATTAAATCAATTAGCTTCAAATATAAAACTATTCTATCCATAACAATACACATCTTAAAGCCTCTATCTCTCTCTCTCTATTTATGTCCAGTGAATAGTTGAACTTTAGGCTGTGCCATCTGTTCAGTTGTCCGGTCTTCGAACAACTTGTGAATTTACCACTTGCAATCTTTAACTTGCCCTCGATAAGTTAGAGCGGTTGAAGTTAGTCCCAAGTTTAGTTTAAGGCTTTTTTCTTATAATCGATTGTGTATTGCCAGTTTTAAGGGAATTTTGTTTTATTTATGTGGATACAATAAAATAGCCATCAGATAGAATAGAGTATTTGCCTGTATTCAAAATAAATTATCCAACACTAACCAATGTATAAAACATCTAAAAAAAGGGGAAACCACGATTATTTTATTAAATTTATCCTTAATATTATGATTTTCAATGACCAATCTAACCATAAAGAGTATGCTATATAATTATGACGTCACATGCTTGTATTTCATACAAAACCCCATATAAACCTATCGTTTTGACATTTAATAAAAAGTTGCTGATTTGAATGTCAGTCAAATACCCTATTCAAACATAATATATATTCATTGTCATATATTTATTATTAGTTGTAGCAGCGTTTCCATGGGCTCTCTTATTTCCCGGGATAAAAATATCTATTTTCAAATCCGTTTAGTCCAATATCTATAGGTAGGTATAAAAATAAATGTCCTTCTATCACTCACTGACTGACTGAACATAGAAAGCTGAAATTTCAGGTATTTTATGATGTAGACAAGAAATAAGAATTTCTCAAAATTCAACCCCTAAGGGGATAAAACTAAGGGGCGGCAAGCTAGTCGTAAAATATGTGAAAGAAGAAAACTCTTTCCTTATCTATACTAATATTATAAAGCTAAAGAGTTTGTTTGTTTGAACGCACTAATCTCAGGAACTACTGGTTTGATTTGAAAAATTCTTTCAGTGTTGGATACCCTATTTATCGAGGAAGGATATAGGCTATATTTTTTATTCAGGGAAAACACAAAATCCCTCGGAAACGCGGGTGAAACTGCGCGGAAAGTAAATAATAAGTTGTAAACTGAAACCGAGCCATGCTGGCCCGAATCATATTAGAATTCTCATTGTTTATGATACTGCGGCACTAATCTTTAACGACATTCAAGCCAAATCTGTTCGCCCAATTTTAATAATAAACGACAACTGCCACTGATGTTCAGATCGTTTTGAAGGACTTTGGGCAGTTTGAGATGCTTCGGGAGATAATTACAAAATACGTTTTAGTTATGGATAATGAATAAATAGGGGTGAGTATGAAAATTACTGTTAATAGTTCAAAGAATAGTTCGTCAATACGGGACTCTCTCCTAACAACTTTAAGCGACATTGAATTATGGGTATTGTACTAAGATCGGGTTGCACAACAATTCCACATTGAATTTAAGCCGTTAATTTCCTACAGTACCTATTAAACACTTTTATTGTTGATCTCTAAGCTGATAATAATAAAGCTGTTTTTGCAACTTTAGATTTTTATAGTCGAATATCTCTAAATAGTATATCTGCTTCTACCTGTTTATCTGCTTACCACGCAGCTGATTTTGATATCATTTTTACAAATATAAAGAGTGATAAACGAAGACGGGTTGTGTATATAAATTCTATCCGTGCAAAGCTAGGATGGGTCACTAGTTAAATTATAAATCTTTAAATCTGTTTAACACCTAACTGTAAAAATATTTGTATTTTGAAATAATCGATAGTATTGTAAAAAAACGTAATGCAAAGTGAAATCATTTTTATTGGATAAATTTTATTTACGTAAATTTTATGTTAAAATAATAGTATTTTGAAATCATCAATAGTATTGTAAGAAAGCATTACTGCAGTTAATCGACAACAAGTTTCAAAGATTTTCTCTTCCACTTCTACGGTCGTTTCAATGTAAAAATGGGCAAATAAAGAAATTCCTCTACTATCAAACGTTCATTAAGGAGGCCCAATAGGCGATTTGCTCCTACAGGAAGCGATTAAAGCAATTCATTGGTTATGTAATGACGTTGGTAATAGTCGATCGATGACCTAGTCTACGGGTTACCGAGTATTTAGTAAATAGTTTTCCTGCGTAAAAAAACTCCAAGACAAATCTCACACTTTCACACATAAAGGTCAAAACATCTCTGCTTAAAATATTGTTTTCTGTGATCTCAGTACAAGTTTTCGTAATACAGTCTGTCACAAATTTCATAAATTGTTATGATAAAATACTCAGTCATAATTATGTACATAATCTTAAGAATTTGTGAAGAGAGAAAATTTATAAATTATCATTATATAAATTAATTTGCTAAGGCTAAACGCACAGTGTGATTTTCAACCGCGCCCGCCCCGGTGGCGGTGGCGATTCGCGTAGAATCTAGAAATGTAGGTAAAGTTCATTTCACGACGTGATTTATGCTCGCAGCGTGTGCGGTTGTTTGCTGCTCCTGCTGCATCGGCGGGCATCTAGAACTAATCGCATAGGCCACAGTCACCCGCGCGAATGGCGGCGCCCGCGGGCTTTGCGGTAGGATCGCGGAGCATAGTATCACGCGGCATTGACAATCGATCCACCATAAATAATAACCCGCCAAAATTATGGGTGCTCCCGCAACCGCGGCGGCGATGAAATCTCACAAAACTACAATATTGTAATAAAACACAACACCACCAACGCGATGGGTGCGGTTGAAAATCACTTCATGTTATTCTTAGCTTAAGAGTCCAGACTATTAAGAGTAAAAAAGAACCCTATAGGACCATTACACTGATAAAAAGACGTCATATTATCGAGATAATAAATAAAGGGACCACAGAAGGATTTGTGATTGCGACACTTTGGTTAACGGCCCATCTCTATGATATATTATTATATGAGCGACGAAAGAAATAGTACGAACAAAAAAACTTAATGAAATATTATCGATAAATCATGTTTTGTGAGTGTGGTAGAGCGTTGTCTAGGTAACTAATATTATGATGAATTCGTTTTAATTACTTTTGGTTAGACTGTCAGCCAATCTTGGGTAGTACTGATGTAAGATTCATAATTTATAGCATTTTAAGGTAATAATGTACCCAAGATGTAATACCCAACAAGCACCAAAGTTGCACTTGAGATCTAGTCCTTCATTACTTACTACTACTACTAAGTGACACGAAAACTTAAGAACACTGATAACCATTGAGTTGTCAAAGAGCTTATTTAATGTAAATGAAAGCAACACTAACAAATGCTTCATGTTAAACTGTTATAAATCCATTGAAAAATATGAGAGAAAATTAAAAAGTTTTATTTATTTAAACTTAACACATTTATTTACCAAGGACTCACAGCTCACCCTCAGTAACCCACTTCAGGAAGCTATTTAGAGATAAATAAATCCCAACCTGAAACGATCCACGTTAAAATCCCAACAATTCTAAAATCAACTCTCACCATCCATCGCCCTGTAGGTTCCCAAAACCTACAACACAGGTAATTAATTCCCAACAAAACGTGAGCCACAATTCCAGCCCTCGAGCATTGTAATAATGCTAATGACAGGAATGACAGCTAAATAGAATGCTGTCTTGTCAAGAGTGGAAGCGGAATCGAATATTTAATTAAATGTTTAATCCTAACTAATATTATCCTAATCCTAATCCTAACTATCCTAATCCTAACTATCCTAACTAATATTATATATGCGAAAGTGAGTTTGTTTATTTGTTTGTTTGTTACCTTTTCACGCTTAAACCGCTGAACCGATCGCGATGAAATTTGGTATGCGGATAGCCTATGGTACGGAGAAGAACATAGGCTACTTTTTATTCCGGGATAACATAAGATCCCTGAGGAACGCGGGTGAAACCGCGGGGCGAAAGCTAGTTTTTAATATTTCCTTCTTTTAGGACGTCCAAGAAAATAACAGGAAATTAATATAAAACTAAATAAAGTTAAAAATATTCAGCTTTATACTTACTGTCCTAATTATTTAGTTACTCTAATTATAAAATCGTAGTTCGATATTGAAAATATCAATCGTTGGGGAACAAAATTGACAACTATCTTCCGATATCTATTTTTACCTGGGTTTCTGAGTTATATATATATGTGCAAAGTGTCATCTAAATTCGTTCATCAATTACGGCATAATTGAATAACAAGAACAAAAGATTTTGAATTTATAAAATTAATTAAATAGTCGAACTACGTGCCAGGTTACGTCAAGCCTAGAATCGATGTTAAGGAACAAAGGAATCAAAGATGAGACACAACCTTGACATTTAAGTAAATTATCTCTAACTCTTCAGGTAATCACAGTGGGAGCATCCTAATATTTAGCTTGAGGGGCGTGCCGTACGTTTAGTTTAGTGCGAGTCATTTACAATTGTGCGCAACACGGCGACGTCGACTGTAATGACTCACAAACGTCACGCAACTGTGCATGAGTCAGAAATTGAGCTTTAGCGTGCTCTACCATGCTTCAGCCGTGTTAAGCTAGGGGCAATTCATTAGGTTTGATTGGATTTAGAGTTGTGGTTTTAGTTACATTAGTAGGATTTTGTGTTTTTGTTTCTATTTTAAGGGTAGTCTATGTTATTAAAGGTGAATTACATAAGGCCTTTTGTACATTATAAGAAAATTTGTTGTGTCTTATGAGAAATGTTTTGTAAGACATTCAATCGCATTGCTTGTTATATGAGACCTGATCAGACATACGCGCATACTAATATTTTTCTTGTCTAGTGTTTGTGTCTTGTAATGTGTAAAAGGCCTAATTTCTCTTATTTTTGGTAAAAACCATCAGCTTTTTATGAAAAACACCATCAAAAATTGCTATAATTACATACTTTCTTGATGAATTTATTGAAAAATCTTTTGGACTATATTAAACCAGTTTCCTCTCTTTATCTTACCTATATCAATTTTCATTAAAATTTAACATACATCTTTTTGCGGAAAGTAGTCAGTAAACGAATCTTGGTGTAATTATTGCTTGGACCAGATTATGTATTTCAAGGTTTTGTTAAAATTTACTCCTAGCCCCTTAGGAGTACACGGGGAGTTAATGTTTATATAGAAAATAGTGGACTGTCATTATATATTCATTTTTTTTCATTTTATCTAGAAAGGTGTTATAAATACATAACAAATGCGTATTAATTTTGTACCTCCTGAAAAAATAGCTTTACCAAAATTCATCCCCTAAGAGAGAATTTATGTTTTAAAAGCCAAAGCGATTTTGGTGAATTTTGACAGAGTAACTCGTTATCGGAGTAACTTGGAATCGTGGGGAACAACTAGTAAATAATATACAAAAAAAAACAAAACAATTTGAGTAGGTATCTTTTGTTTTGCAAACCCTCAAGAGATCTTTCACTTTCTAAATGTGAATCATTGAACAGGCTTTTTGGAAAATTACTCCAAGTGTGAATGGTGAGAAAATTCCATGGAAATTGTGATTCGGGACAGCGCTCCACTTATCCGAATTCGTTTCGTGTGAAAAATATTGAAATACAGGACAGTGGAAGACAAAATATATCTATTACTTACAACAAGTTACAAGCGTCTACCGACATCTTCTTAAAATGGAATATAGATCGATTAGAATAAAAATGTATACTGAAAATAAAATTACATTCAACATAGAAATTATAATGAAATCAGAAAATTTATGTTTTAACTGTGTTCTTCATAATAGGTAATATTCCAATGAATTGAGATCTAACTTGAAATAAATAAAAAAATCCATTCGTTTTTTTTCCTCACATACTGTACATTCGAATCCATTACGTCAATGGCATTCATAATAAAAAGAAACGTGTTGAAAAATACCCCATTCCTTAAACGGTAAGTAGATCAAGTATCGGAACAGAACGCTACCCGCTCACACCCGCGCCACTCAATTGGAGGGGGTTTGCCGCTGAGCTGCTGAATTAAAGATAGCACACGTACCGTCGGGCTGACTGTTGATATGATTCAGTGCACACTGTGCTTGACTCACTGTTACATCGATTGAATAGACGATAGATATGCCAGTTATTCGTCTCGTTGTAAAGGTGTAGGTATCTATTAACGACCAGTGATAAAAATTAAAACGTTTCAGATTGCGTTAGAACTTTATTGGAAACTAGCTGTTCCCCGCGGCTACATATAATAAAACTTATGTTACTTCTTATAACATCAGCTATCTGTCAGTGAAAGTCTTGACAAAATTGGTCCAGCTGTTTTGGAGATTAGCCGAAACAAACAGACAACAAACGGACAAAATTTTAAAAAAAAATGTTGTTCAGTACCGTATATGTATACTTTCATATGCATTTAGTAAAAACCTATTATTTTGACATTACACTTCCAGTTTTATTTATTTGTATATTATGTAGATAGTTTTACTGATTTACTAATCCCTCCTATTATAAATACGAAAGTATGTTTGTTGGTTTGCTCGTTTGTCTTTCTTTCACGCAGCATCGCAGCATCGAATTAGTATGATTTTTTGCATAGAGAAAGTATTTGACGGAGAGTGACAGGCTACGTTTTATTCCGGGCGAAAGCTACCGATTCGATCAAAGCCAATTAATGTATCATACCTTTTTTGATACCTACTTGGTTGAAAGTGTTTTTACTTTCAAATTGCTTAGTTAACTTTTATATCTATCCTACATTTATTTACTCTACGTAGCACCTTAAGTCAAAATAAAAATAAACTTCATACCTTTAAGGTATATTTCCATAGTATATATTTATCTCGAATATAAATCTGCCAAATACTCTTATATCCTAGTGCTGAATACTGAATCGCAACGTCTTATTGTAAATCTCTGAATATGGCACGTGTCCATTTGTGACTTAAATCGTGTCAGTTGTCATAACATGTGAACTTTGAAGTGAACAACTTGTTTTGCACCTTATATCCATGTAACTTTATGTACGAGGACTGAGAAAACTTACGTTATTTGCTTTATTTTTAACTTCTTACAGTATAGAAGTAATCGTAAATTATATTTTGATTTTATGTCTTTGTGCAGCGTCCTAAGTTTATTATATATTTCGACTGACGGAGTTACGAGTTTCATTTTGTTAATTAAAAGTTGGTTGTAAGTTATGACTACCTCCTTGAAGGCGTACCTAAAGAGATATTTTTCAAACTATTTTTTATGTAGATTGGGCGTACGTTTGACCACCGACTGACCGCAGAAGGAGTTAAGACGAGGCCGAGAAAATGCCTATTCACTCTAACCTTGAAGACATGACATTTAGATTACTCGTTATAAACTTGCGAATGTTATATTTTATCGTGCGATATTAAATGAATATGAATGAAACGTATTACGACATTTTAGAGTCGACCACAATAGTAAAATTCATTCATATAAAATTTAAACTTTGGAAGCCTCTCCTATAAAGTTGTATTTTTGCTTTTTGGCCCCGAAGATATTTTGAAAATAATCTGATAAAATGTTTAAAATTATTTATATAAGTACATTTATAATAATTAGTTGCTACCGATGGGCAAGGTTCCCAAATGGCTGGCATTACTCTTTACTCTTTGAAACCTTGTCAACCTACTAACATAAAAAACTTTAGTTTTTTTTTTTACTTTTATTTACTTTAGTTGATTGATATAGTTGTAAAACCATAAATTTGCTGTTTATTAGCCGCCATACTTAGCCTCCGCTAAACCTGCTTAAGTCTAGTAATCTAAATAATTAAACAGCCATTCCAAGTAACAAATGTAGCAGAAATGTTGAAATCCCCAACTCCCAGTAGCGGGTTAAAGTACGTGAACGATATCTTTAATTCAAAAGAACCCCTTACGATGGCAGTTCTTTACACCCCGCCTAAGTGATCTGCTTTCACAATGCGAATGAATCGACTTTAAAAGTCTTTTAAAACGTTATTTTGCTGTTAAGTGAAGTTAAAGGCGGTTTAAGTGTTCCGAAGGTGCTTTAATGTGGACTCTTTGTTTTAGGTGCATGGTTTTGAAAAGTTTATGGGTACTTTATTGGTAGGTATAAAAGGAAAGATTTACTACCATTGTGTGAACATGGCATAATAATGATTAAATGGAAAAATACAGCGAGGAACTCACTTCCGTGGTTTGTGTTTCCTAAAACTTAAAACCTAAATGCTTCGATCAATTTATAAAATATATAAATAATTTTAATTATCAGGTTAGTTTCAAAATATCTGCGGTTTTTATGGATAATGAACGTGAACATATATTGAATAAATTGTACTATGTGGTCGTCTCTAAAATGTCGAAATACTTTTCTCACACATTCATTCAATATCGCACGATAAAAATGTAACATTCATAAGTTTATAACTAGTAATAGTAAAATAAAATATGGTTCATAGAATTTCAACAAAAAGAAACAATACACTGCAACAAAGCTCGGTACTTCAGGTATGCAATTGTAAAAATTCTTCCCATGCATCGGTTAGCCGGTATTTCTGCGATGCCTTTGATCTTCTTCGCTTAGTGCTTACGTTTAGAAATAATGCTTTTTAGAACGATCAAAATGTGAAATGTAAATAAATATTTTTATTAATAGATTTAATTGAAACATGTCGTGTATACAAACTATAAAAATAATATACAGAGCAAACCTTTAAACGATCAAATATGTGCATTATTTTTTATTTATTTCCCAATCTAATTTAAAATTATCCTTCGAGACCGCGGGCAAAAATTTCTTAACCTAAATTTAACACACACACCACTTACGAACAGAGAACCTAACCAATCTCTACCTCTCTTTTTCTCTACTTATTATAATTTAATTAAAAGATTATAAAAAATAACTACAGTATTAAATCTTTTAAAAAAGAACATTGCTCAAAATATTTAAATTCTATATGGGCATAAATAAATCCACACCAAAACTGATCAAATATTCAAATTGTACCTGCAGCCACATTTGCATGTGAAACGATCCTCAAACGCTGTAATTGCGATGATATATCGCACCATTATATGTATATAATGTATATATACGTCACGCCAATACGCTATTTGCAGCCAAATTACGTTTGGTGTTGCGGAAAGTGGGCTATAGAATATAACATCGGAATCTTTAGCGGTATAATGTTATTGGTAAATACAATAAACGGAGCATTTGTCGCAGTATTTACTGATTTATTAGCTTTTGCTACGTAGCCACCTGGGGCAGTAAGTCTAGAACATCTATACATTTATTTAATAATTTATCTATACAAATAAATAAAAAATATGAGTCTGTTTGTAATTTCGAAATACAAGCTTTTTACTAAATGCAAAGTATATTAAAGATTTTAAAAAGTATTGTAAAGTATTGTGAGTATTTTAAAATTGTTGTCTGTCTGTCTATTTGTTCTGGCTGGACTGATTTTGATGCGACAGCTACTGGCAGATAACTGACATTATAAAGTAACTTAGGCTACTAATATTAGTTGTAGGCAAATTTTTATTCGAGTGAAACCGCGGGGAACAGCTAGTATTATCATACATTTTTTTGTATATTTTATAATATTAGTGAATAAAATAATAAAAAAACAGTGTAACACATTATACATTTGTAAAAACATTTATTTGTTATGGTCTATACATAATAATTTAAGAATTAATGTAGCATTGTGACGTCAGAGTTAATGTACCCTTATTATTTTTAATTTGATGATCTGGCGCGTTTAATACACGCGTTAGTATAATATGCTTTCTGGGCTTTACGTGCTTACAACCCCATCTTCACTTACCATAGATATTTATTCACGTCATCTCAAATAGGTACCTACCAGTAAATAATTCTCGTTACCAAATGCTAAAACAATGTTTCCGTATACGAAATTTCTTTGTATGAATTTACACAGCGCCTAATTTCTCTCAACCAAAATTTTAGTAAACGCAAACGCACTTATAGCGTTTGCTAACTTCAATTTATCTAGACTCAAGGAGTGAACTAACTTACTACGGAGTAAATTGATATCGCTACGGAAACGTTCAATTGTGCTACGACACCCATGGCTACGAATCAATATGTCAAACACTAGTGGATGGGCGTGAAGCATTCACTTCGTAGTCAATTTCGTAGCACATAGCATCTACGAAACTTCTTATTGCATGGCCCGTATTGAAGTTTCTAAGTTTACGTAGATTTTCTTGTATAACCCGAGGCCTTCCATTACAGGGATTTCATCTTTGAATATTAAATAATTATGATCATTTCATTTACATCCTACTTTACTCATATTTATTTATTTGTTTATTTACTTGACAACCAAACACATTTATGGTGATTCCAGAATAAAAAAAAAATAACTAATTTAAATGCCACCTTATTTAAAGGTTGTTCAAAGATAAAACTAATACTATAATAAAAGAGAAAAAAAAAATATATTCTAGGCCATTATTCCAATGTGTAATATTTAACTCTGATTTATAACACTGTTATAAATTAAATGTAAATACGTTATTTGTTATGGCTATGTTCTGAGCAAAGATGGGCCTACATCTCATTTCAAATATCAATTAAATACATGTCATTTTACCCTAAGTTATTACTATTCATACCAATTTCACTTGAGTAACCTCTCGTGTCGAAAAGTAAACTGTAAGATAAAACAAGGTAACCCAAGAGCGCCTCCGTCACCCCAGTGTATTCATTTCATAAACCAACCGTAATATTAAGTAAGACAGTTTTATTCGACGTAGCTTTCGCTACTCTTTTTCTACGTTGACAAGTTGACTAAGGACAAATGAAAGAAGTTGAGGTTTCTTTCTTGGTGGTTATTTATTTCTTGAGATAGTGATCTAGTGAAAAGAACTGCCTTTTCTCCATTAGACATTATCATCTACATCTTTTTGAATACACTATGATTTATTTGACATCGTACCTTTAAGGAAATTTGTACCGTATTGCTTACAGCATAAAAATCTAAATTGGCGAATGCGTCCGTGAAACCACTTGTAGCGACATCTATCAACCATATAAAGGTACTATAACAACCCGAGGATAGATGGCGCTACAAGATTCTAAATCGCGCTATCGAATTTTCCTGAGCGTTCGACATAATATATTAGTTTCCAACATCAATAATTGGACCGCGGTCCCCAGGCGCCATGACCTATCTTGACGGAAGATCTTCCCTTTCCAATGGAGGAGACTCACCCCTTGCTCCTCCATACATTTTTATCCAAGCTAGAAACAACCAATCAAAAAACTATGTTTAAGTATACAATGTTAAAACGTAAAATACACAATTTTAGAGTTTAATTAACTTAAATTATGATAAGATATCGTATGAGTTCACCTACATAACGACTTTCTTCTTTCCCTGTAGACGTACATCATTATAGATGACTGAAAGCCCGAAGCTATATCATTATATTTCTATTCTGCATAACTTGTTGCATGATAAAAATTACTGAACTTGTCTTGTAATTAATTCACGTAAGTATGTTCAATATGTAATTTTAAATAAATATCTTTGTAATCGTCTTAATTAAGTCACTTCGCTGAATAGAAAATCTTGCAACTTAAACAAACAGTAAGTCAAATAACAAACAGTTACTTACCAATGGATTAAAAACAATAAGCCAACCACGGACGTTAACTCCTAATAAAACATTTAACGCGAGCTAAAACTCGTTTATCCTAAAATAAATCTGATCAAGCCGAGTCCATTCAATTTCATTATGCGTCGACAAAACAGCTTTATCCAGCCGATTTATACGCTTGAAGCGATGTTATTTTGTTGCTTTATCATTAGTCAACATTAGTGGTAAACAATTTTAGGGCGATTTCTGTTTTTAAAATTAAATATTCTTAAAAATTTCAAAATTATTTGCCAAAGTAGATTTGGTCAAAATATTGTACAATCACGATCATAAATATAACCTATGTAAAAAATAAAATTCGAAAGCAATTTTCTTGTAAAATATCAACATAGTGTTGGTTCGAAAATATTATGTTTAACAATATACAATTTCAATAAATTTATTATATTTTTATTATGAGTTTAATTCATAAAAATCCCATTTGAATTTTGCTAAATGTATATTACGTTTATGCCTTGACTGTACGTAGGTACTCTACTTTTCCATGAATATTTAAGAATCAATTAATGTATCGTTACCTTTACTACCCTACATGTTTGATATGATAATTAAATACGTAACTATTTTTTAAAGAAACCAATACTATAAAATTTGTTTGAAACAGTGAATATACTGATGATACTTCTAAAAACATTAAATTTATCATTATTTCGTAACATCAACCACAACAACTCAAAATGTTCATGAAAGGAAATCCAGGCGGAACCACATTACGTCCCAACGCAAAATAGGCCTTAATCACTTTATTATTTGTGTGAAAATACTAGGAACTACACCGTACCGAAATGTATTTTACCCTTAAAAGCTCCAACATTGCATATAAACTAAACAAATGTCCAATCAACGCTCATTAACTTGAAACCGTTATCAATGCCTTAGCAATAAATGGTTGAATTGGAATAAATTATACATTTGCTGCAATGTGATAGCATATCAATGCGTGAGAATAAATAATCGATAATAATTAGGTTTTGGTGGGTTTAGAAGCATAATAAAATAAAAATTACGAAGTAGGATTGGATGAATATTTATAGCAATAATATTCATCCAAGGGTAACTAGTAAGTGGCGAGTACGGAAAACCCTGAAAAAGATCCGGTTGCGTTATGGCCATTCATATAAATCGGATTTTGGAAATGAAATGTACGTATAGTAAATTTGTTTCTTTATTATACTACTAAGGTGACAAAAAATCACAAGGCCCGCACGATGGTAAGCGATTACCGTAGCCTATTGACGCTTGCAACACCAGGGGTATCACTCACGCCTTGCTGACCCAGCAAAAATCTCTTCACACCCTTCATGAAGAACCCCATGCCGTACTTTGTATTGGGAAAACTTAGACGGAGATCTCGTTCCATAACATAAGCGTCCGTGGTAGTTTGGTTTCAGTGTATAAGGATGAGCTCCCCGTCGAATGCGTGAGATACGATGGAAGAAGGTATCCCGGCATCAAGTCAAACAATTCCTCATAATATTTTACTTACCTAACTATTAACAATCTTCGGGAAAATAGGCATAAAACAGATGAAGTGCGACAAATTATGCACCTCAAATATTTTTTTATAAAGCTAAAATTACTTCTATATATTCTGCAATCAATAACAAATTAAATCAAAGTATAGCCTCTTTCCAAACGACCGGATACAACATCAGCATACAACAACAGTTTATTCCCTGCAACATGCAGTTTGAGGTCGCAACGACTTCGTCGATCGCCTTAACAGAGCCGTTTGAATCGTGTCCAAAGCGCGCTATACACGTAATAGCCTATTACAACGGATATTCGTGAGCAAATAACGAGCAATGGATGATTACAATTGTGGTTTTACGTTCGCTACTTTTGGTTGTGGTTTGCCAATTGACGGTGCACTTTTGTCATGGGAAATGTGTTCGAGTTAGAATTTATACTGTCTATTTGGGGTTACGTTTAATTTGTCAGAGTGGTAATATTGTGATCGTAATTTGCAGTTAGTGCTAACTTGTCTCACAAAATAGTCATGTTTTGTTTGATACAATTTAGATTAAATTCTGTTTTTGTTAGGTATATTAGACAATAATTAATAATACTGTGAAAGTAATATAAGTTACAATGTGGATACTAAAAAAAATATAACCTTGAATAATTCATGTTTTTATTTGATTTTCACGTTTCTTAAATTAAGATAATAATACTACGCATCTACTCGTATATTATAATAATACCTTTTAACGAGCAATTCTTATATATTATTCTTATATATATATACACAATAAACAACTTTTATTATGGGACCAACCCTGAAATCGTGAAAAACAAATTAAACTTTTCATACACTTTCATTGAGCAAGGTTGGCCTTTTGTATGAAAAGATGTTTTTTTTCGAGATTTCATAGTTGGTCCCATCGTAAAAGTTGTTCACATTGATGAGTACTTCCACCCCCTAAAGCATTGCCGGCGAGTAACAAATAACCCTGTATATATAATCTGAATCTCGGAAACGGCTCCAACAATTTTCATGAAATTTAGTATGCAGGGGATTTCGGGGGCGATAAATCGATATAGCTAGGTTTCATTTTTAGAAAACATCATTTAATCATCCAGGTACTTAAATACTAAGTTATATCATAATATTATGGGAATAAAATATAACAATCTTAAAATTCAATCCCACATGTATCGAAAAATTTATATTATCAATTCACACATTGATACCTCATACGGGTACAATGCACGCCCTCATGCCACCAGCTATGACACTTGAAGGTCAATCACCTCGTCTAGTCTGAAGAAGAAGATTATATACAAGTATAATATATACTTGTAGTCTCCAATATTTTATATAATTTTGTGCCAATCGGCTTACGTTGAGGAGCTTTTAAAGTTTGCAAACGATAGTCCTTAATAATCTTAGTGACTACAAATTGATAAATAAAAAAACTCGTTTTTACTTAGTAAAATTAATAATATAGTAAGACCAGCTGTCATTTTTGATAAGTATGTAGCCTTATTAATGGAAATAAACAAAACGAGTCCCTGTATTTATGGCTTAGAATGTAAATGACACAAATTTTGTTAAACTTATGTATATCGATCGATCAACTTAATTAATCATGATAAAAATAAATAAACACACATTCGGTCATTTCATAATTTGTCTTGGTGGGATATTTATTATATAAATGCCTATATATTGGACAAAAAACGTGTAATCATTTTCTACCTGATTTCAATTTGAATGGAGAAAATATATAATTTTATTTTACATATTCAAACTGAAATAATTCTAAACTATATCATTGTGAAATGGGCTTGCGTTTGGCCATCGACTGACCCCGGGAGGAGTTAAGACGAGGCCGAGGATGTAGCACGCTTGCCGAGAAAAAGCCTATTCACTCTGACTTTTAAGACATCTGGGTTATACCTAGGTGTCAGGAAACACAGACCCCGGAAGCGAGTTCATTTGCCATAGAGTATTTGTTATGTTATTTGTTAGATTCATAGTACACCAAAACACGTCATTTTAGGTATATGCAACGTTAAATATGCTACGCTCCAAACAAAAATGTTCGAAATCTTTTATAAATGAGTAAGGCAGGTGCGTAAAAAAAACTATTCGATTTTTTTAATGTAAACCCGTTTTAGGTAAACGTTGAAATAGCAAAAGCGTAAATGTGTTTATTATTCCTACAATGGTGCCATCACATAGAAAATGTGGGATACGAACCCTTATCAAGCCCACCCGGAATTCACATTGAAGTAAAATATGAAAACCGGAATTATTCATAATCCTCGCATTGTTATCTAAAATTTGATAATTATAAATCATTTTCGAAACAATAACTGTTGCTGATGAGTGGAATATTTTCTTAATTTAATGAACGTAGAATAATAATGCAACCACTACACCGACGGACGTCCAATCACATGATGTTTTTGTTGATTGAAAATGAAAATATTTTTTATTCAAATAGGCCTTTACATGCACTTATGAATAGTCTGACTCTTACGGAAGGTTGCTTTTACTGGAGAAGAGCCGGCAAGAAACTCAGCAATTACTCTTTTCAAAACCAACTCAGATTCATTACATCAAATTATTTATCTAGTCTCACTGACAAAATGTGTGTGTTATATGACAGTAAGGAAGGATTCACATACCTACCGATCTACTATTATATATTATTATTATTTATTAAATTCGTACTATATTAACAAGTAGTAACTTGTGAATATAGTAATAGATATGTATAATAATTTTGTATTATTTTAGTATTGGTTACTACATGTCCAATTTTAAACAGAAAAAAAAATGGAATTAAACTATTACGAACCAATTTTAGCAACGTTGTTTGAATAATTTTAATTTAATTTTAACTAAGTATATACAGTAAGTACCTACATAAGTTTGATGGATAGTTTTATAGTATAAAAAATATATCTGCAGGTATAAATGCCTATTCTATATTTTGTTTTTAGTTCCAAATTACAATTCAAAATATTTCAAATCATAAATACATTATTTGAGATTGTTTTTCTGCCAACAGTGTTAGTATGCATAATGAATAATAAAAAGATATCTTAAGAGAAATCCTCACAACTAATTAATAGATAAATTCAACATGTACCTACTCTAAAAATGTGACAAAAAAAAACAAAATATTTTTTATACTCCCCCTTATTCAGACCTGCTCGGTTGCGGTCCGGATTCGGTAGACGAACCGATTGAGTTGTCTACTGAATAGGATGGTGGCTTCTATTTCCTCATTTCAGACTTCCGTTCCGAACGGAATGGCAACCGAATGGGTCTGAATAAGCGGGACTAACAACGAAACACTTATTAAAATCACACTTACATCTTCTTATATATAAAATTCTCGTGTCGCGGTGTTTGTTACCAAACTCCTCCGAAACGGCTCTATCGATTTTTATGGAATTTTGTGTGCATGTCGGGTAGGTCTGAGAATCGGTCAACATCTATATTTTAAACCACTACGCGAGTGAAACCGCGGGGGACAGCTAATCCTACTTCCTACTATACAACTAATATTATAAATGTGAAAGTTTGGATGGATGGATGTTTGTTACTCTTTCATGCAAAAACTACTGAACGGATTTGGATGAAATTTGGCAGACAGATAGGTTATAGTCTGGAATAGCACATAGGTTTATCCCGGGAAAACACAAGAGTGAAACCGCGGGGCGGAAGCTAGTAACAAATAAAAATACATTTCTAACATCACCTAATATACATTTAAAAGAGGCAACCGATTGAAAATGAATATTCATGCAGCAGTTATTATTTAACAACTTACAAAGTCGTGGTATATACCAACAAACAAACAGCCAATCTATTATAGGATATTTACATTATAGTCAGTTCTAATACACCACAAATCTCCACAATATCGAAATCGAGCTTATATATTAATATACCTAGATATAATGTAGCACCACGTACTGTAACTTACGACGCTATATTTTAGTTTAAGCATTGATATCGTAAGCTAACTTGCCATGTACTTTATGTTATTGATGACCACGTTCTTGCGCTGAATTTCGTGGTTACATACGAGCTTTCGACCCGCTGTTTCACCCGCGTTCTTGGTATTAAAAGTATCCTATATTAATACAGAATATCTGTATGCAAAATTTCATCCAAATCCATTCAGCTGTTACGGAGTTGAATCGTAACTTACATACACACATTAACTATCGCTTATATTAGTAGGTAAGTAGAATAGGCAGGATTATAGTAGGATTAATAACTTAATTACTTTTCCATCCATTAAATTATCATAAATCAAATTGATTAGAGAACTTAAATGATTTCAAATAATCTATTTTACTATAAATTGGCTTAAGTTAGACCATAATCTCATTATAAGATGTGATGATGAAGCCAAAGGTGATAAGTAAACGCTTTAAGGTAACTGGCTCTGATGTCCAGCTCTCGGAACACATCTATATATTTGGCGATAGATTTTGATCTTGAAGGTGGAACCCAGTCTCCCTACTACAAGATACCATCATATTATTTTTTCCTCACGATATTTTCGTTCACCGAAGGCTCAAGCTAACCATTCGTCATCCTTATCATATCATTATGTTATGTCATGTATTATTACAACTAAGATACAAAATATAAACTATAATAATATATAAAATTTCCTGGAACTTATAACGTATGATTATAATGAGGCACATGTTAAATTTATTAATTACTAGCGACCCGTCCTGGCTTCGCTCGGGTAGAAGAGCATAATATATTATGCCTAAATTTTTTGCATCAGCTTGTTGCGTTGCAAAAGGCGGGCAGTGGAGCGCGGGCGGAGGTGGCTGCATCAAGCGAGACCCGTTGTCGTCGTGTCGCGTTGGTGCGAGACCGCTTGAATTTATTTTCTCGCGCGTAATTTTTAGTTTACGATAGCTCCTAAGATATTCATTTAAATTATATAGTGCAAAAGAGTAAAATAATGTGCATGAAATGCTTAAAGCCTCTAACTAATTTCAAATGACAAGGATCAATACCGTATTTGTGTAAACAGCTTTCCAATTACCGATTTATAATTGCTCATTTTTTGAAGTATTAAAATGGATATAGTATGCTATCCTTAATAGATAGACATATGTCATTGCAATTTTTTTGTAGACCTATGTAAGATACACAATTCCACTATACATCATTTTGTTATATCTCAAAGGGTTTAGGCAGCGTTTTCGTTGAAAGTTCCCAGACGGCTTATTTTTTCCGACACCTCCAACAAATATCATTATATTTTAGCCAATGTCCTATGCAAAAATATGACAAATTATATACTAAAACCTTCCTCTTGAATCACTCTATCTATTAAAATTTGCGTAGTTTTAAATATCTTAGCATAATAATATATAGGGACAGACAGCGGAAAGCGACTTTGTTTTATACTATGTAGTGATAACTAGAGATCGCCCGTGGTGAAGATTCGACCATAACTAAACAAAAGAGTATATAATATAAAGTCAAGAAAAATACGAACTCTTTTCTTGTAAGTCTGTCATTGCCGCGTTATCTACAAAGCACTACTGACAATGCGTGTGTGTGTGTCAAGCTCATGTTTGTATGTGTAATGTTTTTTTATTAATTTAATTTATTGCTAATGCATATCATATAAAAATATTAGCTTCCGGAACTCCTTTTCCATATTTTATAAACTTTAATGTATGTATGTACTATGTTTGTATGTATGTATGTATTACTATGTATGTATGTTCCTTATAGACTCCGAAACCGCTGAACCGATCGCGATGAAATTTTCAGACAATCTTCATATTAGCCCCGCGGGTAATCCTGTAAGGTTTGGTGGCGATCGGAGCACTCGGGAACCTCAGGTAAAACCGCGGGGTGGAAGCTAGTTTACAATAAAATTTTCTCGAAGCTACCGCCGCTGCCGATGGGCAAGTTATGTTATGTTCAAAACTCCAAAACATCCATATCAAATTACAGTTTCACAGTAACACTTGACACGCAACTATCAAACGCGATTGACCGCTCAAAGGAAGTGCCATTCCATATTTACGATCCATTCCGATACTTTTATGAAGGTTCAAACTGCTCTGAGTTTATGGCATTGTTAGCGCAGGCCGGCCCATACACTTTACACTTCAAAGTATAAACGATCTGCGACTTTGTTGCCTTGAGTTATGTATGAAACATTACTCCATATTTTGTAGTTTTTTATACGCCTTGAATATTGTATTTTGTCTTGAAAACGGATATTATTTATGAGGTTTATAATCTTGGGATAAAATGTCTGCTTTATTCCAAAGTATGATCTATTTGTGCCGAGTTTCATCTAAATCTGTTCAGCTATTAGAGCGTGATTCAGTATCAATTATACACACTAACGTACACGCATAAACATTCATATTTATAATAATTATTAGTAGGATAGCATTTTCAGGTCGAAATCTCCCCAGAAACCGGGAAAATTTAATTTTATGATGACCATACCATCATCTTCTCTAATCGCTACTTTTTTCGCTATATTTGAAGTGCGACTAATATGTACAGGTCATTAGTATTTTCAGTCCACTGTCCATTCGGACCGTGGACCGAAGAACCAAAAATACATCGAAATAGGTCGCGGTCAGTTTACCAACTGCAAATAAGTTTATAATCGCAAAACAAAAATTAACAACAAATTTACGGTTTTCGGATTTATTCCTATACTTGTGCTATAAGACATTGCTTCTTGCCAAATGTCATGGTTCTAGGTCAACATGAAGTACCCTATAGGTTTTGATTCCCTTGCGAGTCTCAAAATATGCAGCAGAAAAGGCAGTATCTTTTGACTGCGTTGACTTAGAAGTTTGATTTTTTCACAGCTTCATGAGATTGCAGATTTGAGTATTTGATAATAATATGAATTTCAACTTGATACCTCCCCGCGTTCCTGAGAAAAAGGTCTTGACAGACGGACATACAGGCAACGAAGTGATCCTATAAGGGTTTCTTTTTTCCTTTTGAGGTACGGAACCCTAAAAAGATTAAAAAATGAAACCTTATTCAATTTATAACTGGTAATATTTTACAGAACAAATATAAAGTTATTTCCTCGACAACATCAAGGGTTATCAATACTAAAAAGCGTTTTGAGAGAAATTGACAATTAACATGCGACACACGAGTATGCAAAACGAGACTCTTACAGTCTAGCCGTAAACACGTTTCATCCATAATAATGTAGCCATTGGGTGAAGTATTCCATAATTTATTTACAAAGTTCAAAATAAATGGGAGCCTTAAAAACAACTTCAGTCACAATATTTTCTGAGAAACAAGTCATTAAATTCAAATTAAAATACATAGAAAAACAACGCCAGATTTTTTTAACAAAATAAATGAAATGAAACATTGGTTAAATTATTAATAAAGTACTAATGCATTTTAGAATTAGCTGAAGATACGTTATGGGGTTCTTCATAAGGGCCTGATAGGAGCTTTTTAAGGTTGGCAACAAGTTTTGAGAATGTCGTAGGCGGTAAAGACCCTTTTTATTATGATCGTTTGTCACATACAGTAAAATATACACTACTAAGTCTTCTGCGTTTACGTATTCTACGTTTAGTATTAAATTCTTAGTAAGTAGATCTAGCTAGAGAATGGAATCATAAAAATATCACATAATCATGAAAGATTGCACAGAAGTTTCAATTTGAATAGCTGGCACATCATATGCGCATAAAAATACTACTATTTCTTCGGCATCATCGCTATTCGGTAAAAATATTTTGCTATTATGCTAATTTTTAGTGAAATATCAATAATATTTTGGCTGGAGACAGTATTCTAAATTTAACATCACGTAGATTTTATGAGGACACTTTATCGGATCATTTGACTTGTGCTCGTATTCGTGGTCCATAATTGATCGTTCACTTTATGGGCACTGCTAAATCGCTTGTTACCAGACATAACTTTAATTCTGGCCCCATTTATTGGCACATGAAATTCACTCTAAGAGAAAAAATATTATTATGGTGCGTCAATAAAAGTAATGTTTTTGTGACTAGTATGGGCAGTTTACGTACGAGCTAGGTTATTTATATTTTATAGTAACTACAGCTGTTTACAAATTATGCTAGTCAATAAAATAAAAACAATAGTTTAATGAAAGAACCCAACTAGCTAACTAAATTAGTATAGGTACTATTATTAGGCGATGAAGGTCATGGGTTCGAATCCTATTATGAAGCTTGAGCTTCGGTGAAGGAAAACATCGTGAGGAAAAATAGCGCGGTGATTGGCTATTTTGTAGTACCCGCCTGGCTGGCTACAATCCTTAACTGAAAATCTGTCACCAAACACCTATTGCTATGTTCCAGCAGCTGCACTTGAGAGCCAATTCCTTCTAAGCTTTGTGTGCTTACCACCTTCAGCCACATCATCACTTACCATTGTGAAATTGTGGTCAAACACAAGCCTATACAAAGTAAAGTCTAGCAAGCACTTAATATATTCTCTGAACCATAAAATTAATAACTTATAATTTACTAAGATAATTTCACTACGCATGCAGTGAAATTTCTTCATATTTGAGCAAAAAAGCCCAATAGTAAAAGTTGTTCACATTGATGAGTACTTCCACCCCTGCAAGTATTGCCAGTGATAAAAAAACACCCTGTATAAGAGTGTTTTTATATTATTATTATCTATAAGCTGTCATGGAAACGGGAAATTCTAGGCACACGGCGAAACGTAGCCAAGTTTAGCTAGTTCCTTTTATAAATTCTAATCGTAATAAATATTCTGTTGTTCACAGGTCGTTCAGAGCCCGGCATCGTCCCCTCAATAGTGGGTTTCACTAAAGACTCTGTAGCCCATGAGTCAGACCGCCTCGCTCCCGGCGACAGGATTTGCAGTGTCAACGGCATATCTACAGCAAGACTGACCAATGATGAAGTGCTGCGGTTACTGGACAACGTTGAGGAGAGAGCGTCGCTAGAAGTCGAGTATTATATGCCTAATTATGGTGAGACAATTTGAATTATTTTTTATAAATTACTCCCATAACATTTTTTTACAGATTGCCTAGGTTACGTCACGTTGATGTCACATTCAGTAAATTTAGTATTGCGCTAGCGTTTCCCCGCGGTTTCACCCGCGTTCCTGGTTTAAAGAAATGCCTAAAACCAATCAAATTAGCTTAAGTTACTCCTTATAGCATCAGGTATCTGCCAGTGAAAGTCCCGTCAAAATCGGTCCTGCCATTTGAGATGAGTCGGAACAAACAGAAAGACAAAAATTGCTATAAGTACCGTTTATAGAGTCATATGCATTTAGTAAAAAGCTGCTATTTTGACAGTACAAACAGACACTTCAATTTTATTTTTTTATTTAAGTACTTCGAAAACAATCAAAGAAACATTTTCTAAAGTTTACTTTGTAGGTATAGATAAGGTAATTTGAATATAGGTCTGTAACTCTTTACACTAACAATTACCGACACAATAACTGAGAAGTTTTTAATTTGTTCACTCAAACATAGTTATTATGTCAATCAACGACAAACACTTTATGGTTGACGTAGACACATCTAGTTACTCAAATTATATTGGCCGGTTTCAGAATCCTCAAAACTAGTTTCATGTTCAGTATTGAATTGCTCTTCAGAAACTTGTAAAATTGCTTTTGAAATCAATAGCTTGAGTTTCTTAGCGTTTCTTTCGTTCAAACACCTCATTTCATATGCAACGTATTCTCCGAATATGCTGTGATCGGCGTCTGCTTTCGATTTCCTTGTGCTACTTTCAGCAGGGTTTCTAATGAAAACTTTTTCTGGTTCAGTTACATGCTTTGATTCCACTGTTTCATCTTGATCGATGTCTGAATTTTCAGAATCGGTGTTACCCTGTAAAACATACAGTATTTGTAATTCTGTCGTCGTTTTTGAGTATCGTAAAGAAGACAAACTTATATATATATATATATATATATATATATATAAGCAAAATAACATAAATATATATTAATATATTTCCAAAAAAGCAAATTCACGAAACTGTGTTAAAGCATATTAAAATCTGAGATACTAAATTAATAGAATAGAATATACTTTATTAAGAAATCATGAAAATTAAGTACAAGTAGTTAATAATAGACGGAAGTAATTACAAAATAAGGAGGACTTATTACTAAAGCGATTTTAATCTGACAATATTTAGTTAGGTAACAGGATACATAGGTAGCATAATTATGATAAATTGGAGTAATAACAAAAATTTTACTGTCAATAAACGTGTATGTAATAAATATAACACTAATACGTAATCTTGTTTATTTTCGCTCGATACACTGATGACCTTGCTTAGTTACGTCGTCGCGTCTTTGTACTGCATTGATTACCTGCTGTATGTCTAAAGCATTATAATGAATATCGTCAGTGGTCAAAAATAGATCCAAATGCACTAAACTGAAGGTTCATTTTAGCTTATTTTGTTATTGTAGACAACTAGCGCCAACCCAAATATTCAACCACGTTAATTCATTATGAACTTTGTCTTTGCAGAAATAAAGACTACATACCAAAAACAAAAATTACGTAATAAAATCAAAAAATAAAAATCAATCCGTACATTTACTTCAATCGGCCTCCTCTCTAACCCATTGTAGATATCTGACAAATATTTCATCGCTTCAAAATAAGTCCACTCACTGTATATTAAAGTCACTTCAATATTGTTTTCTTCACTCTTCTTTTTAAGTTTCTTTAATTCAGCATTAAATTGGCATCTCAAGTTATGCATTTTGCGTTTTATTTCATCCGTTGACGTGTCAAAATGCTCCGCTAATTTTGATAATGACTGTAGTTTCTTCTTACGGTCTCTGTAGTCTGATATATTTATATTCCATAGTTCAGGCATACTTTCATACATTTGTATTAATGTGAATACTTCTTTTTTGTGCCAAACGCGTCTATCGTCTGTCGTTGACGACATGCTTACGCGGGACTGAGTCAGTCAAATGAGATATGAGAGAATCGCGTGAGAGAGTGAGACATCTCGCGCGCGTGCTAGCTCTCTCGCTCAGCAATGTCGCTGGGTCTGACCGTAAATGGAGGAAGCGAACACTTCATGTAATTTGTTGACATAATAGGGAAAATATCAATAAGGTAGATGTTGCACATTGCACCACTGTCGAAGTTAATTAATAGACTGATTAAATGGTCATGTAAATAACGTCACATTGTTTGACAATGACAGTAAGATGATCGCTAAATATGTGACAACTTAAACAGTATTTTAGTCAAATAGAGGTTTAAAAGTAAGAGTGTAAATTCCAAAAGACATCATTATGTTGGTTACATTAAATAAAATATATTTTCAGTTTATAATGTACAGAAGATAATTTACTTTATAAGTAGCATCTTTGAAATTAAAATTAAAAAAATATTGTTAGTTATTTAATGAATTTGTATTTAAAAATAATAATTTAGCAATTTCATACTCAAATGCGTATTCAATAAATTAATACATCAAACTAGCAATGTAACTACCGAGTGCGGTCCAACTCCCCTAAAATATAAACGCGGTATGAAGCTCGAGCGAGACACACTCTCACTCTCTCTATCGCAACACGCGGGGAGACTCGATATTGTAAGGACAATGACCTACTTTGGCGTCTGGCATGATATCTTTCAAATGATTGATTAATCGTTATATAATATCATTGATATTTTTAACACTATTTGTAAAAGCATTTTTATTTAAATTAAATCAGCGAAATTAAAAATTTATATTATTATCATTATCGTAACGTGATATTATAAATTAAACCATTTATAATAACAGATTACGCACTAAATTAAAAATTTATATTATTATCATATCATAACGTGATATTATAAATTAAACAATTTATAATAACAGATTATTTTCTAATTATTTAATTCTCATAATAAGACACATTACGGTACCTACATTACTCTTTATAGCTACATAAAAATCTACAGCTCTTAAATTGTAATACCTAACCAATTTTGATTGAGCTGATACCTACCTAAAAACCTTAGTTACCTACTACATTATGCCGACCCTTACAATAAACTGGCTGAATATTTTGTGACGTCATATTTTCGAATCCTGTTTTTTACATCGATATATATGTACTACGTAGAGTATATGTCGATGGTTTTTTATGGTACACAGCAATAGGTGTTTGGCAACAGATCTCAACTTGAGCGTGGTAGCCAGCCAGGCGATTACTACAAAGAACTTTACCACCGTGCTATGGTTCCTCACAATGTTTTCCTTCACCGAAAGAACAAGCTCATTGTAGGATTCGAACCCACGACTGTCGCCTCGGCATCTGACGTTAATACCACTGAGCTATCATCGCCTGAAATTGATCATAATATCATATCATGTAGGTTCTGAAATCGCGTTTTTTTAACAAACCTAACATAGATTTAAAAAATATGGCATGACAAAATATCCACCCATTATATTCAAGTCAAATTAAATATTATCTCAGCATTCCTGAAATTCAAGCGCATATGAAATATATGCTGAAATGCGGGCAAAGTCGCAGATCGTCATATATCATACTGTAAGACAAGCTCGAGAGCAAGAACCGTATATTATCTCAATATATTCTAGACTTGGTCGGAGAACGTTTCACCACCTAGTCTAGCAAATGAACTTAGAATTTAATCTCGTTAGTTCCAACATCTCGTTTTCACAATTGCACAGGAAATTTACATAAAAAAATAGTATCATTTCCACATAGCATTGCACTTTCTAAGATCTTCGTGTTTAAGCATATGGACTATATCACTTCGGGATGTGTTTTTTTTTTTTCAATGGTTTATATTTGACCGCCATCTTACCTTTCTAAGTGGCTGTATCTCATGTGAAACTCCGATGGGCGGTGTATGGATGGATGCTTGGCGACAGATTTTTAATTTGAAGGTAGCCAGCCAGATCCAGCTATGGTTTACTCTTGATGTTTTCATGAAAGCTCAAAAGCAATATAGGATTCAACACTCGGCATTAGTCGTTACTAACAAACTATCATACAACTTAAAAAAACATATTACTACGACAAAAAATGTTGT
Source organism: Tetheella fluctuosa (assembly GCA_951216915.1). Lineage (NCBI taxonomy): Eukaryota > Metazoa > Arthropoda > Insecta > Lepidoptera > Drepanidae > Tetheella > Tetheella fluctuosa. The sequence continues at coordinate 12,141,431 of OX578219.1, read as the reverse complement.
ACTCAATATGAAAAGTAGCAATTATTGGAATAATAAAAATATACATATTTTTATTATTTTAGCGACAGATTTTTAATATGCCCTTCAAGCCAGGCGGGTACTACATAATACTCTAGCACCGTGATATGATTTCCTCACAATGTTTTCCTTTACCGAAAACTCAAGTTCATTGTATGATTTGAACCCTCGACCTTTGTCACGGCATGCAATGTAACTACCACTGAGCTATCATCGCCTTTAATTTTTGATCAGCAATTTTTTTTTAACTTCTAAATTCCTTTCAGCTTCTCAAAACTCCCTGTACATCACGACGAAGCTGGCAGAGGTTCCTGTTGAAAAAATCAACGGTTCCCTTGGCGTGACCATCCGTGGTGGTCTCCCTGAGAACTCAGCCCCCAGTGCTGACCTGGTACTGAACAGCAGGTCTTTGGAAGCCCAACCCTTGGTGGTGACGCATGTCAGATTGGGGGGAGCGGCATATAACACGTCTAGAATTAAACCTGGTGATAGGTTGTTGAAAGTAGATCATGTAAGTTTTGAATTTGCTATTGATATTTATGACGAAATTTATTGATTTCTGGGGATCATTTTTAGGGTAAAAACGGGACCCTAATACTAAGACTTCGCTGTCTGTCCGTCCGTCTGTCTGTCATCAGACTACCTCAAAAACTACGATAGCTAGACAGTTGAAATTTTCACAAATTATGTATTTCTGTTGCCGCTATAGGAACAAATACTAAAAACAAAATTTGTCGTTTTTATAGATAATGGTACGGAACCCTTCGTACGCGAGTCCGTCTCGCACTTGGCTGGTTCTTATAATTGGAGCTGCTTGATTGAATGCTTCGAAACGTCTATAACTAATAACAAGTTACAATAATACGAAAAAGAATACCTCAGCTCAAATAATACTTATTAAAATATTTATAGACCTCATTATAATCGGACCAGTTATTTTTAAATCATACAATATTATTAAACTTGTTTTTTCCCACAGATATCTTTAACAAACAAAACGCTGTCAGAAGTCCACCAGATACTCCAAAACTGTCCTCAAGTGACGAGTCTGACGATAGAGTACGATGTTTCCATCATGGAATCAGTGAAACTAGCTACTGGACCACTCCTCATAGAGATTGAGAGGCCATGTAATGAGGACCTTGGCCTATTCCTCACAAATCAGAGGTGTGCAGCTGATGATGTCTACAGTTCTGGCTCGGATACATATCAAAGAGTTGGGACGTGTAATGCTATTTACATTGATAGTATACTACCGGCTAGTATTAGTGATCGGTGAGTATTTAAAAAAAAAAAGTATATAGGTGTCAAAATATCATGTACGTATAGAATGTGGAGAAATTTTAGATTTTAAAAAATCTCATAAATTTAGTAATTATTGAGTCGATTTAGGCCAATCTTATTAGGCCAAGTCCTGAAATTTGTAGCATTTATATAAAAAGTTTTATATATAAAAATGTGAATCGAGGAGCCATTCAAACATTTGGATTGAGGAACCTCCTAGAAGTGGAAAAGTATCTTATTATAAAAAAGAAGTAGGCATTAATTATTAGAAGTTGTGTATTAGTTACTACAAAAGAAGGTTTTTTACTGTTTGTTATCTACATTATAATAGCTATCTGTATGCCAAATTTTAGCCCGATCCATCCTGTGGAGCAGTGCGTTGATAGATCAGTCAGTCAGTCACTTTTTCCTTTTATATAATATAATAATAATAAAATTAAAATAATAATACAGAGACTAATAAGGAATTTTTTATACAACGTAAAAAGGTTTTGTTTGAGTTCGGTTCTCCAGTATAATATAAAATCTAAAGTATTAATTTATTACGTCAATTATAAGCGCTAATGAGAATTAATTTTGTCTTTCTTGCATGAGGCGCATGGCGATGGATTATTGTACGTCTTATAATGCTTTTAAAACTAGCTAAAACAATACGTTGCTTCCCTTTCATTAAATAACGGGCATTGTAATTAAGGGACAAATGTATAGGTAGTTCTATAACTATACGCTACAAGCGCAAATCACAGATTTACGTCTCATAGGTGCTCGAAATTTGTGTAATAAATGAAACGCAAGAGATATTGGTTAAAAATTCATCTTCCATTACCTAAAACATTAGAAATCAAGGAATGAAAATGCTAAACTCAATAAACAAAACTTTTCCAGCTTCAAAACGAATCATAAAATTTCAATTCACTTAGCAAACTTTTAGATGAAACATATTTATAGTTTACTTACTGTTAATATTCCTGATTGTGCTACTTGGCAAGTATAAGCTGTGAGATTGGCTTAAGCATTAAGCTTGAAACTGACGGAGCTTACTCTTGCAAACTAAGCTCACACTCTTTGGATGTGTTGGGGCTTTTAATTAACTTTAATATTTCATGAAATATGTAGTAACGAGAGCTTTGTAATTAATTGATCAATGAATTTATAGTTCTGAGTTTTTAGCTGAGTATTTCAATGTATTTACTTAATTTTATTATAGACTAGCTTCCACCCCGCGGTTTCACCCGCGTTCCGTAGGGATCATATGTTTTCCCAGGATAAAAAAGTAGCCTTTGTTCTTCTCCATACCATAGGCTATCTGCATACCAAATTTCATTGCGATCGGTTCAGCGGTTTAAGCGTGAAAAGGTAACAAACATACAAACAAACTCACTATAATATTAGTCAGGAAGTTAGAATTGCTTATATTATTTCTATTTACAATAAGTTAATTATTTATTTTTTTAGAATTCTAAATTATAGACTTTAATTTAGAAATAAGTGTTATACTTCTGATAAATAAGTAAGACTCAAACATACACATCCATAAACTTTCGTTATAATATAAGAATGATACGTTATATTTTTAAAGGTTAATATAAAAAAATACGATAGTTTTTTAATTTAATCTTGTTCTATATTCAAGCAACCTCTTTAAATGTGATGGAAACAAAACCATACCTATGTACACAGTGGTGAAAACCTATAGAGGATGTTAGCCTCTACCGTATCACTAATTTTTCGAAAAAAATTTAGATGTGGTGCTCTTCACCCTGGTGACCAGCTCCTAGCCTTCGACGACCACGTGATCGACGGCAACAACTACACAGCGGAAGAGGTGATGTGCTACCTGGAGAATTGCGAAGGTGGCTTCACCAGGCTTCATATCGCTCCTAGACATGTGCTAGCACATGGTGGAAGATATACCAGAGGTGATGACAGTTTCCTTATTTTTATACTAACTTCCGCGCTTCACTACCGCAGTTTCACTCTTTTAAAGATTAATTATAGTATATTTATAATAAAAACTATTGTTTTATATTCTTATGAGAGACAGGAATTACATTACAGATTTAAATAGGGGGTATTTTGAAAACTAGGCCCAAATTTATCTATCTGTCCCATGGGCCTAATGCCCCAGGCGTTTTTCGACTCGTGCAAAATAGTCCCACTTTCAAATCGAACAAAAAACTATAGTTTTTTTATAGTTTTGGTACTTATAATTAGAAAAGTCTGTATAGAGATTTAATTGACTCATTTTGTCGCTGTTGGGACACAAACCATAATTATTTAGTTTATTTTCAGAAAGCTTCTTTACGAATTCTCATTAGTTAAACAATATGTTATATAAACTTCTATCATTTTGGGATTAGCATTCACTGATGGCAATTATATACTACATCTAAATTATAGTGAAATTTCACTGAAGTAAATTTCTCTTCGGAGGAAATCCCCAGAGTCCGTTAACAATTTAAAATTTTAATGTGAATTTCTTTTTAAAAGTGTATATAATATTTTTATTTACGTTCAACCCGGTGACCTTTGGTGAATTTGATTTTCCTTTAACGGTGCCACATACTGATACAGTAGTACCTAAATTCTTAACTAGCTTCCGCCCCGTGGTTTCACCCGCGTTCCCAGGGATCTTAGGTTTTCCCGGGATAAAAAGTAGCCCATAGCCTTCGTCAATAAATGGGCTATCCAACACTAAAAGAATTTTCAAATTCGAACCAGTAGTTACCAAGCAAACAAACAAACAAAATCTCCAGCTTTATAGTATTAGTATTCGATTCTTACGAGAAAGAAGTTTAATGAAATTTATAAATCAACACTGATAATTTATTAATCCACAAAACTTAGAAATGACTTAAACAAAGTCCTTACCGACAACATAAGACACTGGTGTCGATATCTCTAAGCCAACCAATAGCATATCAACTTGGCAATTTCAGGGATGTTATAATTACAGAGTTAATTCTTTGGCAGCCCGAGGCAAACTCGTTCCGAACATCCTAACTTGAAAGGGAAACAGGTAGTATGTTGTAAACAGCTAGCGGTTATGTACTTGGATAGACTAGTGTACTTGTTGGAAAATTAAGAAAAACATCTTCATATTTCATCATTATTGCGATCGGTTTAGCAGCTTAGGCGTGAGAAGGTAACAATCAAACTCACATTTGTATTTATAATATAAGTTAGGATACTCGTAAATGGGCAACACTTTTTCTTCTAATGACATTAAACGCTTTGAACGTGAAAAAAACAACATGATAGCAGTGTAAATGTTTATATTTTCAAAAGTATAAAATAAAATATAAAATCTCGATGTGTTAAAACTATTGATAATATTATGAAAACTAGCTTCCACCCCGCGGTTTCACCCGCGTTCGCGAGGGATCTTGTGTTTTCTCGGAATAAAAAGTAGCCTATTGCCTTCCTCGATAAAAAGGGCTATCCAACACTGAAAGAATTTTTCAAATCGAACCAGTAGTTCCTGAGATTAGCGCGTTCAAACAAACTCTTCAGCTTTATAATATTAGTATAGATATGAACATTAACATAACAACTTTATTTTAAGTCTTGACAATAATTCAAAGCATTTAAATCATTTAAACTAGCACTTTACACTCCGCATTTTACAAAAATGAAAAATTCTTCCTTAGTGCACCGCTAGGGTGCTCAAGGTATATTTCCTCCAATTTAAAATCTTTTGTTCCACCATTTATTCTATACTTTGTCAATGATTCAGTCAGTCAGTAATTTCTATAATCTACATAATACTTTTGAGACTATAGAATGTAATTCACAAATTCACTAGTACATAATTATACTAGATAATTCCCGGCGTGGCTGGCAATGCCTCTTTTTGTCAGAAACCATCACGGGCTCACTAAAGTTTAATTGCAATCATATTAATGGTATAGGAGCGCATTCATTACAAACAAACAGACATACAAACATTAATATTTATATAGATGGAGAGCTATACAACTTTAACACCAGGCAAGTATGCAAGACTTACTATCAATATGAATGGGATTGGAGTGAGCTTGTGTACTCAACTCTCGGACTAACAAACAGCTTCTGCACATTACAATTGAGTTTACAAGTCACTTGTAACTTGCACCATCCTTTATTAAGCACGGGCATATTAACATCAAACTTAGCTCGTATAACTCAAAAGGCCCAAGTTCTGATGTATGTAATATGCCCCAACTATACTGCACAGGTACATTAATTCAAGATTCAACTACACTTACTGTAAAGTTTACATCTTCTTTGGCTTTGGTTGAATAAAGTACGATATTTATGTAGTGTAATATGTACTGGCTTAATTTGTTATTTTGTTTTAATATTTGTTAAACTTATATGTACGTTTTCTTTTTTGTAAGGCTTGTGTTTGACTATAATCTCACTAAGGTAAGTGATGAGGTGGCCGGAGGTGGTAAGCACACAAAGCCTAGAAGGAATTGGCTCTCAAGTGCAGCTGCCGGAACACACTGCTAGGGGCTTGGTAACAGATCCTCGTACCCTAATATCCTACCACCGTGCTATAGTTTCTTTACGAAGTTTTCCTATACCGAAAACTTTATTCAAGGCAAATCAAGCTCAATGTCGGATTCGAACCCATGACTTTTCACGGCTTTGACATCACTACCACTGAGCTATCATCGCCTTAAAAAAAAATAAGTTTAAAAAGCTTCCATTATAAATCAAAATCCAAAAATTCTAAAGTAAGACTAATAGATAAAAAATATATTAGTACCTAGATAGTACCATAAAATATTTCGTATAAGAACCAATCATAATAACTAAGTGAAATTCTACCATACTTTCTATTTGTTGTTGCAGAAAACTCAATATCAGGCACATCCACACTCAATACCAAGAAACACCGTCAAAGGAACTACAGACAAAGCTCTATGCCCAAACTAGGCTTACAGGATGATTACGGTAAGGGACAAAGACGTATATCCGATAATGCTACCCATTACCGGATTGGATTGATTCTCTTGAACACTCGGACCCATACGTGTAATCAAATAAGGATTAGGTTTTGCATCCATTGATGTACTTATACCTTCATATTGAAATTGTTACGAATAAAGGGCATTGACCTTAAATCGATTAAGTTAGAAATGTAGGTAGGTAGATAAAATAGAAACGATTTCCGTTGGAACGCCCCCGATAGTAAGACCATGATCTGCAAAACCTAGCCGACGCGGCGGGTGGATGCAGAAAGTAGAGGTCCAAAGATGCACCTCTACTTTGAGAACAACTATTGGGAAAGACCAATGTCTATATGTAAACGTCTATAGGCTTACTAATTTTCTCCCGTGATCTCTTTTACTCCCATATTTTTTTGGGAAATCTTTTCTTAGTATACCTTTACGTTATAAAAGAAACATATTCTCTTATTCTCGTGTTTCTAGAATCAGTGGTTTAGACTCTGCGTTGATTATCACTTAACAGTCAGTCAGAATATTGATTTTGATCTCGAGAGTTAGTCCCATGATAAAAGTTGTTTAAATTGATGAGTACTTCCACCCCTGCAAGTATGGCCAGTGACTAAAAAATCACCCAGTATAACAATGAATATAACTATTCGTGTGGGAATGAGGTACCCTAACTGCCATGTCACCTAAATTGTGAGTTCCATTCCTATACAAGACAAACATTTGTATATTATTTGACTTTATCGATTTGTTCTGTCTTTGGGTTTAACAATATCAGCGAACTGGTATCTTTGCTGTAAAAGCTCCGCTTAATTTGGGATCAGATGGCCGAGTGTGAATGAATGACTAAAGATATATTCTCGTAAATCGTTAATTCTTACAAAATTACTTCTGTATCACATCAATTTGCTTTACTTTAAAAAAAGACCTAGTATAATACAATGAACAGTCGATTTTCTTCAAACATGCTGTCAAATATCTCAGCAAAAGTAACCATCGGAACGTGCGTTAGATTCAGACTATTCATAAGTTCTTGTGAAGGTCTATTCGAATAAAGGCCTTTTCACTTTCAAAATTAAATAGTCACTCAGTATTGTTTTATTAACCCAGAGGTTGACAAACTTTTGGTGTGTAAATATTAATTGAATTCAATAAATGGAATGCATCGTTTTTTGTGTAAATTGATTTTGGAAAATGCATCCAGTGTCAACTGAACTCGCATTATGCCAATCACTATTGCTTCTCTTTTAGTTTTGATGTACAATGATATAACAATCATAAGTTCAAATCACAAAAAAAATATATATATAAGAAATTAGTTCAACTTTAAATTTTATTAAAAAGTCATACATTTATTTTTATAAAAAATACCTTTACATACAAATTTATCATGTCGTTTTCTCATTCCGTCACACATACATTGACAATAATACGTGATCATTTACGTAATAACTTATAGCTCTAAAGAATAATCAGTTACTTATAAACAAACAAAACTTCATATAAATAAAATTGAAGGCAAAAGTTAGACTAGCATATAATATAATGTTAGTTATAATTATATCATACATTAACGCGGCCTCAAGTGTAATGAGGCGCCACGGAAGTAGGTTGAAACACTTCAGTATCGATCACTTTATCCGCCACAAGTGGATTCTTTAATGAAAATAAACACTCGCTACAAAAGTGATTTAAGACGTTAGTCCTATTCATAAATAAAATTAGTCATGAAATTCTATCTTCACTAATCGGAAAGACAGGAGGCTAAAAAAATATCATCAAATGCGAGCTTTGTCATTTTTGGTTTTGACTAAAGTACAAAGTATGCCATCTCAGTACGGGTTGGCGAAATTCATATACCTTTAAATTTGACTTCTCTAGCATACAGGCTTCCTCACGATGGTTTCCTTCACCGAAAAGCAAATGGTAAATCTGTATGTTAAAACTCAGAGATCTATACAGAATATTAATGCCTGTACCCTCACGATCATAGAAAAGTGCTTTAATCGCCGCGAGGTTTTTACTAAAAAGCATTTCTGAATAATGAAATTTTACCATTAATATTTAAAAAAAACTTCCCACAGTTGCAATTCTTTGGTTCTCATAGACCTAGCAAAACATTGCAAAACCTCATCAAAACGTTACATTTTGCTTCCGGGTTTATAAAGTAAACAAATTGTGGTGAGAAAAGGACGGCAATATATAATTAATTTCCTCCTGAAAAAGGGGGTCTGAATAGAAAGGGTGCCGGATATCGTCCAAAAGTCCATATTTATTTAGGATTTTCCTGTCCCCGTAGTTAACCTACTAGTTTGTGAGCAGAGTAAACTTGTTCTTGTGTGCATTATGTTAATTAGAGTTGGTTGATGAATTAAACATTGAAGTGACAATATTTTAATTATTCCTTATTTTTTTATAATTTGAAATTCAATTAAATAATATATTACCAGGCACCTATAGGTTCATTCTGACTGTGCGCACACTTTTTTTGCTTAGCACTTTTGGCTACTTCATTACTTTCCAACAAAAGCCTATCTTTAATTAAAAAAAAATTACAGTTTGTTTTATTTTGTCATTACATGTTCGATCAATAGCTCCCACTTTTGAGTTTCCATCAAAAATAATCTTTCCATCTTCTTAAGATTTCACGTCTAACCTAACAAAGTTAAAAACTGTAATTTCAACTCAACAGATAGTCAACAAAACTACACGAGCATGGGAGTATGCAGAACTGAATCTTTAAACATCCAGCTAGAAGTGCCACCAGGTCAAAGCTGCGGTCTAGCGGTGCATGAGGACAACGCCATGTTGGTTATATCTCATGTAGCTGCACAGTCACCGGCATATAGGTAACATATAAAAAAATAATTGTGTCCTAGAGATCACTCAGCTATAAACTCAATAATGAGATTAAATTGGAATAAAACTACAACGTTGTAAAATTATTTGAAAATATAGCGTCGCACTTCTTCATAAAGCATTTTTATAACGTGAAACCAATTTTATCACAAATTCCAATCCATCTTATTTACGTAGTGAAAGATTGTTCAACACGATATTGCCAACAAATAAATATCATGTAGAAAATGACATACCCAAAAACAAATTAGGATTTAGGTATACTGCTGTTTAAAATGAATCATGTAGCCTAGTAAAAGGGACGAGTTAAATAATTTTGGTATAAAATTTCTTAGGTCCGGCTGCCTCCAAATTAGAGATAGAGTAATGTCTATCAATGGACATGAAAACCTAACTATGGATGTTGCGAATGAGATCTTGCAAAGGAGGAATGATTCTCATAACCCTAAATATTTAACGTTGAACGTTGAATTCAGTATGCCGAACGCTATAGAAGCTTCAAGCGGAGTATTTAATGTAAAGCTTGCTAAAACTACAGCTGGTCTGGGTATTACAATAACAGGTTTGTTATGCATATCTAATATATAAAATTCTTGTGTCACGGGGTACGTAATCGAACTCCTCCGAAACGGCTCGACCGATTCTCATGAAATTTTGTGTGCATATCAGATAGGTTTGAGAATCGGACAACATCTATTTTTCATCCCCCAAAATGTTAAGGGTAGTCCACCCCAATATTTTTAAATTTATTTTTTAGATAAAATGTTTTGTTCTTTATCTAATATATAAAATCTTATAATATATAAAATTCTCGTGTCACGGGGTGCGTAATCGAACTCCTCCGAAACGGCTCGACCGATTTTGATGAAATTTTTTGTGCTTATCCGGTATCTATGAGAATCGGCCAACATCTATTTTACATCCACCTAAATGTTAGGGGTAGGCCACCCCTAAATTTTTATTTTTATTTTTTAGATAAAATGTTTTGTTTTTATTTTTTTATGATACAGCATCAAAAAATACATACAACCCTAAATTTTCAACCCTCTACGATCAACCCCTATTTTATTTATTTATCTTATTTGAGGTTGGGCCAATTAAGCTAGACCTCTAAATTGTATGAGCGCCCATACAACTCAGAGGCCTATCTTAAATGGAGTCAACTATGTATGTATGGACAGAATTTTCAACCCTCTACGATCAACCCCTATTTTATTTATTTATCTTATTTGAGGTTGGGCCAATTAAGCTAGACCTCTAAATTGTATGAGCGCCCATACAACTCAGAGGCCTATCTTAAATGGAGTCAACTATGTATGTATGGAAAGCCTTTAATTTTTAACTTTTTTTATTTTTTGGATTTTTTCCTTTATTTGTGCTGTAAGTCCATGCTTTTCGCCAAATTTCGTGATTCTAGGTCAACGGGAACTACCATTTTTCCAATAGAAACCACTCTGTCCCCAGCTGTCAAACATTAGACGTCAATCAAAACAAAACAAAGGCGCGTTAGACAGAACGAAATCTGTCGGGGACCTATTAACATAAAAAAATTAATGTTACTTTGTTTTAGAGAAATAGGGCAGAACAAGGTCTGCTGGGACAGCTAGTAATATATAAAATTCTTGTGTCACGGGGTACGTAATCGAACTCCTCCGAAACTGCTCGACCGATTCTCATTAAATTTTGTGTGCGTATCAGATAGGTTTGAGAATCGGACAACATCTATTTTTCATCCCCCAAAATGTTAAGGGTAGTCCACCCCAATATTTTTAAAGTTATTTTTTAGATAAAATGTTTTGTTTTTATTTTTTTATGATACAACATCAAAAAATACATACAACCCTAAATTTTCAACCCTCTAAGATCAACCCCTATTTTTCAATCGCGTTTTTTTTTTATAGCCGGTCTCCTGTCTAACTTACCTACTCACTATACAGTTTTCGGCCATTTTTTTTTGTTTTATTTGTGTATCGATCGTAGCAGTGACTGATATACGTATTTTTTTTTGTGTTTGATGAAGTCTAAGGTTTTTATGGAGAGAAAAAAAGTAAATAATAAGAGGAAAATAGTAAAAACAACAATTTTCTTTACCAATACAAAGCACTCTGTCCCCAGCTGTCAAACATTAGACGTCAATCAAAACAAAACAATGGCGCGTTAGACAGAACGAAATCTGTCGGAGCAGCTATTAACATAAAAAAAATCAATGTTAGTTTGTTTTAGAGAAATAGGGCAGAACAAGGTCTGCCGGGACAGCTAGTATTTTATATAAGCTTATTTCATACACTATAATTTTTAACAAGTTCGTAACAGGATTTGTAATCAATATGAGTAGTATGTAATATATGGTTTTACTAGCTTTCGTCCCGCGGTTTCACCCTCTAGGGATCCTATGTCTTCCCGGGATAAAAAGCAGCTATGCTATTCTAGACTATAATCTATCTTTCTGCCAAATTTCATCCAAATCCGTTAAGTAGTTTTTGCGTGAAAGAGTAACAAACATACATCCATACTCTCAAACTTTCGCATTTATAATATTAGTAGGATTAGTGTGATAGTGTGATGTCGGTCGGGTAAAACATGAAGACCTATTTTTGTAGGTAGGTACATAGTTTAAGAATATTTTCTCACCTCAGATCCAATGTCAACAGGATGTAAACAAAAGCTCTTAAGCAATGAAGAGCCAATGGTGATATCAGACATCAAACCTGGATCAGTGGCACATAGGAGTGGTGCCTTAGCACCGGGAGACCAACTCTTGGCAATTAATGGACAGCCCTTACATAATCTGTCGCTGGTATGTCCTTAAAATTAGAATAATGACTAAACAACTAAGGCGATGATAGCTCAGTGGTAGTGACGTCGGACGCCGCGGCGAAGGTCGTGGGTTCGAATCCTACATTGAGCTTGAGCTTTCGGTGAAGGAAAACATCGTGAGGAAACCATGGCACGGTGGTAGGGTACTTTGTAGTACCCACCTGGCTGGCTACCACCCTCAAGTTGAAAATCTGACGCCAAACACCTATTGGTGTGTTCCGGTAGCTGCACTTGAGAGCCAGATCCTTCTAGGATTTGTGTGCTTACCACCTTCGGCCACATCATCACCTACCATAGTGAGATTGTGGTCAAACACAAGCCTATACAAAGTAAAAAAAAAAAAAAAAAAAAAACAGGCTTAGAAAAAAAAAAAATGTTTTATACAAAACAAGTTACCTAATTTCAGGACACAGCCTTCAATATTCTTCAAAACTCACCCGAAGACATTATAACTCTAAAGATTAGAAAACGAGATCTAACAGAAGACTGGTCAAGCATCCATAAACATAACGCCAAACTTTCATTGCAAAGTTTCAGTAATATAGAAATCAAGGCAGTAGTACATAGTGGCGAAGACTCTGGGCACCATACTGAAAGTCCTAACAATAGCGCGAAGGAAAGTGAAAGAAGTCATGGCAGCAATGAAAATGGTGCCACGGCCGTATTTGCTATTGAGCTAATTAAACAAGAAAATGGTCCTTTAGGGTTGACTATTGCTGGCAGTGAAGATGTGACACAACCTATTCTGCTAAGCGGGCTGGTTGAAGGTACACAATAACTTATGGATATTTAACTTAAGTAGTAGTAGTTCAAAAGTCTGATGCCATAATAAATGTTTTACTTTTAGGTGGTATAGCAGAAAAATGTGGGAAATTGGCAATAGGAGATGAACTTTTAAGTATAAATGGAGAATGTGTACTTAGTAAGCCGTTGTCTGAAGCAATCAAGTTATTACAACAGAGCGGACAAAGGGTACACTTGCAGCTATGCCGAAAAGTTACAGGTATTTTGTAATGTATATACATATACTCATCTACAATAGTGAGTAAAAAATCAATGAGTATTAATTGTCATTCATATTCAATATTGATACAGGTTCATCAGAAAGTGCAGAATCAAGTGCTAGAGATTCAAGTCACTCAACGTCCAGTCCTGGTCTTTCAAATGATAGTGCCGTTGAGTCGTGGGATCAAAACACGCCAGTCAGAACTAGTGCTAATTGTGGTAAGTCTGCAAACATTTTCTCTACAAAATCCAATATAACTGTAACTATTGTCATATTCATAATGGATAAAGTTTATTTTATAGGTAATTCCGAAGTAATAGAATACGCAGTGCCGGATAAAAGTCGAATCATGGAGAAACAGGCTTATTCCCCGACGGATGAAGATAAACTTTCAGCATCTAATTTCAATTCGGCCGCTCCGTATAGCGTTAACGATCTACCACTGCCAAACTATTCCTTAAACAATTCCTTGAAGACTTTCCATTATGAAAATACATGCATCATTCCTGACAATACGTTGAAAAATAAGCAGAATATAACAAGGGAAGACGATGTACAGCAAATAGAAATATTAACATCGAATATGAAAGACTGTCAGTTACACAATATGGAAAAATCTTCGTGCAAATGTGATTATGTTCAAATGGGACCATATGGAATAGTTTCACCAAAATCTAGACGACCAAATTGGGACAGTGATTATTTAAATAATGGTATTTATACCATGACTACACCTCATAAATCGCCCCATAAACCTGGTGTGCCAGGAACTAGTTTTCAATTTTCAACGAGTCCTATCTACGAAAATGAAATTCCAGGTACACAATTACATTATTTACCTTTGTTATACCTTACATTGTTTAAATTACACTAACACTAAACATATCTATATTTTTATTGTAGGTCTTTACAGCAGTGAAACGCTCTCTCCTGTGCGAGGGTCAGTCCACCACGTCATTCTATACAAGGATGCTATCTACGATGATTATGGTTTCTCCGTATCAGACGGCTTATATGAACGTGGAGTTTATATCAATAGAATAAGAAAAGGCGGCCCTGCTGATATTGTGGGCTTGTTAAGACCTTTTGATAGAATTTTGCAGGTATGCTCCTTACTTTATTATGAGAATAAACTTTAAGAAGTATTTTGAATATTCTAATTTATTTATACTCTATCAAAAGTGATATAGTCAATAATTTTGAATTAATTTGCAGGTAAATGGTACAAGGACCGTAGACTACGACTGCTGTCTTACTGTACCGTTAATTGCAGCCGCCGGTGATCGTCTTGAAATTGTCGTCCAAAGACTTGCTACATCCAGGGTTAGTAGAAACTTAGAAATATTAGACCTATATTTATTTATTTACATATTTACAATTAAAGTAAAAAATACAAACTATGATATATAGAAAACATCCTCAAAGCCCTCGCTGCTGTCGATAGGCAAGGTTCCCAACAGGCTGGCAGCGTTCCCTTTTTGGATGGCCAAGCTTATGCGTTGGCGGAAAAAGCTCCCAGCCCGTCGGTCTCCCGAAGCCTCGATGAGCTTGGATGATAAAATCCGAGCAAATCGGCGAGCCTCGAACCCCCATGGACCCATGGTTTCAACTGCGAATGGCATGAACGAAAAATTAGAACCAAGACAAGCGTATTTTTTAAATTTGGATTATTAGAAATATTATATTCAAATTCAAGATTCCGCAATAGATTTGGAAATTTATTTAGAGGAAGAATACGTTAGCCTTACTTCAAATTTTCAACATGCCTCCAATCATTATTTCGATTACACTCAACACAAAGGCGCGTCATCACTTTCCTTAACAGCGATGTCAGGAGAAGCGAAATGATTTCCCGATTTTGTGCCCCCTCTATCTTCTAAAAAGAATCGCGTGAAATATTATGCATGTAAAACTGAACGGGAGGCTTCGTAAGAACCTTTTTCATGTGCGAGTAACTTTGACATTTTTCCGCTCTTGTGTTTCCTTCATTGCAAATTGATTCCTGTTTGACAGCGGAAATTATTTTATACAACGTCCCATCCGGAGCTTTGTGACTAAAGACAAAGTTGAAGACACGTGCAAAAGTTGAAACGAATCATAACAATATGAGTTTTTTTTGTTACAAAGGCAAAGGTCTTTTATTTTTTAAGCCTTTTGTACACTCTAATGATGTTAAAATACCTGTTTGTATTCATTTTGTTTCCTTATTCAAAATTAATCTTGTTAGACGGAATTCCTTTGTCACCTGGCAACGATATATTTTTGTAAAGTATTATATCTGAAACGATGAATATACATGACAGAATTCGGTTGTTTCCTTAATGGTGGTGATTTTATTTTGACAAATTAACAAAATGATTGGATAAGTTTTTAATATATTTAATTTGTTACAGGATTTAAAAAATCAAAGGCTCGAGGACAGCTCAAGCCCCAGTGACAGTAGTATTGTGACTAAAACTATTTAGTGCATAACCCGACTTTAAATAGTGAAAGACACGAGACTTAACAAAGTTCTAGTTCTAATGACTTAATTCATATGGTCGTGTTAACTTAGAAAGTACTTAAATGACAAATTTGTACTTACATTCGTAACGATTTTTATAATTGATTGTTTTTGTCCGTGACTTTTTTTGAATGAACATGCTTCCTAAAATATAACTTGTTTCCTTCATGTACAACAAAGTTATTAAATTTATGAACTGATACTCTAACTGCAGTGCCACGAGTCATTAGTTCAATTCCCATCTAGGATGAATTTCTTGTTCTGAGTATGGGTGTAAACAAGTTATTTACAAATAGTATTTTTAGTTTATCAGTATCAGCAGTGCTTAGTTTGGGATCAGATTACCGTGCGCGTGTAAAACATATGCCAAGATATTTACTTTATTTTACTTTTGTAGAAAAAATTGAAGCCGGGGGGGGCTTAAACCAAATATACTGAAACAAACAAACGTAATCCCTAAATATCCGATAATGTTACACAAACAGATTCAATATTATACAATACAGGTGTTGATGGGAAGGACCGATTTTCAGGTCACAGGTGTGTGATCACAATGAGACGCCGTGACGCGAATTTTGATGCTATACCCTATTGAATATTAATGTAGGTATGCCTTATATATAAGCTTGATTCGGGAAAATAGGAGGGAACTGATATTTGTGCTTCAATTTTTTTTTTCCCAACACATGTTAAAACAAAAGTCACGGGCTAAAATTTATAATTGTTTATTACATTGCAATGTAAATATTAAGTTAACTGTAAAATACGAGTTTATAAAACTGATTAAATACGAAAATGTTGATAGATATACAATAATTTATCAATTATAGGCAGCGTGTGTATGTCACCATTATGAAATTATGGTGTAACTCAATCGATTGTTAAAAAAATATAATGACAAATTATTTCATGTAAATTGAGTATGAATTGTGTTCATATTTATGTGTGCAGTGTTGCATAATTGACTCCAGAATGCCTGGGTTCTCATTAAGTCTATTAAAATAAAATATACTATTAAGTACATCGCTTTTGCTGAAGGTACCTCGTATAAGATAATAGCTTCCACCCCGCGGTTTCACTCGCGATCCCGTTATTAAAAGTAACCATTGTTAGAACAAAGGCTTAATTCCGTCACATTCGGTTCATAAAATATGATTCATATCCGAATTGTATATAAAAAAATTAAAACTGCCATTACGGTACTATTAACAATTTCCATGCCAATATATGTCATACAAACAAACATACACATTCACAAAATGTTTCGCATTTATAATTTTAATAGGATTTTACTAGCTTCTAACCTGCGGTTTTCCCCACGTTCCTGGGTGATCGAATGTTTTCCTGTGATATAAAAAGTATAATTCTTATTAAATATGACAGCCTCCGTAAATACGACGAGAATGAAAAACCACAACCTGTGTATCCTAATTATAATAATTATATTAAATGTGAACATTTATATCATTAAGAATCTTAGGATATTTGTTACTCAATTACGCTTAAACAGATACGGATTTAGGTAAACCTTTGGCACAGAGATAGTTCATATCCTGGAATAAAACATAGAATTACTTTTGAACCCACGGCGTGAGTGCAACCACGGTGGAAGCTAGTTTTAATATTCGTAGGAAAGGATAGGATATAATTCATGGTAAAATACTAAATTAAGATAATTTTAGTAATAAAATTGTTTTTATCCAAAATGTGCCTACACAGTGTGCATAATAACGTGTTCGTGTAATATGTAAATTTAATGAATTTTAAGTTTTAATAATCCTAATGCCAAACTTTTCCAAAGAAAGCAGAGCCGGGACTTGCCAACTAATAAAAAACTCGATTTAACTGTACAACAGTATGTTACCTACTTCGTGAATTCGGATCAGCTGAAACTTAATGCAATTTATTTGTTTTGAACCGAAGCCAAAAAATAATGTAGGTATATAATGTTATTATACCAAAAATTTGTACATTTCCATTATGGTTGCTGATGTTTAATTATTTTTTTGTTTTAAAAATATGTTTCGTATATATAAAATATTTAATACCTAATTAATACGTGCTCTTAGCTAACTACATTATTAAAATTAATAAAAGTGTGTGTAAAATAATATTTGTCGACTTCACAATGAAATAGACAAAAATGTATATAGCTGATAGAAATAATTTTGTAGCATTATTAATTAAAACCAGACTGATAGCGTTTTTAAAAATAGTTGATTAGAAAAATGTAAAAAATAATTTTAATAGTAATAAAAATAATTACGAAGACAGTTTCTTAGAACAATTGAAAGTACCTACACGTTTTTCGAAATAAAAAGTAATAAATGGGTTGTCATAATTATGAGGTAAACTAACTCTTACTAGCTACGGAACTACTTATTATTTTAACTATATTATACACAATGATATTGTAAGTAAAAAGGTGTAGATATAGGTTATAAGCGCTCAGCAAGCGGCACGCTAAAATGTGGCTAATTAGTCAGACTTGACCTCAGTATCGCGTTGCCGGCGTCAACGGATGCACTTTTCGTACCGAATTATTTAGTTATGTATGTAGGTAACCTATCTACACCTTTTTACTTATAATACCATTGATTATACATACATACATTAAAAAGTAGGGAATCTATAATATTTCTGATCTAGTTTTCAATGAGTAAATTTTTCATTTATTTCGTGGCCAGTAAGAGCATTATTTACCTTAATAATGATCAATCAAAGGTGTATGTAGGATGTATATTACTATATATTTTCTTCAATGTATTGTTAATTTTTAAACTAAAAGAACGTGTGTTTTGAGCTTAATTCAAAATATTTTGCAAAGTATCTTACAATAAAATTATAAATAGAATATAATAATTAGAAAGAAGTTTGATAAATTAGAAATCAAGTACTTTGCAACAAGCAAAACTAGGAATTGTTATTTAAATAGATAAAAAATAAATAATTCTAAAATGTTGTAGATAGAAAAAAGTACTAATTTGACATAAAAATCATAAAAAAATAAATAATATGCTTTTTTGCGTAGATAGTAATTTTTACCTAATTTAGTACTAATTTGTAACCTAATTTGGTAACACTGATCATTAGAACATTCGCCCATATTGTATAATTACAGTTTTTATGTAGATAGTTAGTGATTTTTTACATTTTATTTTTATACCCTTAGTTTTAAGGATAATTTATATTATAATATTATTATTATCGTCAATTAATGTGTAATTAATTGATAAATAGAGGAGAGCCTAGCTACCACACTCGATTTTAATAAAAGGATATGCGTGAATTATTCAAGGTTTTTTATTTACATAAAAATAAGGTACTAAATATAGAACTATAGCTTGTGGAAAATCATAATTGCATTTTTAAGCATTTGTTTAATATTATTACACTGATTTGTGGTAGGTACCTACATTATAACTCGTATGCTAAAAATCGAATACTGAATAAATTTAATAACAAAATATCCTAATAGTTCAATCCCTTCCATAATAATTAAGTATGTTATACATCTTTATCTCTTAAGCATACCAAATTTCATTTGGAAACAATCGTAGTCAATGCAATTTATTTGGTTTAGGTCCTAGGAGAGAGGACACAAATTAATGAAGCTACTGAAGTTACGACCAATGATATCTATACTGGGTTGTTCCACAATATTCACAGTTTAGTCCAAAAAATAGTTTGCTCAGCCTACTGAGCATTGATCACTAATATAATCGATCGCATGTATTTTATAATATATTTTTGTGCCACATTATGAAGTACTTATTACACCATGTAATAATATAATAAATAAATAAAATATATCTTTATTGTGCCAAAACATAAAATATCATTTTTTTGTTGAAGCACTAGACTTCACACTAGGATTCCCTGTGTCGTGAGATCTAGTCTCTTTCAGTCCAGAAGATACAGTTGACACAAGAGAAAATTAATTAAGTAAAGTTAATTTTAAGCATGTTTCTTTTTATATTTTATACAAAAACAAGACAGTGTAAGTGTGTGTGTGTGTGTGAGTGCGAGTGCGTGGGTGTGTGTGTGTGTGTGTGTGCGTACGTATGTGTGTATGTATTGTATGTACATATGTGCCAACCCTATTTAGGTATGTTTAAAATAGCCACGTCAAAAGTTTGGACTTGCATGCCTTTATCAATAGCGTGGCAATTTTCAGCTTTCTGTAGAGGTATGGTCCCATAAATAAGAAAGATCTTTGACCGAATGACTTTTGACATTTAGGGGTCACTTCAGTAAACGTTTAGACAAAATATACAACTGTCTCACCCTAAGTACTTTTGTCTCATGATACGAATTGAGTTGAGTATTTGTACGGACGCCCAAAGGACGCCAAATATATATGATTATATTAAAGACTAGCTTTTTACTCGCGCAGACTTTATAAAATGACTACAAGTTTTTTCCCGTTAGACAATTTTGGTGAAACAAGTAAAGCTAAGTTTAATTAATCTATGAAAACCCCATGACAATCCGTTCCATGGCTTCGGAAATATGAGTGTTCAAACAGACAGACAGTCGAACAAAAATTCTAAAATAGTTTCTTTCCTATATTATTATTACCTCACACCCTATCAGTTTTTGTTAAATACATTCAATGTACAAACACGTTGGTTCCACAGTTTTATTATATATGTAAGTATTGTTCTTAAATCTATTACCTATAAAGCAGTAGGTAGATAGATACCCTTCACTTACTGACTGACAAACCACAGCACAGTGTACATTAAAATATGTAGTTAATGCCGTAATTTCCTTGAAATGCCGTCTCAATAAAAAAAAAACCAATATCCCGATGGAAACAAGAAATCACAAAGCTGCTCATAAATATCTCATCAGTACAACCTCACCTAGTTCAGCGTCAATATATTACTATTAGTCACGACATGCAAATTCACCATGCTCTATAATAAAATGGGCAAATTCCCCATTAATCCAGCCGCCCACACCGATTAAACACTGATTCAGTCGGGAATCGAACGCGTGACCGGCTGCAGTTAGGAGAGTGAGTCACGGGTAGCGTGACAAGGGAATTTTATGTGGGGAATTACTGTTAGCGAATTGTATTAGGGGCCTTGGTAGAAGCTTAACAATTGAATTTAATTGAAAAAGTGAGGTAGGATGGAAATCTAATAAATTTTGTATTTACATACAGGTTACAAAATACTGGCTGATTGTGAAAGGGGCACGTCCTTAGTATAATAACATAAAACATAGCTAATGGTTTTAATTAATAGTCACACTACACACACACACATACACACCACAATCTTATAAATACTTCTCTGATTTAGGTACCGTTTCCACTTCTACAATGTTTAGGAAATTAGCCAAAGCAAATTAATAATTCTCTAAATGAGAATTAAAATCAGGAATTATAATGTGTTCAGACACCACAACATTGGACGGCCCATAGACAAACGCACGCTATTTTAAAAAATAAGAATTGTCGACCAATCACAAGCATCCACGGCATTCGCCGTTACCATATTCACTTTTTGTAAGATTCACGTAACGCTTACATGGATTATAACTATTCGCAAGTAATTTTCTTCGTTTCACTTATAATTCGCAACATCATGTCTGATAACAATTAATCTGACCAACTCTCTAATCCTGAGGACCTGATAAGGTACTTATGAACGTTACAATTGACACTACCAACAGGTTTGAATACATTTGAACTGAGAAGACTCCGGCTCTTCTACTTTATAGTATTTTTTTCTTATATAACTTCTGTTTAACAATGTTTTTAAATGCGTATTAATATTCAAATCATAATGAATTAGTTTTTAATACTGTTTTTAATTATATTCTAATAATGTTCTAATCCCCGCTAAATGTGGGTCCCCACCTTTATATGTGTTCCGCAACTGTCACGCTCGTTAGCAACATGTCACTCATATGTACTGAAACGTAAATTTTGATAATATGGTAATAAGTAGATGGAAACGATGTGAAAAATGGAAATGAAATTTTGTTTATCGATGAGAAAATCGTATTAAAGCTATGTGACTGTATAAATTTAAATATGGAACAGTATTACTGATGTTTTTTTTCTGAAAAGCATAGAATAAGGTACCATACTACATCAACCATACAAAACGCCAAATAAATAAATTCTAATTGGAACAAAAACTATTGTGTAACTGACTGACTGACATAATAGGTAGTACCAGTAAGTATTATATGTTTAATTGTAGCCCGTATATCTACCTTACAATGAAATAGTAGGATTGGGATTATACCAGAAATGACAACAAAATAAATCATAAAATGATTACTTTTCCAGTACTTTAGGTATTACTCTAGGTACTTATACATAGAAAATAAATGACCTTTATACTTTTTAAATAAGCCATAATAAATTACCAAACACAGCATTATTCTGTATTAAAACTCAAAACACTCACTGATCGCAACACAACGATAAAATTAATTAAACGTTCTCCCCAGGGGCGGTGTTCCGCAGCCTCCAAGCGAGTCTCCAAGCGCTCTATAAGCAAAATTAAGCGATTAATAAATCGCAATAACCGCTCGACCGGGGAAAAAACTTAACTCTAAGTTGGTTAGATGCAAAACCCGCTATAAATTGGCGAGGCGTCGACGGTTTCGGGAGCATTAATTTGTGGTAAATCGTGTGGAAAATGGAAATTTTGTGCAGCCCCCGGCGTTAGCTGCAAACTTATATTTTGCCGCTACGCAAATAAAATCTCGGCGAAGATATGACGTCGGGCGTCAATATTTAAGCGTTACAGTTGGTAAATGTGCAGTTTCAAGAACGCATTAGTAATTGTGGTAACATCATCGTTTGAGACATGATGAGAATATTTACTACATTTTTAATGAACAATATTTCATTGATAAATCGAAGAAAATATATAAATAAGGACCATATTTCTGAATGCATATCAGAGACTAAAATCATTAATTTCTGGTAATGTTGTGAATCAAAAATACAATACGTATGTACAATCAATGTATAAAATACAAACTATGATATATAGAAAACATCCTCAAAGCCCTCGCTGCTGTCGATAGGCAAGGTTCCCAACAGGCTGGCAGCGTTCCCTTTTTGGATGACCAAGCTTATGCGTTGGCGGAAAAAGCTCCCAGCCCGAAGCCTCGATGAGCTTGGATGATAAAGTCCCAGCAAATCGGCGAGCCTTGAACCCCCATGGACGTATGAATTTAAGCAAATATTAATAAATACAGGAACGCGCGGGTGATTCCCCTGGTGTTACAAGTGTCAAGCTACGGTACTGCTTACCATGAGATAGGCCGTTTGCTTATTTATCACCACAGTAGTATAAACAAAACTAAAAAGATGATAAGGAAAACAATTCACTAAGTAACAGAGAAAATCAATATAAAATAATGAAACAAAAAAGAACTGTATTAAGCTGCTTCTCTGAAACTAGATAATAATTTTCCAATGAATCCCAAATATAGTCGAGTCTTTTGCCTCAATAATCCTCTTGCACTGCATGCAGCCAATGAAGGTTGTATACCAATTACTTATCTAATTAATTCTAGGAGATAGTGGTGGAGATTATATTGCTAATATCCAACGGCGCACGAGCGCAAGATTTACCTTAAGCTGAAGTATTAACGCAGTTAGACTGTTTACGAGTTACGTTAACGATGATAAAGGGTCTGGAAGAGTCAGAATATAAGTAATGAGTTAGTTTTTAACTACGTATAGGTCTTTGTTTGATCACTATCCATATCGCTTCCCAACAACGGATCTCTACAATAAATGGGATGTACTTACTGTCAGACAAACTTTCATTCTTCAGACGGTATTACGAAAACACTCCCAAATGAATTATGACCCTCAATTGCTAAAAGATAAACGCAGAAAGGGCAATGTCTGTATTACTGTACCCCTCCACACAAGCCGCTCACACAATTTCTTTATCTTTCTCGGCCCTTACATCTACAATCAAATAAATAAAATACTGACCATATACCCTCTACCAAAATCATCCTGCAAAAAAATGGTTACACAATGGTTAAAAAAATTAAATTACCAAGAGACTGAGGACTTACTGTGTCCACTTGGATGATCTGTTATCAATTATAATTTATATTGTTCAAAATAAACTTGTTTTATATCTACGACCATCCACGCTATCAATGCAATATTTCATAACTTTCACTATAATTCAACGTACACCTTAAATTTATATTTGCACCCTGCTTACACCAACGCTTGCACACTCATTCATCTATGCTGACACTAACATACACACAGACACACAGACACACAGACACACATACTGTCAATAATCAGTAAAATTCTTATTATTACTTCTTTTTTTTTCTTTTTTTTTACTATTGTTACTGTATTAATTTATTTTAATTAGGTAGTGTTGTCATGACACATTATTGTTATTATTGCTTTCCTTATATAATGATTACTACCGTCTGTATGTTGATATTTTTTATAACTCTGTCTATCCGTGACGTGGGGCACTGGTGACCTGTAATACAGGTTTTTTTTAAACCTACCTCAGGCACCAGTCTCTCACAAATCAGGTTTTTTGCAGTATGTAAATTGTTAACAGACTAATGTAAGTGACCTGCTGTGAGAGAAATAAAAATAAATTTATTATTATATTATTAAAATAAATTTATTATACTATCTCACTATGTAAGTGTATGTGGCTGAAGGTCGTAATTCGACTCCTACAATGACCTTGAGGTTTCGATGAAGGAAAAAAATCACTAGGAAACCATAGCACGGTGGTAGGATACTTTGTAGTACCCGCTGATGTCTCTCATAAGGTAGAAACACTCAAATAGTATCTGGCCAATGACGACGTGAGCTAAAACAACCACTCAGTGAGTTTTATAGAACGAAATACAGTTATGGTAAACCTACACACAAATGGATACGCGAACTTTATGCCAGAACTGGCCCAGACCTGGCAAATAAGAGGGAGGAGAGAAAGATGGGAGACCTTTGCATCACTGTTAAGATGGCATAATTTATGATATGAAATTATTATTATTATTTAGGTTAGGTGGCTGTTTCAAGTCTTTCCAGACCTTTTATCACCAGACTAGGTCTATTGTGATCGCATAAATCAAATTTTACTGCCAATAATAATATACTATAGTATATTCTTGACAGGAATTGATTTTACTTTATCTAGGTGTAATTGGTGTTTCCCCAGATGAGTATTTCGTTTAGACATAAGTGGATAGCACTCATACAAGAGGTGTATTAGTGTTTCATATACCTCACAGCAAAATTTATACGTCTTTGTGTCGCGGATGATGAAAGCAAAAAAGTGCTCAATCCACGGCGTTCCGTTAGGGCCACCAAGAGTAAGTTTTTTCTACTTAGAAATAGCGCTTCTAGGGTATACATCTTGTTAAGGATCATATAATGGTTATTATTATTATTTATTATTAATTCTTGATATTAAAATCCTAGATATTATTCCAAAATCCAAATCCTTATTCCAAAATCCTTGATATTAAATAATTTTGTCAGATCTAGATATTCTACATCAGTGCACATAGGAAGAGGCTTAGTTTCAGAGGAATAGGTAAGTTAGAACAAATAATTAGACCCGGAAAAGGTACGTAGGTATAAACAGATGCGGAAACTCGTTAATTAATGCACACAGACATTCGTTTTTACAAAATATTAGTTGTCATCTGGATTTCACCTGCTTTCTTAGAATACAAAGTAGTCTTTACCAGTCAGGGATAGTGTAGCTTTCTATTAATTGAATATTATTTTTGAATCACTTTTGTATTTTCTGAGATTACCCTCTTCACACAAACAAAGATTTTTTACCGCTTTATAATATTGTGTATAAGTTGACTAGTATATTGACAGTATTTTTTTTAATTCTTAACAATTAAATGATAGATTTTTAATTTCCAGGTCACTAATTGTTACAAAAGCGGAGTCAGTCGCCATTTAATAATTCCTTTTACTTTTTTTTTGTTTAGTATTCAATATTTCACGTCAAGTTACTTGAAAGAATGAATGAATGAATGAAATATTCTTTATTGTAATCTCCATACAGGAAAAGTATAGACACATAATATTAAGAAAGAGAATACAATTTAGGCGGCCTAATTGCTTAAGCAATCTCTTCCAGGCGACCTTTGGGTAATAGGAAAAAACTACTTGGCTAGTTTTTTAAATAAACCCAGCTAACGTCATTCATAATCTGAAATCTGAAGATTAATTCTAACAAAGAGTAATTTAAAACATAATCCTTCACCAATTGTCTATCTCTTGATGTAAATTAAACCTCCGGAACGAGGTAAGTAATTTAATTAAAATTCTATTCGATTGAATTGAACGACCTAATCCGTTTCATCTGTATGAACAGGGATGGGTCAGGCGGTACAATCCTGACTGGCTTTATGAATGTAACAAAAGATCTTTATCAGTCTATATAATTTAATAATAATATTAAATTGATAGTTAAAATAATAATAGAAATAAAGGTGCTGTCTTTACCTGTATCTTTTCAATAGTGAAGGCAAAGATAGTGTTCGCTAGGTGTACAAATCACAACATATGAATGTATCTTAAAGGGGCCTCTATGTGATGGAACTGTATCCCCACACGCCTTCAACACAGACTGGGCTTCTACAATAATAATAAAAAATATCTCTCCACAAAAGTATCAAAAGTGCTTATACCTGTTTGTTCCACATGTGCCTTATGTATGTTGTATTTAGGTCACTTAAAATTATTATACACATATACAGGTCACTTATTTAAAACCTTTTTCTTTTCTTTGCCCTATCTTACTCAACTCCGACCCTGTATCTAGGTGTAGCGCAACCACGGCAGCTCTCGGGAGAATTTAATCGCACAACCATTCGGGCTCCAGCAAATTAATTCTTAATCCGGCCCAAATGAGCTCCGCCCGATTGTAGGCCACTTAACGGTATCGTTAACCGAAAGAAGTGATAAAAAATTGGCTATAAATGTTTTATTACAAAATGTTTACCAAAACCGGACCTGCACGGGCATTGGGTAGAGTATCACACAAGGAGTGGACTTTTTGGTGGGAACTTGCATAGTGACGGTGCGTTTTCATTATTAATTTCACGAAATCATGTATTTTGAGGTTTATCGAATTACTAGCGACAGTGGCGGCGGTAGCTTTTTGTCTAATGAAAATCAATCCAAGTACACAAGTGACGAGAAATAAAATAAATGCGTGTATCGTGACTTCTCAGGTTGTCTCAAATAAACCGTGACAAATTTTAGTTGTACTGCCACCATTTTACTGAAACCTGACTGACTTGTTTGGATTTGACTATTTAAAAGTGATTTAATGTGATTAGACTTTTATATTATAGCTTCTTTTTTTATACAACATAGTCCATGAACGCTTGCAACACCAGGTATCACTCGCGCGTTGCCGACCCTTCCCCCCACCCCGATGAGCTCTGGCAACCTTACTCACGCGCAGGAACACAACTATAAGTTATTTGGCTGCGGTATTCTGTAAGGTGGAGGTACTTCCCCAGTCGTGCTGCTCTTTGAGCGACATATCGATATGCTCTACCTCTCTAACTTGAAATAACAGGCATAGGAAGATAGTTCCACATATTGCAGGTGGTCAAGAGATTTATTATACCCGCCTGGCTACCATTACTCCTTCATATCATAGTTACGGTTAGGCACAATAATATTTCGATGATAATCTATTCATAAATAAACCCGATTTATTTAGTTTGCTAAAGTATGTTTGGTGTGTTCCGGCAGCTACACTTGAGAGCCAGATCCTTCTAGGCTTTGTGTGCTTATCACCTTCGGCCACATCATCACCTACCATAGTGAGATTGTGGTCAAACACAAGCCTATACAAAGTAAAAAAAAAAAAAAAAAGTACTAGGTACTACACTCATGTTGAAAATCTGAAATCAAGTACTTATCGGTACAATGGCGAGCCTTTGAGGCTTTGTGCTTACCTGGTGGTGAAATACAAAACTATTTAATATACAGAACGATTGTGGTAACTTTAGAGGCGTTGATCCTCATAAGTGCCACTTAAAGCCTAGACTGAATAAATGGCTTAGGCTGTAGGTAGCATTATTGAATACGACACTTTATCAATCAAAATTAAGTATTATTTTGAATGGCACAGACAAATAAAAAAACCACCATTCAGCTAATTTTAATATTACATAGGTACCTTTTTAAACACATTACCAAATGAAAATATTATAAAGAGCCCCGATTACAAAATCAAAAGAAGCAGGTCAAGTAATATTGGCCGCATATACCTGCTGTTCTTGGCTTCCCCGTCAATTAGCCAAGAAGCCTTCGTAAATCCTTTTTTATAATGACCCTGGGAATATTGTAACAAGAAACAGGGAAAAAGGCCCGATTCATAGTCCCTCGAGAGATGATTCTGGAAAGTAAACAGGGTAAAACAAGGCGGTTACGGAAGCACCTTCTGACTAACAAGTTACAAGAGGTTTTGTGGTAAGAAAATGAATTTGACTTTCCGTTGTAATTTTGAACTTTTTGATACATTGGAAGTTATAAAAGGGAAGTGATTTGTGACTTGTTTGTTTGTCAAAGTTTTTAAATTAAGTTACAAATAGCAAGCAGTTTGTAATAATAAATCTTAATATCAAGTGACATATTTTTTTAATAAATCTACATAATCTTTAATGCCATTGAATAGAGACTAATTTAGTTTCATTCTATCTGTTAACATTAAATTAAGAAATCCCTATTTTTGAGACTGACTTAAGCCAAAGTATTCAATGTTTTTCTGCAGAGTAGGCACTTCTCTTGAGGACATAAAATACAGACCTCGGCGATTCATAGGCTTAGGACTTAGGCCTTCCATTTAGTTAATCTTTGAATAAAATTATAATTACAATAATAATTTCAAAAAGCGGTTGCTTACCAATCCTTATCATTTAGTTAGATAATGAGTTCAAATGGGTACATATTATTTTTATTAATTAGACAAAATACGATCTCTTATTTAAAAAAAATATCAGAATTTAAACTAATATCCTATCCTACTGAAAGTGAGTGAGCGGAATACCTATTATACCTATATATTACCTAAATATATATAAATCTCGTGTCACGATGTTTGTCCGCGATGGATTCCTAAATTGGCACACCGTGAGCAGTCTGGTCCAACTTGAGACATAGGATAAACGGCTGGACCGATTTGGATGAAATTTTGTGTATGAGTTGGACAGGACAACGTCTGTTGGGACAGCTAGTTACCTATAAATAAAAAATGGGGCTTACCTACTGATTTTTGTCAAAAGAACATCTTCCGTGTATATAAAAGAATCAACTTTCGTATGTTTGTGTCCGCAAAAATCTGAAAGTAGCTGATGGCGCAATAATTTGAATTTTTTACACGATGTTGCATTTTTATATATGAATATTTTTATACAATTTGTATCTTTATTTTTTTTTACAAGAACGAGACATTTTAAGCCTTTTTCAAGGTTTGAATTGAACCTCAGCGAAGTGTGGCCGGGTTTAGCTAAAGTAAGCTACAAATAAGGTAGATAAAAAAATACTGAACTTTTCAGCGGAATTAAAAATAAATCAAATCAAGTATGATGCCATTAGTGTAGTAGAAGTCAGAAAAAAATAAAAATCCGGGAAGGAAAAGTCCATGTTCGATGGACCGGGTAACCCGGTCGTATCCGGGATAATCTCCCGGGAGTGTCTGGATGGACAGATAGCTCAGGTTTTGCTATATAAAATTAATGTTTTGATATTTTGTTCTACCAATAACAGGATGGGCTATGTTATGTAATCCCCTCGCTTTTGCTTCCATTTTTATTCACTGATTATTTTATAATACCATAATGTTTTTGTTAAAATGTACTTAAAAAATATTATTACTTAATTAAAGTACAATATTTTAGACAAGTAATATGCCACGCTTAGCCTATAATTTTTCAAACGAGCTATCATTGATCTATTAAAACCTAAAACTTTGTGACAAATCAGATATACAAAAGCATGCCTACAATTTTTTTTATAGAGAAGGTTTACACTAAAGTAAAATAACGAAATAGTAACATACCTGCCCATTTCCCTAACAAAAATAAGACATCGGAAGAATTGTGCAATTTGGAATTAATTATCTAGGATAGGTTCCCTCAATAAAACCTGTCGGGTAAAAAAATATTTGTGAACCACTCGGCCCATAGAGACGTTGGCGTGAAGATAAATCTGTAGGAAATCGCCCTAAACGAGCGCCCTGGGATTTATTGGTGATTTAGGGCAAGCTAATGAATTAAGCGCCCTAACATTAGTACTACAAACGCTTTTTTTCGACAAGTAATGAGAAACATACGCGAGTAGATTTTGTACGTGACCGGCGACGTAAATTAAGTAATATTATATTTAAAAATCTTGCCGTAAAATAAAGAAAGAATAACCGTCATAACTACGTTTTTTTTTTATGTTACAGTGATTTAAATAACATCTAGGTGAAGTATAGCATTTGCCCCCTCCATCCTATTAGATTCAAATTTCTCAACATTCAATGTGTTTCTGTAAGTTTGTTATGTAACAATGTTATAAAACAGAGCACTATTATGAAAAGTTGTATAACCTATTATTTAATTATTCAGATTAATCAAAAACGTCACTTTATAATAAACATTTCAAAAAAAAGCAGCGGCTATGTTTAAAATTTACACTTGTATGTTTCTACAATAAAAACATTTATTACCACCCAATGGTAAGAGCCTTGAGCGCTAAAAATATGTTTCTTGTTTAATTTCGTTTAAATAGAATTAAAAAATGCTTGTACTTACTTTTGATTGTGCTTTGAAACATTTAAATTGAAGAGGAAAATTGGTGGCGATTTTAATTTAGCTTTGTAATAAGTGTGATTAAATAAAATGAGAAAAGTTCAGTTATTTTCCATGAAATTAAGACGATTTATATTTATTTAAAGGAAGGTAGATAGAACATAGTTAGTAACAATAACTTAGTCTTTATTTTAAGCTACACTTATTGTATTCTATATGTGGTTAAACTTTTATTACCAAAATAGTTTTGGTTTGTATACGGAAATAAACTTATTGGATCAAGTTCTAATAGACCTTAATTTAAAAAAAATTGAATTCAATTCATGTGTGTTCGTATGAGCACACATTGTTCACATTTTGATAACTATAGATTTACATTATGTATGAAAATTTGTGGGTTCTTATGGGATAAAAATACTGTCTCTTTTTTACACATTTGAAGGCTTTATATGGTTCTAAATTAAGATTTAAATTATTAATACAAATCGCACTTATAAAAATGATTTCAAAAACTTATTAAACAGAAAATATTAGATTTTTATTTTTATGTGTCAAACAAAACCCATTAGGGCCACGCCCTTAATCCATTAGAGTTGCCTGAAAGAAGGTATCATCTTAAAAGCCCTTGAATCCTCATGAGATAGTAAAAAATGGCAAAGAAGTAAGTCTGCGTAGTTTAGATATTGATAAATGTAAAGGGCGGAATACACTAGTTAAACGCAGCGTGTCGTGACACTATAAAATACGCAACATACGAGTAGTTGTAATAATAAAGTAATAGATAGTTATTTAATTGTTTTAATATTTAATAATATTAAATTGGTCTTATTGCATAAATACTATACTAAAAATATTTTTTGGACCCAGTTATGTCCAAAAAATTATATAAAAAAATAATTTATAAAAACGTAGGCACCTACATTCCCTGATAAGCTTAAATTCAATTCAATACCTAATAAATAAATACTAATAAATAGATACGTCTTACATTGTAGAATGACTTTGGTATAGATTAAAATTAAAGTCCACAAAGTATTAAACATGTTTCAACCTTACTTATAAAATGGAATTCAATTAATATCCTGAATAAATTGTTACGTCACATTGTTCATCTATGACAGTTAAGGTGTCCGATAAAAATGTGACATGTAAATAACGGTAGCTATACAGGGTGATTTTGTTATCACTGGCAATACTTGCAAGGCTGGAAGTACTCATCAAAATGAACAACTTTTATTATGGGACTAACTGTGAAATCATGAAAAAAATATCAGCTGTTCCATACAAAAGTTCAATACCTACTCGACCAAAATGTATGAAGCAACCATATTATTTAACGCAATATTAGAGTTAGCCCTATAATAAAAGTTGTTTACATTGATGAGTACTTCCACCCTTGCAAGTATTGCCAGTGATAACAAAATCACCCTGTATAAGAGGGAACGCTGTCAGCCTTGCCCATCGGTAGCGGCGGTAGCTTTGAAGAAATTTTCTATATATTATTATGTAGTTTGTATTTGTATTTTTTTTTATTGTAAATGCTTGTTATAAATAAATAACGGTGTGGAACTATTGAGTATTTAACCCAAATACAGTTTTTTATGCAATAACCAAAGATGTTTGCAGAACATTCCAATAGCATAATACAAACGCAACATAAATCAATACGCATCAAAATATCAACTCGAATGTATATCAATTGAACATTGTGTATCAACCTTTACAGTCAATGAGAATTCTGTGCCTATAAACTGAGGCACAACGGAGAGTCAACACAACTGTTAACTTAACTCTCCAAAACTCTGTAGAGTACATAAAGTATAGACAAATAGACTTATGGTCTATTAAGATTATAGAGGACATATAATTAATATTCACAAGTTACAGTAAATTTGAGTGACTATGGGGAGGTTGGATTATTCGAGTTACGAATATTATAGTTCAGAATATGAAATAGTACGTAATAATTTACACGTTTGTTATTAAGTAGGCACACGGTATATCTAATGGTAGAAACATAGTAACTACCACCTTTGGACGTTTACAATGTGTTGTCAACCTTGCCGAATGAGTCAAATAGCAATTGTAAATAAAATTGACGTGCTGTATTTATGCATGCGTATATATATTTTGTCACTGTTTTTTACGTGCAATGTTGCTCTCTTACGCTCTAATTACAGATACTGTAATTATGCAACGCAGCGATGCAGATATTATATTCATAATATTATTATACAAATTTTCAACGATGAACTTTGTGAAGAGTTTGGAACTACGATGTGTGTATCATAAATCTGACATCCCTACTCATAAAGCACTATTTAACTAAATATACGTAGTACTAATAAGTATTCTGTAATATAGCCAAGGCGATAATAGCTCAGTGGTAGTGATGTCGGATGCCACGGCGAAGGTCGTGGATACGAATCCTAAAATGAGCTTGAACTTTCGGTGAAGGAAAATATCGTATGGTACTTTGTAGTACCCGCCTGGCTGGCTTCCATCTTCAATTTGAAAACCTGTCGCCAAACACCAGCCGGTGTTTTCCGGCAGCTGCACTTGAGAGCCAGTTCCTTCTAAGCCTTGTGTTGCTTACCACCTTCAGCCACATCACTTACCATAGTGAGATTATGGTCAAAGTCAAACCTATA
This sequence comes from Tetheella fluctuosa, assembly GCA_951216915.1. NCBI lineage: Eukaryota > Metazoa > Arthropoda > Insecta > Lepidoptera > Drepanidae > Tetheella > Tetheella fluctuosa. The sequence goes on along the minus strand of OX578219.1, from coordinate 12,108,530 downwards.
CCACGTAAAAAAATAGCGTCACATTTTTGAAAGGATCAATATTATATTTAAATACGTTTTCTGAATAGTTTACGTGTGAATCTTTTAAACTCAACCATTTTCTGCCAACCTTTTCAGTAATATAATACTTATAACTAAAAACGTGTTTGTGTGATAACAAACAACCTTTAGATGAAAGGGTTAGACGTGTTTACGGACACTGTATAGCTAGAATTAAATTGACGACTATACCTACTTATAAAATAGTTGCGGACTGACATCGCACAACTTAAACCGGTAGACATCAAATTTTCTTTATTTGGGAGGAGGGACTAAGAGGGTAAATTAGGGGATTATTTTATTCTATACACCTTTATACATATTGGCTTATTACATTCAAAATGTAGGTAGGTACAGTCAGCGTCAAAAGTAGATTGGCACTTTAATACTGTGTCACATTACACAATTCATAATTTTCATACAAACTGTCAAAATAATGTCAATAGTTAGTTATGAAAGGGTACTAAAGTGCCAATCTTATTTTGATGCTGACTGTACATAAGCAATTTACGTTTCACATTGAAAAATACAGAAAATATACATATACGAATATACTTAGGTACATACAAATTGAATATTTTTACAAAATGGTTAAAATGACAGGGCAGAACAGACCACACCAATAGGACCTACAGTAACATAATTTTATTCGATACACCTATAAAATGTGATAATATAATGGTAGCAAGTAATTTTCAACTAAATGTTGGAATTTAATATCTCCTTAATTTCTGAAATACGTATCTACCTTCTAAATAGCTTCTTGTTTCGACACGCTTGAGACAGTTTTCATTAATTCATTGTAATAAACTGCCTTAATATTGCAACATATATTACAATATAGAGGTTTTTACAGATATGAAAACCTTTATACAATATATATTAAAAATCTCCCCTCATTGGAGGAATGTCATTTAATTTTCTTTTTATTATCCCTTGTACTATTTTTCCTTATATTTTTTCTAATATTAACATACCAAATGGGGTCCTTGATGATAATATTTATTTTCTCTACTTAAAAACGATTCTATGTGATTTTTGTATTCTAATTGGGAATAAAAAACGAAAAAATCAACAAGATTTACGACAAAAATATTTTCGTTGTTTTTATTTTGACATTTTTATTTTATAACCAGCCAATGTTTAGAGTGGGTGTCAACTTATTTTGACGTACAAACGATAGCGTGAACCAACACAAATTCCATTTTTTAATTAAATTAATTTAACAAACGTATATAACGTAAACCATTCCTTCGAAAATCCCATCCTTACTAAGTTAAACATTACCATTTCAACCTTCCAATAAATAGAAATAACGACAGGAATATTCCATTGCATTATTCCTACCTCCCAAAGGCAAGGGTGCCCTAATTATTGCATGTTCAAAATCACTGGTGAAATAAAATAAATACGTCGCCTCACACCCGCCATTATTTGAAAACCAAGCGTTTAGGTAAGTATTGAACTCGGATAGGCTGCGTTACACACCGTGGTTTATCACTGTTATAAGAAATATTTAAACTATCTCTTGTAATATCTTAACTAAAAAACCGGACAGTTCTTTTTATTTATTTTACAAAAACAGTACAAAAATACAAAATGAGCGCACAAAACTAATATTTCTGGTATGTCTGTGGGACAGTCCAAATAATTTGTAACTTTTAACTTACCTACTTACTTAAAATACACATAATTTTACATCTGCATACTTACATCAATTATTACATAACATGATATGATTAAAAAATATGGTGAGCAGCGCGAAGAAAGCACCACCCCACAATAAAGTAATGTATTTATAATGTTTGTAGCAAATGTTTTTATAAGTTTTATTAGGTTTTTTTTTTAATTTCTGCCGGTAACTCACTGTAAAGTTTTGGAATTCTTATACTCATTGTTCTAATACCAAAATAATTGTTAATAAATGGCACGTGATAATTTTCCCCCACTTGCCCCCTCGTACCAATGGTATGTTGGAGTGGAATTTTAAACTCATCACTATTATGATTATTTATGAAAAGTAGATATTTAAGCATCAGACTGACAGGAAGAGTATTACAGATTTTAAAAAGCTTTTTGTAGTCATTACAATTAGATTTAGTTTTCTTGTCTACAAATAATTTTAAGAATTTACTTTGAAGTATTTCTATTTTGTCAACATGTATTTTGAATGTTAAACCATAACATTGAAGAGCATATACTATCGCTATGGATTTAACTAATGATAAATAAAGGCTTTTAAAAATGATTTTTGGTACTTTATAACTTAACTGGTAAAATTTACATAGTAGAATTCAATATGCATTTTTGTTCACTTCGTTACGTGAGATGGTGAAAGCGAGACTAGCATGGCCCAGTATTTTTAAATTTATATGTCCCTTTCTATCGCCATATAACAAAATGAGATAGAGATCACGTAATAATAGGGTAAGAGTTTATATTTTAGGTTTTATGTGCAATTGTGGTCAAACAGAAGCAACTATCTTTTAAACTTAGAAGATGTCGTATACATAATTAATTTGGTTATTATATGTACATATTACTAGCTTCCACCCCGCGGTTTTACCCACGTTCCAAAAGAATTTATGTTATCCCAGGATAAGAAATTTCCTACATGTTATTCCAGGATATAATCTCTCTACGTGCCAAGTGTCATACGAATCTATTTAGATATTACGGAGGTAAGTGGCAAAAATCATACAAATACTTTCAAAGTACATAAATATAACCTTACATCAAATAAAATTAAATTTGTTGGTAAATGACGCTACGGTGTGATAGCATGTCTCAAAATTTGGGTTAAAATGAGTTCAGTGTTTATGTAACGGAGGCCCCTGCCGGCGGTAATTGATTCCGTATTAATCCGGCCCAGTGATAAAGTTCATTCATTTTAACTGAATTTATAAAGTTTTACACAATTTAATTTTGATTAAGCCCAAAAATTACCAGAACTTTGTATTTGCAGATATTTTCTTTTGATGATAAAAATTGTTTTAAACTGAAAAAAATTAAATTGCATGTCAACAATTTTATTTATGGCACAAATGATTTTTTTTTTTTTATTACAGCTACATTATGTACTTTTAGAAAATCCGGATTCATTTCAATTATTCAAAATTCACGCTCTTCTGCAGACCTTTTTGAAGGCTCAATGGTTTTTATCAAAAAATAATTTAATAAAGGGAAAATACATTTGACCCGTAAACATGACGCGGAGGCAAAGGGTGTGACAACATAATTAAAGTTATTTATTGCCTGGGCTCTATTATTAAGGCTCTAAAGGCGAACGATTAAACTGAGAGAGATTCTGCTTTGTTATCTAACGAAGTTTTTTTTTTTAAGCTTACGGTAATTAAACACTCTTTTATCTCTTGATACGTTTTTTTTTATTTGAACTATTTACTTCTATTAGGGTTCCTCTATCTGAATAACGAGATATAACTAAAAAATATGGTCAAGACATTTCCTTGGTTATACATATAATATACTGAGTGATTTTTTAGTCACTGGCCATACTTGCAGAGGTGGAAGTACTCATCAATATGAACAACTTTTATCATGGGACTAACTCTCGAGATCACAAAAAATTATCAGCTGTCCATACAAAAGTTCAATACCTTTTCGACCAAAATGTATGAAGGAACCATTTTATTTTTTGCGGTATCAGAGTTAGTTTCATAATAAAAGTTGTTCATATTGACGAGTACTTCAACTCCTGCAAGTATGGCCAGTGACTAAAAAATCAACCTGTATATATAAAAGAAGTCCTAACTCACTGACTGACCCCCTCGATGATCGCCTATCCTTCGCTGCACACATAAGGGCGGTTCGCGCGCGCGCCGCCTTTGTGGCAGGACGACTCCACTGCATGATCAACGCCCGGTCTAAACTTGCCCTAAAAAGCAAGGTTAGACTCTATACCGCGTGTATCCGTCCAGTCATGACGTATGCGAGCACCGTGTTCGCTCACGCTGCTCCCACACATCTCCACACCCTTCAGGTGATTCAAAACCGTTTCATGCGCAAAGCCACGGGCGCCCCGTGGTACATGCGCAATGAAAACCTCCACCTTGACTTAGGTCTCCCTACAATCAAACAATTTATAAAACGCGCCTCGCGCCGATATTTTGATACCGCAGCGCACCACGCGAATCCCTTGATAGTCAACACTATCACATACACCCCGTCCCTTATTTCCCGCATCCGTAGGCCTAGGCACGCCCTCAGCGAACCAGACGATGCCACCACTTTAGCTCAAATCGAGGCTGACGAAGCCCGAAAACAGATACAAATGCGCAACCGACAACCAAGATTTCGTCCTCGCCGGCGAGGACCGTCGCGACGTCCCTCTCAGTCTCGTCCCGTTTAAGCGGCCCGAGCTGCATATTAGCAATCCGACCGATCCCCAAATAATTATAATTGTTTGCATGCTAAGTCCTCCCTCATTCCCCAGGCAACGTCCTGAGCCGAGGTCGAGCCCCACAGGGGGCACCCTCAGGCTACCGTTGCCCAAAATTATTTAGTTTTAGTTTTTAGTTTTAAGTAGCGGTTGAGAGCCCTCAGCGCTCACCGCAAAAGTCCGCGTAACGGTGGAAGAAGGTCCCCTGGACCCACCACCTTCCTGTTCCAGTCAAAAAAAAAAAAAAAAAAAAAAAAAAAAAAAAAAAAAAAAAAAAAAAAAAAAAAAAAAAAAAAAAAAAAAAAAAAAAAAAACTGACTGACAGGTGCTTAAACCCCTAGAAATACGAAGATATGTTCCATTTGTAACGTAGGAGTATACTAAGAAAGAATTTTGTGAAATTCCACGAATTTTCTAAAATAGAGGACCACGATCAAATTGCGTGCCATAAAGCTAGTAAAAATATATAGTCTTTACTTTTTGGTTAATATTTTTATAGTAAATTGTTCGCAACGTACCTACTTACTTTTATTCATAGTAGTTTTACAGTATACTTGGCTATCACAAGTTATATGAGTATAGTCACGTCACACGTAAGAATTATGATACTTAAGAACACATTAGCCTAAAAGTTGAGGAAATTAAACAGGTGCATTCGGTGTGTATAAATAGGGTATTTGCCTCCATTCAAAATAAATTATCCAACACTAACCAATGTATAAAACATCTAAAAAAAGAGGAAACCACGATTTTTTTATTAAATTTGTCCTTATTATGATTTTTTATGACCAATCTAACCATAAAGAGTATGTTATATAATTATGACGTCGCATGCTTGTATTTAATACAAAACTCCATATAAACCTATCGTTTTGACATTTCATAAAAAGTTCCTGATTTGAATGTCAGTCAAATATCCTATTAACCGTCCCCCGGGGATTCACCCGCTTTCCCTATAAAAAAAATTGGCCTATGTCCCCCTCCATACTATAGTCGCTATCGATTCAGCGTTTTAGGCTTGAAACGGTAACAGATAGAGTTACTTTTGCATAATGAGTGTTTTACTTCGACATTTTAATCTTAAGCACCGAAATAATAACATTATTTTCTGACGCATGTTAACATCTAAAGAGCTTGTTCCAGAATCATCAACTATTTAACGTAGTTCTTTTTACCTCGTATAATAGTTAGGTAATCTATACTAATATTATAAAGCTGAAGAGTTTGTTTGTTTGAACGCGCTAATCTCGGGAAATACTGGTTCGATTTGAAAAATTCATTGTTGGATAGCCCATTCATCGAGCAAGGCTATAGGCTACTTTTATCCCGGGGAAACACAAGATCCCTCGGAAACGCGGGTGAAACCGCGGGGCGGAAGCTAGTAGATAAATATAACGACTTCCCAGCATTGTAATAGGAAATTCATTATTTTAATAGCTAGATAAGGTTCACTTTAAATAGCTCCATACAGCCTATAAACTGTTATACAGTAAATATACCCTGGAACTTAATTTTGTATTGCTAAATTCAGTTACTTACAAAAGATTTTCGTTCAGAATTAAGGCTAATCTTTGTTAAGGCTCAATCTAGAAAAATACATACAAACTTCTCAAGCCCAAATCTAGATAAAACTCTTCTATCCTTCAGAATCCTCAACGTACAAGTCTAATTCACTATTTGCCACTTTTAGAATGAAATTGCTTTCTTTGTACAATGTTATTTGTGTAAAAGAACTAATGGAATTGTTCTTGCTTATCTTTTTTTAATTAATTCTGTTTCTTTTATATATTTTTTTAATCTTAAAAGAGAGTGCTCTGATTATTTATGATGTCAAAAATGGCTGTAGATATAATATACTATCTATCCCCCGCGGTTGCACCCGCGTTTCCGAGAGATTTTTCCCGCGATAAAATACTTTTTATGTTATTTGTGCATGATCTATTTATATTCCAAATACCTATAGTTAAGGAGTTGAGTGATAAACAATACATACACACAATTTCGCATATACATATATTAAGTAAGAAAGATAAGATAATTGAGTTGATAAAGATACGATGATAACTATCTACACGGACTTATTCCCTAAATCTCGGTAAACACTTCGTCACTCTGTCATTTGGTCAAGTTGCGCTCAGCGCGTCGTCATGACGTCATCATGCGCGCACCGACCACTTCATTACCGCCGCACGCGACGTGTTCGCGCATAATGGACGCTGTGAAAAATGCATGTGACGTAGCTGACTGTTATTATGCTGTTGGGAAAACCTTTTACTTAGCCGAGAGTAAGCTGGCGTTGTTTTTTATAGGTACCATATATTTTTGCCTATTTCACTTTACATATTTTTCGGTATGAACATTATTTTAATAGTAATCTCGGGCATTTTTGGCCGCTATTTTACGGGGTTATAAAGTGGGTTGCTTGTGAAGAATGAAAATTACTTGAATAATAGTGAATTGTTTATTTAAAAATGTACTTTCATTATATACATATACAAGTCAATTTGCAATAAAGTATATCATTAGCTTTACCCACTATGCAGTATCTAAAAAGATTTAGGAGTTACAGTATAAACATACTAATCATACTGATATTATAAAGAGGAAAGATTTGTGTTTTTGTATGTTTGTAGCGAATAAACTCAAAAACTACTGGACTGATTTCAAAAATTCTTTCACCATTAGAATGCTACATTATCGTTGAGTAACATAGGTTATATTTTATCCCGGGAATGCGGGTGAAACCGTGCGGAAAAGCTAGTAGGAAATATTATAGAGCTCAATTATAGTAAATAGAACTCAACAACATTATTCAGAAAAAATTCAGACATGAAAGAATATTGTATATTTTTTTTTCGCACCATTACATACTTTAAAAAAATATTATATCTTTTTATTTCAAACAGTTGTAACACTTGTAACTAACAATAAGCTACTAGATTTAACGCGGATCTTATTTTAATTTATCATGTAACTTTTGTAATCATATTTTTATTGTTTATCCTATCACAGTTAATAACATTTATTTATTACTAGTTTGCCGTCCCGCGGTTTCACCCGCAATCCTCAATTTTAGCCCCTTAGGAGTTGAATTTCAAAAAATCCAGCCTTAATCCTTGTCTACATTATAAAGGATTTGTACAAAATTACAGCTTTCTAGGTCCAAGGCTAGGCGTTGATGACTCAGTCTGTGAGTAAAGACTTTTTTTATATAGGTATGAAAATCAAGATACGATAAGTTTTTTTTTTACTCAGGTTATGTTCACGTTTGGCCACTACTCACAATGGAGTGAAGTGTGAAATATTTTTCGAATGAATAGTAGATAACATAAAAAATACTTTTTTATTTTGTATTTCTCGATTCAAACGTTCAACCGTTTGAATTTAATTATTTATTTATTTATTGAGCACATAAAACAAATTGTAAACATGACAGTACATAAATTAAGCTCAAAGATAATAAGTAACAGAATACAATTCAAAACATATGTGCATAGCATGATATATCAAATAAGATTAGTCTGCATTAAGGCTGTAAAATAAAATCACAGGAAGAAAACGATAACAACTAAGTAAGACATCAACATGCACACTGACTTTAAAAAAACATCACATAATCAATAAGCAAAACAATTAAGACAATTAATCCCCCTAACATAAGTCCTAAAAACATTATATTTTGAACCAAAAATATCGGTATCATTATGACACTCACAGACAACGTTGTACAATCGGCACATTCTAGATATTGGATTGTAGAACGATGTATTATTTCTAAAAGTCATTAATGTAAAGGGGTTGTTGTGTCGCCGGGCTGAATATCTTGTGTTAATATAAAGAGAAGAAAGAAGGGAGTGGGAATCAATCATCGCGTGAAGAGATCATAAATTATTAACTATTTTTATGACAGAAACCGCAGGCCAATAGTTAGTCATGAATACTAACAAGCAGTCGTGATAACGACCGGAATGTCTTTCCACAATAATTGTACCTAACTAATTGCAGTGTGGTCTGAGGTAAATTGTTCGTGATTTGTACCTTAGGGACCTTCTCTTTGGGTACAGTACAAGTAAACCGTCCAGTGTGAGCCAGCGACCCAACTCTGGGGACTTGGGTTAATAATCACGGCAACTGGGCACTATAGGGTTGGTTTCTGTATCTATTTAAGTCTAATTGGATGGATTACCGTTTGCTTTGAGAGAATTTGTGATAGAAACCAGCTATTTTAGTATAGGCTATTTAAAGGTTTTATATCGTTATTATTATTTTTTATTGTATTTAAAAGTTGTATACAAAAGTGGTAAGTTGAAATGAATATTTGTTGCGTTTTAATTTATTTTATTAATTTTAATTGTCTATGGGACGTTATTTTGTGATTTGCGCATTTGGAGTGACATCGCTCAGACATAAATATTAATTGTTGAATTTTGTGTACGTTTTTTTTGTAAATTGGATTTTGAGAAAGCTGTTGAACTTTTAATGTAAACAACATCGGAACTTACAAATACACGATAATAATATTTTGTTAATCTAAATAATAACAATAGGTAATAACAATGTTTTATAACATAAATAACAAAGGCATTAACTTGGCAAACTAAAACTAAATAAAGCGATATATCTCAACGCAGTAACTACTAAAATTTAAGCACCAACTTCGCACAAACCTCCATTTCTGAGAAAGCATCTAATTCTCAAATAATTGGAACTCACGTCGTGTCTGGACCTATCTTAATTGTCCATTGTCCCCTAATTTGTTCGTGTCGCCACAGTCCCTGAGGAGGGAGCCACTGGTCATTAGACGGTACATACTTTAAAATGCGCTCAAGTTATTCCATTTTGAGTTTTAATGCGTCGGTGTAAAGGTGGTAGAGATTGAGTAAGTATTGTGGTTGGTGGTCTAGGATTAAAGGCAGATGGAAAGCTAAAGGATGTGTGGTGACAATAGCGGGCGTGGTGATGCTTTTGTTTAATTCTGCTCCACTCACATTTATATTAATGTTAGGTGATTTTTCCAAGATTTATTATTTTTAGCTGTAGAGTTTAATGATACTATTCAGTTGTAAGTTTTTTTCTTCTAAATTTCAATTAACCTTTATCAATTAATTTGGTTGGTACAATATAAACAGATATTTTATTAAAACTACCTACAAAAATAATAGAATTCCAGGAATCGCGAGTCACCTTATAGGGTGCATTCACACACACTGATTGGTGATGTGAATTTTTTTTTGCGTTTACTAAAATGTTCCATGGTGAAATTAGTTATTACTCGAGTATTCCTCGAGAGGCGCTGCACCAGTTCCTATAGAGAAATGTCGTAAACGCAAACATGAAAATAAGCGTTTACTAAGGTTAATTCTTTACACTCAGGGTAATGACTGCATTGCACATTTAAAGGTGTAGACGTGACCTACTTTAAATAGGATCTAATATTATTCAGAAGTATTATAAAAAAAAGTTTTTGTTAAAAAATATATTTCCAATATGTATACCATATATCAAGTCAATCACCACTGGAAGTGGGTTAAATTCGACTTGCAAGATTCCACCCGGACAAACATACATACATTGCAAGTTAATAAAAAACTTGTAAAATAAAAATTCGAAAGTCTACTTTTTGGTTCATCCTTCTTTCACTCAGCAACGTGTCAACGTGATTTGTGCTATTTTTTACTTAAAACGCGTGAAACCGCGGTTCGATAGCTAGTTAAAAATAAATGAAAAGCGATAAAAATATGCAGAAAATATAATAGTTCATTCGTAGCCAAGCATAAAACTCGTACTATACAAGAAATTTGACATAAAAAATATTACTTCATTAAATTTTATTACAAAGTAGAACATTGCCTCGTACACATGGTTGCAATTTTATTGAACGAATATTGCGCTGTCCTCTACTGGGCCTTGCTTCCGGAGTTTATACTTTTTATTTCCTCTTGAATTTCATTTAAAATAAGAATATAATGCTATACAGTCAGTAACATAAGTAGCTGAACAAATATGCTGATAATATAAACAGATAGAGTGAACAAGTGTTTTGTAAAAGTGTGTGTACAAAAACCTACATTCTTTACATTTATACATTTCTACATAATGGATAGTTTTATATACCTAGGTGGTTTGTAAATTTGGATCTGTTAGCAACTTAATATTATGTTGCTGACAGTAGGTACCTACTTATTTATCTACATCTGGGTTACGAACCGTCGTAATTAGTGCTGTGCAGATAAATCTGTATCTCTCAATATAGCTCCAGAACCAGATGTCATATTTCTGAAATAATCTATCGAATTTTAATATGAAACCATCTTAGATATCACGAGATTTTTTATATATTTATAATTTAGTAGCTTTTGCACCTGAGGGATCTGATTTTTCCAGAATAAAAAGTTATGTAATAATCCCGAAAATATTCTTTCAGAGTGCCAAATTTCATCCGAATCCATACAGCTAATACAGAGTCGAGTAGTGACAAACATACACACAACATTCAGACTTAAAATATTAGTAAGATTATAGGGCATGGTTAATATTTTGAATTATGTTGAATTAGTCACACGATAAAATCTATGACCTTAATCTTGAACCTAACTCATGTTTGGAAAACATGACAACTAGAAGTATCTATCCTGTATAGTAAACCTAAAGGAGTAAAAAAAAAGAGTCTCTAAAATATTTAGCCACATACTATGAAGGTTAAAGATGTACAAAATCTTAATGTCAATAATATAAATGAGACCCCTAATATAAAAAATAATATACAACATCATTAGAAAACTAACTAAATGAAAATGCTATACATATTAATTCTGAATTGCATTATGTTACTTAATAACTTTAAGTAGTAATAATATAAGTACTGTCATGTTTAAAAATTGTTTTATGTGCGCAATAAATAAATAAATAGATATTGCTCCTTTTGACAACGATTCAACATATTGACATTCCAAGAAGAGCAATAATTCAAGTTGCTTGCATTCGGTGCGATTCCGTAGCACGTCGTAGTAATTTGTAGCTGTTCGTAGCACACTGGTGGGAAACGATCGCTACGAGATACCTACTGCTGACTATTGCATAACTGTATTGTTGTTATCAATATTTGTAAATAAAATAATTTTAGTTAATATAGATTATTTATATATCTTATTTTAAAAATTCTTCAAGGTTTCCAGCAGGCTGGCAACGTTTCCTCTTTAAATAATATTAAACTTAATATGTGGGTGTAAATTGAATTGACTTTGCAATAATTTATTCAATGATGATATAATATAATCAAACCCTTAAAATAAATATGTATTCTAAAACATACAAAACGTCCGTTAGAACACATCTTACGTTAGAATAGGGAATATGCATAAAATTTAAATTTGTCTCAAATATTTTTTTCTAGATTCTTTATTGTCATTACATTATACTTAAAAGGTATTTTTTTATTTAGTTATTATTTAAACCCAGAAAATATTACATAAAAAGTGAAAAATAAGGGAGGAAAATTCAAACTTACAAAACGCGTCACCATTGGTCGAAACGAAATGTGACGTTAATTGTCACGTCATTGAATTTATCGGCGTCGATATTCATACTGTGTTAAAGTAGTGTTTGTGAGAAAAAGTGTTTAAAACTGTATTCCTGTGTGATTACTTGTGGATATATATTTGTAGTCAATCGAGGACGATGACAGAAACTGGTTTTGTTAAAGCACAATCAGATAATCTGCCGAAAATAGATGCATTTATGATGTCAGCATATTTTGCATCAAATCTCGAGTCTTTGCCTTTTAACTAAAGCCATTTTCATTCATTCAACTGGTGGTGGCATATTCCGTTTTTGACACAAAAATATATGAGGAACAACTCTTTTCTTTAACCGTAGATTACATTTTTCTCCTTTCTGTTTCATTATGTTATATTCAATATAATTAACTGTATCTTCCTTAACCTGAAATAAATTATCAATCATTAAAATTTCATAAAACCGCAATACGAATAAATAAGCAAGCTCTTAAGATACATTTTTAATGAACTTTTGTAAACAAGGCTAGGTTAGTTTTAGACCAAACCTCCTATTTTCACACTAAGCTGTACATAAATATATGCTATACTTACGTTAAAATGATCTTCACAACAAAATAGAACCGATAATGGAGATACAATATCCCTTCTCATCATCTTACACCATTTTTTTCGTAATTTTGCATCGCATGGAATACGAAAAAACACTTTATCGGGAGTACTAATAATAGTGTTTTTGCACTTCGGTACCATACAATACTTGTAAGATGGTTTTTTAACTACTTCCATGATTTGTATAGCAATTAAAACTGAAAATACGTATGAAGTAACTGAAACACTATAGTAAACAAACGCGGGACATAACAAATGACGTCATCAAAAGCGCGCGCTAAATGGTGGCGTTTGAACGGCTCAAATTTATTCAATGTTTTAAATTTCACTTTGAAAAATAATTTGGCTCTTTTCAAGCCTATTTATATTTTTTTCCATGTTATAAAAATGTAAATGATAAATTTAAGAAATAAACAAAAATCATGCATATTCCCTATTGTAATAAAGATTTTCTTTATTAAGACGATATGTAGTTGTACAGTCAATGTCAAAATTAATAATAAATAGTAATCTATTAACAATCTCTTGACAGTTTATATAAAAACTGTAAATTGCGTAATGTAACATGGTACGGAGGAGCAAGGAGTAGACTCTTTCATCGAAAAGGGATGATCTTCCGCCAAGCAAGGTCATCGTGCCTGGGGACCGCTGTCCAACTGTATATGTTGGAATCTTGCATATGTACAGAATACTCAGGGAACTTTGTTAGTGCGATGTAGAATCTTGTGGCGCCATCTATCCCCGAGTAATTGATAGTTTCTTATGTAGTTATTATGACCATCTACATTTAATGCCGACTATTACTAGACCCAAAAAAAAATGTACTGTGATAAAAAATAGAAGGTCATCTACACACGTGATGACGTCACAAGCTCACATGACGTCAACAAGCTAAAGGACAGAGCCAACCAACTAATTACATTGTCAGCGCACATCGCCCGTTGTCACTGAGAATGAAAGATGTACTCAGTTTGTACATTTTTAACGAGTATACACGATTTTCCCATTCCGTTCGTAACTCGATTAGGTGTAATAATACCAACGTTTTTGTTTTCTGATTTGTTGTACCCTTTTTCCTTTTTTGTAAACGTAGTACTGTAGTTTATAATGTAATTGATGAATATACTGTAAATACTGTAATGAACAAGTGTCTCAGTGAATTGAAATAATGAGATTTTTACCTTTTTACACGAATCATGAAATAAGTTTTATATGAATTTGGATAGAATTGCGTTTAGGACGTTTTAGTTGTAATTTCAAGGCATTCCAACTTATAGTTATTACTTTTAAAATTTATAGATTATTTCACGTTTGAACAAACAGACATTAATGTTTATCCAGGTGTTTAGCCCCACACAACATTTATCCGTTTTTTATGTATAAAGATTTTATATAATTACTAGCTGTGTCCCCCGTGGTTTCACTCGCGTAGCGGTTTAAAAAATAGATAAAAACCTATTCTCAGACCTACCAGATATGTACACAAAATTTCATAAAAATCGGTCGAGCCGTTTCGGAGGAGTATGGTAACTAACATTGTGACACGAGAATTTTATATGTAAGATATACATACGTAAAACATTATAATAAAATATTAATGCCTATAGATACTGTCGCAAAGAAATAACTAACTCAATTAACCTTAAAATCTGTCAACTAATAAAGCTACCTTTGATATATACCGCTTCAAAGTTTTAGCCAAAGCCCAGCCATAATCATTTGTAAGACGCTATGTTTAATATTAAAGAAAACTTAATTTTCTCGCTTCAGCCGCCAACAAATTCCTTGGAAAGGCCTCGAGCCATCTCCGGGCAATATTTTGGCTTAAGTAAGACTTTATATTGCTAAAATATATTATTATCCACGCCCCAGATAAGTCTGAGATCTGCTGGATATAAATAAGATGCTGTTTGGAAAGAATTAACTTGTATTATGGTAATTTTATAACGTCTATGATTGTCGCATACTTATTAACCCAACATCGGATCCACACCGCCTCTTCTCATCGCTTTACCGTCGACTCAACGCAGACATATCACCGGAGCATCTAAGCTCCTCCGCGGTTTCAGTAGCACATACAACGGCTGGGTGACAACTAGTTGACGAGCGTAGTACTAAAAAAGGTTTGTCAAATTCAACCCCTAAGGGGGTAAAATACGGGACCGCGGGTAAAACTGCGTGGTGATCTTGTCGTCATATAATAAGAGTATGATACGCTTAATCAGAAAAGGCCAATGCAAATAGTAGTATGTATAATATAACATAGTCTAAGTTGGCCGGATTGAAGTCACGAGTGTGTATTGTCAGACATATTATTCAAGTAACTAGAACTAGGTGTGGGCGGTATATTAAGGCTATATTTAGTAAAACAATACATAATAATTGTTTTTTATGGCATACTTTTTCTATTTTGTTGGAGTTTTACTTCGAGCCGGCCAACTTGGCATGCATTTTTTTTATGTAATTATTTTTCACTATTAACCCCAATGTATCTTCTAGGCTATATATATAAAGATCGGCAACACGTTGGCAATCCCTCTGTTATTGCTTATGACCACGCTGACGATGCAATGGCTACGTAGAACTGCCTGCTTATGAGCCCTCTGATATAAAAAATTACAGCACTTATCACGAAAATCTGTCACTAAACTTTATTTTAAGACTTAGTGTGTTTATCAAAATTCACATTGGAAATTGAACCATAATATCATATGTACAAATATCTAAATGTATACGAAATATTTGTATTGAAACGTTTTAAAATACATCTGTAATGGGAATTTGATGGTGCCTCTTGTATGTTTGATGCAAGATTGATGTGTTGAAAAATTACATGAAAAGGTGTAGCGGGCAGGTAGGGAAGGCTTATAGCTACATTTTTAAGGTTCCGTATATACAAAATGTAAGAAAATACTCTTATTTATATAACAAGAAACAAATTTTATTTCCATGTGAGAATTAATGTAAATATAAAACTTAAATTAATTAAATTTAAAATAAAAATTAAAACAACACGTAGCTCTGATTTTTTTTTCAGATATAAAGATACTTTCTTTAATCTCAATCAGATACTATTCAGACATGAAACCAGAAAATAGGTTTTACAATATCCTCAGAAAACAAGCTTTTATATCCCATTTCACCTTAAAACATTGAACAAACAAAAGCTCATTAAGATATATCTTTACGAGCGCCAAAAACGTGATCAAGCCGCCGATGAACGTTTGAAAAACATTCGGTTTATCGTACGGAACTCCGCTGGGAAATAATAAAAAAACACATTACTCATCTTTGTCAGGGCGGGTCGGGTATAAAAGCCCAGGTATCTGATTGTGGCAGTGAACTATTAATCTTTCCTTGACCGAGTTGAAAATACCATGGAAATGCTGCCTTTGCAAGTTTACATCGCGAAGAATGAGAATGTAAATTGTAGAAATTTTATTTTTGTCTTTTACGTGAGCATTGTGAAATTTAAAAAAGAAACCTGTTAAATTGGTTGGGACTTCAGGTTACTGAACATATTTTTTACATTAGTGAATTAGATACTAATTTATCTTAATTTTAATCATTATCCTATTTCAAACTAGCTGTCCCGCGTGGTTTCACCGCGTTCCCGAAAAAAATGTAGGTAGGTACCTTATGTCTTTATCTATATTATAGGCTTATGTCTTTTTCTATCTGCGTGCCAAATTTAATCGTGATCAGTTTAGCGGTTTAGGCGTGAAAAGGTAACAGAGTTACTTTCGCATTTATAATATTATTATGTATATTACTTGCCTTACAGTGGGGGACATAAAATGATAGAAGCTAGTAAAAATATTATGTACTATTCAGATTATAGTGGTTTTAATTGGTAGATACACAGGTCACCGTTTTATCCAGGTCTGTGCAAAAATTTGGAAAAGCGAACTTCTAATTTTAAGAGAACCTAAATAACTAGGCACATGCAGAATGCGGAGTAGCGCACTATATATTTTTACAGAGGCGATGCCAACGGTAACTTTTATTTTCACGTACAGTTTGAAACTTTTTAGCTTCGACAATATCTGAGTTATATTTTACAGGAATTTGAATTAGAAAAGGATGTAAAGTAATTTTGTTGAATGTTTAGGAAGAATGAAAAATGTAACAAATTATATTTGACGTCCTAAAACGCTTTTAAGGTTTTGTCTTCATAAATTGACATCTGCGGCAAAATTGCAACGAAATTATCAAAACATGTATTAAAAAATGTAAAAACAGGCTGGCTGTGAGAATCATGCCCATTGCCTGTCTCTTTGATGATTTATTTATTTTAAATTTTAACTCAAAACGGGAAAAAGTGCAGTTACAACATTGCGATACAGGTGTCGACATACACGCTTTTGATAATTTCGTCGCATTTTTGCCGCATTACCAAGACGCATGGATAATAACGCATATTTAAAACATACGAATAACAATAAAGCACGGCACATATTTTGGAACAACATCAACACATTAACACGATAAACGGACGCCATTACACGCCTCTCTTTATCTGTTTCGCATTATTCGATATAATAAACTATGAAAATTCGAAATTACTTCATTTTCGTATATAACGTTTTGAAATCGTTATGCATGTTATTTTGTGATTGGTGATTTAATTATTTTTCATTTATTAATTTAGGTACTGTCATCGTTCATAAAATAGTAAAAGGGAAGATAAGCCTTCCAATACAATAGTGTTGAGTAGGACATACAAGAGGCAGTACATTTGTCCCGTACATGAAGAAAAAATGTAAGAGCGGTACGAGATTTTGACACGTACTACGTCAAATTTAATGTCGCGTTACTCTATACTTTTTCATATGACGTGAACTGTAGGGTGAGTGAGTGAGAGACAGAGAGACATGTCATGCTTCATTTCAATAGCACGTCTTTTTATTCAACGACGGACATTGACGCGACCGATACATACCTACTCATTACTTCAAATGTACTACAAAGCTTCACGACACGTCGCCACATTTGAAGTGGGACATTGTACTGGCTCAGTACAAAAAAGAGGCAACTCTTACAAACTCATTTTCAAACCGTGTCCTACCCAACACTACAATACAATGACTTTACAATTTGTCATCGTGTCAAGTATCGTATCTAGATGTTGTATACCAAAGGCATTTCTAATCAGCTAGATTTAGCTATAAGGCTTTCTCAGCGATCCTCAATAGGGTTTTCTGTGTATCTCCTGTACAAAATGAATTCACACTTTCACACCTTACTTTCTTCATGATGTATATATAATTGTAAATATTTATTAATGCCAAAAAAGAGAGGCCCGTTTTTATACTAATATTATGATGACGTTTGGATGTCGACTCCAAAACCGCCAAATGGATTTAAATGAAATTTGGCACACAGATAAAATATATTCTGGATTAACATAGGATAATCGGTAAAACATAAGATCCCTCGGGAACGTGGGTGAAACCGTGAGGTGGAAGCTAGTTAATAATAAATACAGGTAATAGTTACGCTAGTACTGAAATAACCTGTTAATATAGCCAATAGTTTTTAGGATTCCGTACCCAAAAGGTGAAAACGGGACCCTATTACTAAGACTTCGCTGTCTGTCCGTCTGTCTGTCACCAGGCTGTATCTCAAGAACCGCCATAGCTAGACAGTTGAAATTTTCCCAAATTATGTATTTCTGTTGCCGCTATAATAACAAATACTAAAAACAAAATAAAATAAATATTTAATCTCTCTCATACAACAAACGTGATTTTTTTGCCGTTTTTTATAGATAATGGTACGGAACCCTTCGTGCGCGAGTCCGACTCGCACTTGGCCGGTTTTTATATCACTCGGTATTCATTGACTGCTTTATAGTCATTGCACTGGAAGCAACAGATAAATCAAACTGTGCTAATAGGGTATTCAGTAGAAAAAGTAGTTCAATGTACTAGTGACCTGCTTTTCCATATAAATTGGCTAAAGACTGAGTATGATGTAGTATAATGTAGAATGAAGCTTCGATTAATTAAAAAGATGATTTGATATTATGTTAAAATTTCGTATTATCTATCTATGAAAATAAAAAATAAATGCTGTTCACCGGTAAGCGCATCACTTGAGAACGGCTGGACTGATTTGGCTAATTTTCCTTTTAAAATGTTTGTAATAGTCCGAATAAGGATTTAGATAAAGAAAAACGGAAAATATGTCCGGAAAATTAAATAGTTTGGTAAAATCGTAAAGTACTTTTTTCTATGGGATTTATTGAAATTTGGACAAGATGACGTCTGTCAGGTCAACTAGTATGAAATATATTAAGAATTTTAGTATAATTAATATGTTAAAAAACATTAGCGTATTAATTTATTTTTGTTTTATGTGAAAAACTATCAATATTACATAAAATTATTAATAAAGCATCAAAAATTCAATAACTGAACTTTCCTACGTAAACAATATAATGTGAAAACGTATGTCCGTTATTCGTTCATTCGCATCAAAAGTTTAAATTTATTTTCCACATCAATTTCAGGCGATTGGATACAAATGAAATGCATCCGATAAGTTGTGGCCCCTGTGGAGTAATTAAAACAAATTAAACGGACATATTCATACGACGATTTTATAGTTATTGATCTACGATGTTTTTTTAATTCCAAATTAATTTTAGTTATGTGATGAAGGTACCGAAAATGGTAAGCACATCAAACCTAGAATTAACAGCAACAAATTAATAAGATTTGCTATTACATCCAGCAAAGATAAGACTTTAAACTACTTTTGTAAAGTACAATCTCACCATGGTAAGTGATGATGTAGACAAAGTCGGTAAACATTTAGATGCACCCTTGCCATACATAAGGCGCACGAAAATGTGTCATCGTTGGGAAAAGTCTTAGTCGCTTGTAGGATCCAGTGAACGATGCACGTCACGCGCAGTCATAAAACATGGACAGTTTTTGCACTATTGCAGATCTAACGATTTAATTATTAGGTAATTAATGTCCCAGAATATATTTAAATCGGCCTTGGCGACAGATTGTCAACTTGTCTTAGGGCTCTGACACCTTTTACTAACCGTTTTTTATTTTGGTGTTATTTCCATTTGCAAAAGTAGTAGGTTACTAATAAATAAATATCCTGAGATAGACACACACCACCATCTAATCCCAAACCAAGCAGAACTAGTACTATGAAAGCTAACTGATATACTAAAAATGTATATTACTTTTTTATATAAAAAATGATAAATAAGGTATCTTACCAACCACGCCAACCCGTCTGTTGAAACATTCAATAAGAGAAATCTTAATTCAATTTTCCTTAGAACATTCAGAGAGCCGATTGACTGTCAGGAAACGAGCCAATTGTAGTTTTGTATAACTACCCTCTAGTTAAGGAGTTTCCAAGATTGTGTTTGACACGGCCCTGAGGGAAGCCGAACTTCAAATTCTGGTAACTTGCGATGGAACATGGAGTTATCTTGTTATTATTGTATAAATAAATTGTATTTATTCATTTTACATTTTACAGGCATTTTATTATAATAAATTGATTTTATTTTATAATTATATATTTCTGTCACAATGAAATATTTAACATCAACACCATTTTCCGTAGTGAGTTTCTTGGAATCAATAAAATTGCGCTCTCTATAAATACATTTATAACATGAGTAGGTTTTTATGTTTTATTAATCTTAATTTTACACAGAATACCTATTAACCATCTTAAACTCCATTATGTCTTTAAATTGCAATAAGATATTGGAACTTTATAGTAATAAAAAATAATAATTTAGGTGGCTGTGTCTTCAAGATTGCAGATAAAATCCACGCTGAAAGTTTGCCATAGAAAGAATGTAAAACAAATAACGAAACACAAATTTAACTTTTAAAGTACGACCAAAGTACTCAAACGGTCGTAATCAAAAATTCACCCGACTCAAGCGCGTAACATCTTCAAAATATTGGCAGCAAAGCTTCAAATTTATTGAAAAGTTGGTCCGCTCATTACGTCGTCGTGTCGATACCAGCACAAACTTTATCTCGAAGTTAAGAAACGTTTGATGACAAAGGAGTATAAGATTAGAGAACACGCCCAGAAGTTTCCACAACCGCGGTACAAGAAAAGACCAATTGCAAAGTCTGACAGTGCAGTCTTGTTAACAAAACTTTTTCAGAGTTAGTTCACTCTCTAAACTCCACCTTTTGTGGTTGTTGTTAAAAATGGCGTAGAACTACATAAAGTTGAATTGCAAAAGTGCTGTGAATTATTGGTTGAAACGACAAGTTTTGACTACTGATACCGAAGTAGAATTATATTGTACAGCCGCGACCATAAATATGTACACTTAGCAAGATTCAAAAGTGATTTTCTTTTAAAGTATCAATTGAAATGGTATGGTATTATTATCGAACTAATACTATTATGATATAGGTACTGAAAGTTACTATGTTACATCAAGAGAAAATCGCCATCGAATTTCACTAAGTATATATATTTTTCTCGTCTCAAGTCTCGCGTTAGGCGGCTGGATCAAGGGACAGCTTCAAAAAGCAATGCTGCTGGAGACGGCAGAAAGTTTTTATGTTTGTGGCTCAATAACGCATAAACGGCTGAGTGGATTTGGATGAAACCTAGCACATAGATAGACCATATCCTGGAATAAACCATAGGATACTTTTTATCCCGAAAAATCATACATAATAATGATTTGTACGCATTTTACTTACATCAAAGAATTTATGTCAGAAAGAGACCACCATTCCCGAATATAATGGATGGTAAAAAACGGCCAATACTTACATTACAATCGAAATCTTCTCATGTCCCTTCGTAGTAAAGGGTCACAAACCTTTGACCCTCCCTAATTGAAAGGAATTTTGTCTCTGAATTCCGGGTACAAGGAAACTCTTTCGTGATATCAAGAAAAAATATATTCAATGCTATCTTCAGATTTTTGACGTAAAAATGTTATTTGTGAAGTTTTATAAATCTTAACTTATATTATTCCATCCTAATTAATATTATGTGAATGTAAGTTTGTTTGTTTTTTTGTTTGTTACCTTTTCACGCCTAAGCCGCTGAACCGTTCGCGATGAAATTTGATACACAGATAGCTTATGGTATGGAGAAGGACATGGGCTACTTTTTTTCTCGGGAACGCGGGTGAAACCGCGTGGGAAAGCAATAATGTATTGTTTATTGTAATAATTAAATCAATCAGTGCTACAACGCGACAGATTTCACGACTTAACAATTTGACCGTATACTTAAGGACGCCAGAATTTGATATATTTTATTCCGTAAATACTCGTATAAGAGATAACCATAATAATATTGACATACATTGCCTGATAAATAAAATTACTTACATCAATAACTTTTTGGCAAACCAAAAATATTCAGCGCTTTAAGGCGCTGACAACAGCGGAGTCTCTATATTGCAACCCAACTTATATTAATCCTACTAAATGTACGCTATTGAAATTTAAATACACGATACTCAAGGATATAAATGACAAATTTATGTCTTTAAAAACACGAATTCATTTCATTGTCTCGATAAAAAAAAAAAGTGTGTGCGTGTAACCTTTACGCGCGATTGAAGTAAAACTTATTCTTAACTTATTCTTTACCTAAAATAAAAAAATTATCTTATAATAACATTATCTTAATAAATGAGATTTAATATATTTTATTTGATTATTGAAAAAAAAAAAATAAGTTGTTAAACAATAGAAAAATGAACACTTACGTTTTTTACAGGTCAAGTTATTATCAGGTACTTGATTTTTTCTTTTATTAGTATTTATTGATGAAAGAGTAAAATGTTCCTGGGACTCTGCCATTTCATTTAATATTCACTATTTCATTTTATATTCTATTTAAAATTCATTAATATAACTTTCATATTTTATAATTTAAAAGTAATAAATAAACAAGTATATTTAGAGATTTTCAAAAAAAATTGCAATTTAAAATAATGTTTTTAAAACTGTTGAATACTTAATGTAGAATTACCATAGAATATAATAAGATTCAATTATAATTTAGTCTGTGACATTTTAAGTGCATCAATCTGTGACATGAATCTCGAGGGCTATGGACTATCTATGGTCTATGGTCTACATTTTTGAATTTAAAAAAGTTTAATTTTGAAGTTCATTGTCTTCTTTTGTTTTGCCGCCTTTAAGCGTTACTTCCGTCAGAAAAAAAATCGGAGTTACTCCCTAGTCGCGCCTAAAGAAGTTTTACTTCAAAAATTGCCAAACAAAACTCTGAAAATCAAGAAATTCCCAAATTTATCCTATGTATGAATGTATTTCGAAGTGATATTTTACATTAATATTGTTCGAATAATTAGAAAATTATTCATATCGTTAGTTTTTGGAATAAGGAATTTATTTGTACATAATTAATTAATTTTATAAATGTCGCTTACGTTTACTAAAGCAATCCTAGAGATGTTTTCATTTCCATTTTAGAAAGATTGAATTTCGAATATCAAGATCATTTTAATATTTAAATTTATGTTGCTTTTCGGCCAGTTCAATTTATTACAAACTTCGATAGATAATATGTCATGTAATTGTAATAATTATCGTGGAATCATTTGAAGTGATAAGATAATCAATCAAATGTGTATCAACATAAAAATCATTATTGATTAGAATAATAAAATAAAAAGTTATAGTCGACGTTTACAAGACCTCATAAAAAAACTATAGGCTCTATAAATGCCATAGTAGGTAAATGTGAGTGTTTAAAGTATTTTTTTTGATGTTTTTCGTTTTAATTCAAAAAAATATTGATGTAATTTTACTTATTAGGCAATGTACTTTCGATATCAATTTGTTTTTTTTTATATCTCTTTCTACGAAATAATTGCATGGTTAACGATTATACCCTTGTTTACACATTCTATGGTTGATTAAGCTTTTATTATGGACATTAAAGGATTTTTATTTGTGAAATATTTTTTTAAACTCACTGGAGTGTTCTTTAATTTACTTCGTAATTGTTTTAATGAGTCCTGTGTTGATAAAAACCATTTAGAGAAGATCCGTTGCGAACTTAAGTCGTATTTTTGGTAGATAAAACTTTGTCATCATAAAATTCGAAGTAATTTAGTCCCCAGACGACCGGTAATAGAAATAAATTACAATTTAAGATAGACATTAATTAGAATGATTTATTATAATGAATTTGGACGTATTTACTATAAAACTTACGCATTTAGTTCTCGTTTCTCAAACTATTTTTTATTAATTTATTTATTGCCACACAATTTTCAGGACGTTTGATAATGCCTCGATGACAACAGCTGAAAGCAAAAAGTATCTGAACTAATCCATGTGAAGGTTTGTATGTTTGTGAATCAATCACGCATAAACGGCTGTTTTTTTTTTTTTTTACTTTGTATAGGCTTGTGTTTGACCACAATCTCACTATGGTAGGTGATGATGTGGCCGAAGGTGGTAAGCACACAAAGCCTAGAAGGATCTGGCTCTCAAGTGCAGCTGCCGGAACACACCAATAGGTGTTTGGCGACAGATTTTCAACTTGAGGGTGGTAGCCAGCCAGGCGGGTACTACAAAGTACCCTACCACCGTGCTATGGTTTCCTCACGATGTTTTCCTTCACCGAAAGCTCAAGCTCATTGTAGGATTCGAACCCACGACATTCGCCGTGGCGTCCGACGTCACTACCACTGAGCTATCATCGATTTGGATGAGGTTTGGCTCTTAGATAGATCATTATTACCCTTTAGTTATACTCTGTAATAACTAAAGGGTACTTTTTATCCTGGGAAAATATCGATCCCTCGGGAATGCAGGTGAAACCGCGAGTCAGAAGCTAGTATTTAATGTTTTAATCTTGTAATTATAATATACGTGACTCTCTTACAAAACATTATTTTCGCTAACAAGTTGCACCAGAAAAGTATTTAAATGAGTATCCATAATTATGCGTAAAGTTTATCTTTTGGGGTTCCTTTCATAAGAGTCAGTTCGCGCACTGTCATATACAAACGAAGATGGGCAGAGAGATTTTTTTTTATATTGCCAGTGAAAATGGCAGAAGTAAATTTAAAAAAGAAAAGTTTATGGCGATGATAAAAGAACAGTTAGCTTAACTTTGGAGAGTTGAGGCAACCTATTAAATATGTCACCAAATTGACATATCTGCATTCGTAAATGTGCTACGTCGTAGCTCCGAGGGCGACGAGAGTCAATATGAGTCGTCAGAATAAATATACTACACATTTTTTTTTACATCTAACCTAAACATATTTTTTTAAGGCTTACTTAAAAAAAATAGTGACACCAAGTATCTGCGTTTTTGAAGATATTAGATTGATATTTCTTAATATTTTTTTTTTTATTAAAATTAATTTGGGTTGTATGTAAGAAGAAACAAACACACTTTACAGTAGGGATGTTGACTGATATATCAAATCTGCTTATTTTGATGAAATGATAGGGAGTTTTTTGTTAATTACTAACTTGTGAAGCATCAAAATATGTGGATAGATTGTGTAGTTAGATTGGTAATTAAAAATCATAAAAAGGATAAATTTTAATAAATAATCGATTTTTCCGTGTATTTTAAGATGTTTTATATTATTTACCGTTAGTTTATGATAATTTATTTTGAATACAGGCAACATCCTTATTATAGTAAATAATATTTAATAACATCCACTTACCCGGTGGAATCGAGTAAAAAGAACTCCACCACAGAGTAAATAACTAAATTACACAGACAACACAAATCTTAAATTAGAAGCTGAGCAGTAATAATGTTTAATTACAGGGCAGCTGTTATAACGGTATCATTTATAACATACTCTGTGGGAATCACAGTTGCATCTCAATATATTTATGCAAACATATTATTTGTCCATCAAAATATTAGTGATTTTTTGAAAAAAAGTGACGTACACTCGATTAATACTAGGAATAAGCACAAACTTGTGACCTCTGCTTATAGACTCCAAAAAGTGCAAGGTTCATTTCTAGGACTAGGTGCACGCTTCTATAACAAAATCCCTACTTCAATTTTAAATTTGCCTTCACAAAGATTTAAGGACCGTATTAAAGCTGTTTTAATTGAAAAATCTTACTATACTGTGAATGATTATTTAAAAGACGATAATGCTTGGTAGATTTGTTACTTTTTGTGTATGTATATTAATTTTTGTTTAATATATTATCATTTTTTTAATATTGTTATTATGATACACTTTTTTTGCCCTATAAACATGTGAATGGTAACAGTGATAACATATTGTGTGTTCTTATTCATATTCCGTGAAATTGTTTTTCTTTTAGCAAGCTTAAGGTAGTCATGCTCACTTTGAGGCCTTTGCTTGCGGCGGCGTCGTGTGGCGGGTCGCTCACTTCCCTACAATATGTGCGAGGAGGGCGATGGCTGCCACATGCGTCATACTTGTGAACAGGTGCTGCTTGTGGGGGCTGGTCTGCTTAAATTTGCTATCTATTTATTAACTATGTCACTCATCATTTTGTTTCTTTTCTTTTTTGTTATAACACACATATATTGTCAGTGAGACTAGATAAATAATTTAATGTAATAAATCTGAGTTGGTTTTGAAAAGAGTAATTGCTGAGTTTCTTGCCGGCTCTTCTCAGTAAAAGCAACCTTCCGAACCGAGCGTTAGAGTCAGACTATTCATAAGTGCTTGTGAAGGCCTATTTGAATAAAAAATATTTTCATTTCATTCATTTACTCCCAAACTCTAGGATACTGCGAACGTAAGCGTAGTAAACCATTTTTAAACAGACAATACCTGTAAGAGGTTTGCAGACACGTATCATGAAACCCAGACTTCTATAAGATTTTTTAACAACGTGGTCAATATGATTATTAAATGACATTTTACTATCTAAGGTAACACCCAGGTCTCGAACTTCATGTACTCGTTGTATATTTTTATTGTCAATGCTGTATTGGAAGACAATGGGCTTTGTTTTACGAGTGAATGTGATTTGCGAACACTTATCTACATTGACGCTGATTCTATTCCGTTTATAATATGCCGATAGGGAATTTAAATCGGCCTGTATCTTTCTGCAATCATCAACTGTTTTAACAGATAGAAAAACTTTTTTGTCATCGGCATATAAAATAAACTTGGAGTATTCAAAACTGGACCCTATGTCGTACAGGAACGCATTATACAAAAGCGGTCCTAGATGTGAACCTTGCGGGACTCCGGATGTGATTTCTATAAAGACTGATTTATAGCCCCCGATCACCGCCTGTTTGTGATATACGATTTGATCCATCAAAAGAGTCAAACGTCAAACAAAGTCAAACTTATTTCAGCTTGGAGCTCACTTTTCAATTAACTCTCAATGAGCCCTTTCATTTTATACCCATATGGCAGAAGTGCATTAAAAATAACTATTCTTTTATCTTGGATGATCCACCATATTGGGTTTAGAATGATGTCACATTATTTTTCGAGTTACTCTCAACCATCCCTTTCATTTGATACCCATATTGTAGAAGTGCATTAAAAATAACTACTCCGCCATATTGGATATAGAATGACGTCACATTATTATTCGAGTTACTCTCAACCATCCCTTTCATTTGATATCCATAATGTAGAAATGCATTAAAAATAACTATTTTGCCATCTTGGATGGTCCGCCATATTAGATTTAGAATGATGTCACACACCATATTATGCATTGTCATCCAAACTAAACGTGTATACAAAATTTCAGCTCAATCGGTTGAAGATATCTACTTCAAAATTGAGTTCAAAGATTCCACCCGAACAAACATACTTACATACATACATTGCAAGTTAAATAAAAGCTTTTAAAAGCTAACAAGGCATAAAAAAAAATCATCCGCATCACTGTCAACAGGAAAAGTGCCCAAAAGGCTGGCAGCATAGATTAGTATGTTATAGATTGCCCTGTAACTGGGGCTTAGAATAGCAGCTACGGTGAACCCCTACCTGTCGTAAAAGGCGACTAAACGGGGACCTTCGGGGCCGTGGGCAATCGGGGCGGGGGCCCCGAGTGCCCAGAAGCGGCCCCGAGGAGGACGATGGGTTGTTGTGGTCATGACTCATCGTGCGATAGCTCCGCGAGGGTGCTGGGGGGAGGTATCAAGCGCCGCGCTTGGAGGGGCTCGTGTATGCGTTAACCATAACCCGGTCCCCCCCCCCCCCCCGGGGGCGGTCGGGAATCCTATGAGGATTTCCCCACGATAAAAAAGAACAGTACAGTGTTATAGATATAGAATAAAACCTTATAAGTTACAATTAGGAACTTTATTGTATAATGTTTGAGATAGTTTAACTGAAATAATTGTAAAGCCGTTAACTTCGGATTGTAAACTTACAAGTTATTCGACCCTTCACATACCTACCATAATCTATAGGGGTAACATACCACCGAATTATTTAGTCAATGGTAGCGATGCCGAATCTGATTTTCTTTGGTTATCTTCATTTGTCTCTTTTCCTTTTTTAACCGACTTCATAAAAGGAGGAGGTTCTCAATTCGACTGTATGTTTTTTTTGTATGTTTGTTACGCGATCACTCCGCCAATTATGAATCGATTTTGATGATTCTTTTCTCGTTTGGTAGGTCATACTTTAGAGGTGGTCCCATATAAATTTTATTATTATCTAATCATGGACTTTGAAGATGTGACGGAATTCCTCATCGAAAAGGAGCACGAATATCGTAATTGAAATATCTTAATCAATATTATCGAAAATTATTATTGATAGGCATATCCTCGATCAGAGACAAAATTTGATAGGTATTCAATACACATAAGAAACTAGAAATGGAAAAATAAAATTAACATTTAACAAAAAAGTAAAACCAACTTCAAAACGGTTTGCACTAAAAAGTATAAAATAACGATATTAGAACTCGTTTTGAAGTCAGGGAAAGAGAAGCACGTGTTCCAGAATCTCAAATTCTTTTCCTAACTTCAAAACGAGTTCTAATATCGTTATTTTATACTTTTTAGTGCTAACCGTTTTGAAGTTGGTTTTACTTTTTTGATAATTATCCATTACAGGATAACTCATAGGTAATGCACAAGTCACAAAGATAGATGTAAAAGCGATAGATCCTCCGTGATATTTATAATAATTATTTATATAAATGCGAAAGTTTGTGAGGATAGATGGATGTTTGTTACTCTTTCACGCAAAAACTACAAAACGGATTTGGATGAAATTTGGCACACAGATAGAATATATTTTGTATTAACTTACAAGATACTATTTATCCCGGAAAACATAAGATTTCTTGAGAATGCGGGTGAAACCATGGGGCGGAAGCGTCATATATTTATACTTGTAACACCCTTACCCATTAACGCTATCCTACTAGTAGAAATGATGTGAAAGTTTGTGTGTATATTTGTCACTCAATTACGTCACAATGACTAAACGGATTTAGATGAAAATTGGCATAAAGATAGATCACCCTTATATAAAAATATAGCATACGAAAACGCAGGTGGAAACTAATTATAAACAAAAATAATATCACATTGTTTGACGTCGATTAAATATTGATACATATTTTATTTATAACATGATCAGTAAGTTTAAATTTTTATTTATTTTATAAAACCATTTTTAAACTTCAATATCTTATCGCTAAAATTACCGTGTCAAAGACCATCTCAAGTTAATTAAGGTTCACCAAAACTAATTCTTCACACGTAATATTACTGACTTAATGAGTCATAGGGGAAAACTTGTCTCGGAGTTCTTCAAACAAAACCTCGGAGGCCGAATCTATACGTGACTTATTTGTTGCTAGATTTTCGTAAACTTGACAGTTGTGTAGTTGCGGTTGTGATTGTGAATTAGTCTGCTTATTGTGATTTCTAATGAACTGATTTTGATGAAAATTTGTGAAAAGACCTTGGAACCCGAAAAACAAAACCGCGCGAGACAACTATAGTTCGTTATGGATAATCATAAAAACCGTATCAAAAGTGTACTGAGACTATTACGTATATTCAAGGTTATATCTACATAGCTTCTTGTACATTACTATTTTCCAGTATAAAACAAAAACACTATCTTGTTAGCTTGTAAAGTTTGCAGCTTAAATGTGATGAGTTCTCTCAGCTTAAATAGCTTGAGTCTAGTTACAGTAACTAAGTTAAGTATAAAGTTATTTTAAATAGAAAAGTTGATAAAATATGAGGTTTGATTACGAAAAAGAGTAGGTATAATATATAATAATATGTTCCTTATAGACTCCGAAACCGCTGAGCAGATCGCGATGAAATTTTTAGACAATCTTCATATTAGCCCCGCGGGTATTCCTGTAAGATTTGGTGGCGATCGGAGCACTCGGGACCGCGGGTGAAACCGCGGGGCGGAAGCTAGTTACATATAAATTCCAATAAAAATAAACTGCGCGCGCATGTTTGAGCTTGCTAATGCTAAGGGCGGCGTGCGCCTACACACTATGCGGTTATCCGCAATGCGGCCAGTCATCCGGTTGACTACTTGTATGAAAAATTGATCCGCACAGTGCGTATAGAAACTATTTTTTCGTACATATTTTTGATTGCGGCTACCCGGAATGCGGTCACAATGCGGTCAACCGTCTGGTTAACCGCATAGTGCGTAGGTACCCCGCACTATAATATAATATTCTGGAATAAACAGCCTAATGAGTAGATATTTCTCCAATAAACTTAAGTAAACATTGTGTAAATCGTGGTGCATACACACCAGCTAATAATTAGCTCTTCATTATGCTAACCGCTGGCTTTGTCTCGACAAAATTAAGTCACTTTAAGTCTGTGGCTTGAGATAAAAACCTTCTAGGTAATGAAATTACTTTAAATCTCATTTAAGCGTTAACGCTGTCTTTTAATTCAGCATTTATTCTATACTAGTTCCGCCCCGCGGATTCACCCGCGGTCCCGAGTGCTCCGATCGCCACCAAACCTTACAGGATTACCCGCGGAGCAAATATGAAGATTGTCTGAAAATTTCATTGAAATCGGTCCAGCGGTTTCGGAGTCTATAAGGAACATACATACTTTCGCTTTTATATATTATATAGATACTCGGATTTCAATTTCATGTTCAAAAATTCTCCTCTTCAAGTTGTAAAACTGCCACCAAGCAAGTGTGTTTCAGTTGCATTTGAGAATCAGTTCTTTCTAGGCTTTATATGTTTTCCACAAAGTTTGCCACATATTAAAAGTTGTTTGTATTAGTTACTTTCAACTCTGACAGTTCAGATAACTAATAAAAAATAGCCTTGGGATCCCTGCCTACCGGCAGCGGCGGCGGCGGCGGTAGCTTCGAGAAAATTTTCCATAGTTTGTTATATTTAAAGTATATGTCATATGTACATTTTAAAAATAACCCTGTATACATGTATCCAGTCCATTCTATAAGGTATACTTAGTATTCAGATTATGGATAAAACTACGAGGAACAGCATCTATATATAAAAGGAGAAAGTGATTGACTGACATATCAACGCACAGCTCAAACAGCAGGGTTAAGAGTATTTCAAAATCCAATCAAGAGGATCGCGGGTGAAATCACGACGTATAAAGCTTGCCAATCATGTAATTTTTGAGGTAAATATACTTCAGCAATTCATAATCTATACTTCTAAACTAATAATATTAAGCTGAAGAGTTTGTTTGTTTGGACGCGCTAATCTCAGGAAATACTGGTTCGATTTGAAAAATTATTTCAGTATTGGATAGCCCATTTATCGAGGAAGGCTATAGGCTATTTTTTATCCCGGGAAAACACGATCCCTCGGAAACACGGGTGAAACCGCGGGGCGGAAGCTAATTTTTTAATATTTTACAAAGTAATAAATAACAGAACATAAATTCAACTTAACCAACTCCAAAATCCTCCTACAATAAAAATCCACACCAACGGTAAAAAGTT
This sequence comes from Tetheella fluctuosa, assembly GCA_951216915.1. Lineage (NCBI taxonomy): Eukaryota > Metazoa > Arthropoda > Insecta > Lepidoptera > Drepanidae > Tetheella > Tetheella fluctuosa. The sequence continues at coordinate 12,077,023 of OX578219.1, read as the reverse complement.
GGCCGCGCAAGCTCGACTCGCATGTTAACAAATTATAAAAACAGGAAGCATGGAAAAAGCTGCGGTCTGTATCAGAACTTTTTCAGTTCCCCCCAGTCGGTAACGAGTTGTCGAAACTAGCTGTAATGGTTTCACCAAGTTCACAACTCGCTCGATTTGTTCCGGACGGTGTTCTACCGTTAAAGAGTTTTTAACTGTGCGATATGTTCGGTTGATATTGTTTTATGGTGAAAGTTGGAACGCATTGTGTTATTTACTGGAGGAAAAATAAAGGCTTAGAATTAGTGTGATGGCTTTTGGATAATGCGCGGTTGACTTAATTCTGTTAGTTGGTTTGTCCTTCTTTTGGAGGATTGACTTGATTTTTCGCATAGATATTGATATAATTTACAAAATATTAGTATATCCAACCATCTTAGTTACGTTTAACATTATGTAGGCCTAGAGTATTGTGTAGAATAATTATAAAATAAGGTTTGAAGAATAATGAATAAAAGCAACAAGATATCCCGAATATGCTTAAAGCCAATAGCAATTAATTGAATATTGTTAGATTGTTAAATTAATAGCAAAAAGCATTCAAAGTTAGGTTGAATAATTTCGCAATCAAACAAGTTAATAGGTGAAAGTTGGTCACGTCGCTTATTTGCTGGGACGTGAGTCACATGATTCGGAGAAGAGATTAATTTGCGAATAGTTGACAACACTACGCTACGTGACAATCATTCATTATTTCAGATTTGTATATGAGTTTTTTTAAAGTATCTTAATTTGATCTCTTTGAAATTTTTACAGACAAGTTAAGATTTTACATACATCGTTTGCACAAAAGACTTCCACTTAGCCACAAAAGAAATAAAAAATTACACGTTTTATATTTACTTTGTATAGGTTTTTTTTTTATTTTTTTATTTATTTATTTTAGGTCGCTTTTTAACATCTAAGGTCATTAGCGACCACAACAAACAGTTACACAAGTAGATTTGTGTTAGACAAGATGATGATATAGCCGAAGGTGGTAAACACATCAAAACCTAGAAGGAACTGGCTCCCAGTGCAGCTGCCAGAACACAACAGTAGGTATTGGACGACAGATTTTCATCTTGAGGGTGGCAGCCAGTCAGGCGGGTACTACAAAGTACTCCACCATGTTTCTCATATAATGAGTCTATAATCATAATTATAGAAGTTCGTAGTAGTAAGTAATACTTAATTGTAGAAGGTCGAAATCATTTGCTGATTAAATTAGAGTCCCCAATTTCGTATTCCAAATTATGAACACCAAATATTTATAATTCAGTCTTATTTACCATCCACACAAACAAAACAAAATTCATTAAATCAGTAACGTCATCAACAAAAGTGATTCTTAAATAAATACAAATAGCGAATATTATTAGGGGGGAACAAAGCGTTTTGATCGCATCAATGCACCTCAAATTATTTCCGCGTCGACCATTCAAAGGAATTCATTTTGTTTTGCTTATAATTGAATTAAATATTCGCCTTGTTCCGACTGTTAAGTTTGTATTGACTTTGATCCTTTCAAGTTTATTTTTTAAAACATGTTTTTTTGTTTTTTTTTTTATTCAAACATTGTTCGGATTTTCTATCCAGTCCAGCTTCAAGTTCCAATCAAAGTATGGAACAACGGATGGGGACCGTCACGGGTCTAGGCTTGCTAAAACATGGTCTCCACTTCTCTTATCTGCTGCATCAGCATTCACCCTTCCGAAGACGTCATTGGCATATTATAGTGGGGTCATAAACTTTCATCATTATATTATTCTTAGTCGAATATTTTAACGATCTCTGATTTTAAAACTGCTTACCTTTTACTATTGTATAAATGCAGAGTGTGTTTGTTGATTTTTTGGGTTTTCCTTCATTCATGCAGCAACAGAGCAACGAATTAACGTGATTATTTGCATTGAGATTATGAACCGGAGAATAACATAGGCTTGTTTTTATCCTGGGAACGCGGGATAAAGCCGCGGGACGAAAGAAATCAATTTACAGATACCTGCAAAAGACTTTGTAGCAGTATAGTAGTTCTACCACAGTCTATGTAACTCTTTCTTAAAGTCGGCCAACGGATACGTCTAGACAGAGCAATCGTGCGGGGCTTGCGAGGTGAGAGAGGGGCGGTAGCGAGCCAAAGCTGCCATACATACAAAGCGGCATTTTGCGTGACTTCAAATGCGATAGACCACTGTATGTAATTATGCTGTGGTTCTACATGGTATCACCACGTAAAGATAGTAATAATCACTAACCAAGAAAAATAAATCTAGCTTATATAAATAACTAAACGTTTGCGTCTGTGACCTTTGTCGTGCAGTTAAGAAATACGTGAGGAATCAAAACGCAAGGGAGTGACCAGGCCAACATAAATCAAGTAGCATTTAAACTCTACCCGCACGGTTCCCTGGGGAGTCTGGAATTGTAGAAAGATACATGGTTGTATACACCATAGAGGGAGTTCGGTTATATCGTTTTACAACGTGTATTTTTTAGATTTAAAAGAAAACTTTTGTTTGGGATTTCTTGAAGCATGTCTTGTAATTTATATCTATTGGGGTTTTGTAATTGTGATTTAACTTCTAAGGAATACAAAGGCCTGTAGATTTATCTGGTTTTTTGTAACCGCCTAGGTATGTAGATAAAATAAATACATACCTAGTTATAAAATAACATAACTACCGAAATAAATAAAATTAAAATAAAAAAACAATAATTCACCAAGGTGAAATTGCACATTTTTGCAAGTTACTTTTTAATATCCGTAGATATGACAGCTTCATTATGCTTAAAGTGAAAATGTTACGATAATGACGTCATCATAGCGAGCTGTGCCCAACGATAAGTGCTATAACAGAGGTTTGTCTGGGAAGCCATTAAAATGGCGATAATGCCAGTATTATAATTTTTTTTTTTTTGCACCACGGGATGTGCAATATTTGTTTGAAAATGTTATTTTCAATTTATGAACACATACCAGTGTGTTCCAGCAACTGCACTTGAGAGTCAGTGATTTCTAGGCATTGTATGCCTACCACCTTTGGATCTCTTACCATTGTGATCAAACTCAACTCTATATAAAGTGATGAAGCGAAAGTTATACAGCTTCATTGCATTCAGCTCCTTAGTTTGAAAAATTTTCTCCGGAAACTTTTCTTTTTTTTATCGCTTATTTAGTTACTACTCCTTTATTTCAATATGAAATTATTATTTTTATACACAACGCTCCATTTATGTAAATAAAACAGCTAAAATTAAAAAGAAACAGCAATGGATGTTGAAATACTCTACCGATCGACGGGAGGAGGGCGGCTGACGAACGCTCCCTCCAGTTCGCGACGTTTTGCCACGGTATCGATACATTGCGTATGAGGTAATCAAGCAAATCACGTTTATTGGATTCATATAACGTTCCTGAAATAATTTATTGTACTGGTCATCTTAGTATGATATACTGAATTCACCCCATTTCTGCGGGGGGCTGATCCTTACTGTACCATATTATAACTTAACCCGCTGCTTTTGTGGGCGTTCAACACAACCAATCTCTTTATTAGCCTCCGATTAAATCTGCAAATTATACAAGCATTGTTACCAAGGAATTTCATGACAGCATCATATTATATAAATTACAATGTTTAGCCTTTAATATATTTATCGGGAAACCTTTAAGTTATATCCCTATTTATTCTTGTTTTGGCTTATATTATAATGTATTCTCATGGGTTATAAATATCCTAGCCTATCTGATTTCAAACTCAGTCGAACTTGTATTAAGGGAACCAGACACTGAAATACTAGTCAAATATCTACTTAGTAAGACTGTACATATTTCTCTTCTTATCTCTTCTCAACTCTTCCTCGTTTGTTACCCTCTCAGTCTATGTCTTATTCCCAATAATGTTCTTTTTCCGTATTTTTATACCTATTTCTGTTCTTTCCAAAATTATTTGTATGATTGATTCTATGAATATGTTGAATATGAGGGGGTAAGAGTGCGCATGGTTTGAAATTACCATATAAGTATTTCTATTTTGCTAAGAGTACGTATTCATGACTAAAATTATTTCTCGTGGTCGGGAATCGAACTCAAGACCTAGTGAAGTATATTGTGAGAAACCATACAAACAATTATCTCAGTGCAGTATCTCTTCATCATCATCATCGATAGAACCCCCGGCCCGAAATATTTAAGATGGGTTCAGAAAAATACCCAGACCGAGTTTTGCAGCTATCATATCAAAAATGGCCTTATAATATTTCAGGTTATTTTTTAAGGTCCCCATACCACCAACGCTATTATATGAGAAGAAGTAGACATAGTCCACCAAGTGGTCCCAAAATGAATTAATCGACTTTATGACTTGGACTGAGACGGCAATTAACGAGACACAATTAATTTGATTTATGAGTTTTACTTTTTTTTACTTGTCTTTGACAGTGTTACCATTATTATACCAAACAAAATAGAATGTAGGTCAAAGCAAACATATATTTTCCAAGGTCAAACATTACAAATATGGCCTACATGTAACTAGCTGTCTAGACACTATAACAATAACTATGTTTGTTCACACATGCCTAAATATAAATTACTAGTTCTCCGCCATGCGGGTTTCCCAATTTTACCCTCTTACGGGTTGAATTTCGTAAAATCCTTTCTGATACAAATCCAAGTCATGGGCACTATTAGTGATCCGCTTAGAAACACATAGGATATTTTTGATACCGGCAAAACGTTAAATCTCTCAAGAACGCTGGTAGAAACTAGTATCCCTATACCAAAGTTAGTAATATCTAGCTCGTAGTTCATTCTCGTATGTTCTGATCAGGTATTCATTGGATCGAGATCGGGGCAATGTCGCATCCTTATCGACTCGACACCACTTGCAAAATATCCCCCAGTTGAGACCTGAATCGAGATAGCTTTCTGATTTACGTAAAAATGCATGAACCATCCACATGCGCTGGCATTCATGTGGTTTGCTGAAATAAGCCAATTTTCGTACACAACTGTATTGGGAATAGAAATAAATAAGAATCTACTTAAAATAAACTGTCTATTTATTTCCTGGTATAATTTCCAGTGATTTTGAATAGTGGAAAATAGTTTTATTTTCTAAGGCTTTGTATGTTTAGGTTTTTAAGTCAAAGTCTGAATTCTAAAGCTTTGTAATTGTATTTGTATTCGGTGCCTAGAATTCAATCTAATAAAAAACAAAACAATCAATAGTAAATACAAAATGGAAAGAAGAATACACAATGTACAAAGCCTGCAAAATAAAAGAATATTTTATTGAAAAGCAACTTTATTTGTAGCTTTATAACAAATGTTAAAAACAAGACTGTACAGATTTAAAAAAAAACGCGAATAAAAAGTGATAATTGATATTAATTTTCACAATGAGTAATTATACGAGCCTACTGCTAAAGCTTTTGCTTTTTTACTCAAAAATATTGTTAAAAAAATCCTTTATTTTTCTATAATTAGAAATGCCTCTTTGTAAACAAGACAAGCTATTGCACAAAAAGTTTCAGATATAACTAAATTAATTGTCAATGTTGGTCAGTTGATTCAATATTTTAATGCAAACATGAAACAAAGCAATAAAATTTATACTTTTTTTTACTGAGGCCAAAGAGGTAGGATTACCAAATGCCTATAAAGTAATGACTGTTTTGTTTCGTGGGTAATTGAGTGAATAAATAATAAGAATTTGTAATGATAACTAAATAATAAATTCTCATGGCCATTTTTAATTTAAAAATATAATATTTACTAAAAGACCATACATAATTTTATATGTTATGCTCGGAGTTCATAAAAGTGTATTTGAAAAATCAACACTGCGCACCCAAGTGCAAATATAGTTTTAAAATCACCTCTCAGATGAATGAATAATTCAGGAGAGGCAACGAGATCGCGGAGCTCTTGCTTCAATATTAAATCTTTGACATCGATGCGCTGAAAACAACGGGGTGATGGTGAGGAACGATGTTGAGACGATAAAGTTATCTTGGAGCCCAATATTACTTAAATTGTGAAGAATAATGCTGCATATTTCCTTTGTCTGTTTTTTTATAAAATGATTTTACGTTTGACTTCAGACATGCTCAGGAAAGAGCGTAGTTGAAACAATGGATGTTACATGGCTGCTCAGAAAAATCCTATTCTCTCTAGCTTACAATTTTAAAAATAATTTACCATACCGCTAAAAGTATTCTTCTAAGATTATGTATTTTATACTTTTATTTATATTTAAATTTAAGAAATTTGTTGTTTTGTTGAAATGATACCTAATAACTTTTCCGTAAAAATCGGCAATTCCATAGGTGAAGATATTTCCTATAATACAATCTGAAATGACTTAACATATACGTGATAGAGGTAAATATTGTATGTGGGTGCAAACATTATGTAGATAAGTAATTAAATACATAATATAATACCCTGGAACATTCTTCACACACGGTATATCACACACTGATAAGTATATCAGTTATCTATAATACCTACTTATTTGGAAATTGTTGAATGTGAACTGCATCCACGGACTTCCATTGCACCAAACCCTAATTAAATTAAAATAATAAATTCACTGAACGATTAACACCATTTATTCGCGTCGTTCCTCACAATACGCCCCACAACAATGCTCGGCCTTACCCCGCCCGCGTCTGAGCCATCGCGATATCAGCCTCTTTGCTAGAGAGCTTTCTCAATGTACTGAAAGGTTCATTATTTACCATTGAATTTTATTCACTTATGAGCAGTGCTTTACTCTCCTATGAATTTCGAATGTAACAGGTAGGTATATAAGTTCTCTTTTAGGTAGGTTTTGTGTGTTTGGCAAATTTCGTCACATCATCACTAGGTACCTATAACAAATGAATGGCTGTACGAACATAAATCTAATGTTAAAAAAAATACTTTTAACAAAAAGACTTCAAAACGAGTTCTAACATCATTATTTAATACTTTTTAGTGAAAAAGGTATATTTAATACCTTTTGAAGTCGGTTTTACTTTTTGTTAAAAGTTAATTTTATTTTTCCATTTTTAATTTTGCGTATTGAATACCTATCTAGATTTTATCGAGGATATGCATATGAATAATAAGTGTCGACTATAGTGAATAAGATATTTAAATCGCGATATTCATGCTCCTTTTCGTTGAGGAATTCCGTCATATTTTGAAAGTCCATGATCAGATCACAATAAAATTTAATATGGGGCCAACTTCGAAGTATACCCTAACCATATTTTTTTAAATCAAAATTGGTCTACTTTGTAAAAAATTATGCGTGGTCTAACATAAAAAAAATAATATACGCGTCGAATTGAGAACCTCCTCCGTTTTTTTTCGTCGGTTAAAAAATATATTTTTATTGAAAAGGTGTAAATGTAGGTAGTAGAGACTACTAGCTTTTTACGTCAAATATTTTACAATCAGGGATACGGCCCACCTCATTACTAAGTGAAATATCAGTATCAAAAAATATTAGTTACCATCCTTATTTTCTATTTGAGAAAAAATATATTAATTGAACTAAGAAGTAAATGTCTCTATATAGGATGATTAACGAGAAAGTTTGCGTTAATATGAATGAACTTTGGCACACAGATATATGTGCATAACATGTTTTTTTTTTTCTCGGGAAAACATAATACTTATACCTAGGAATCGCGGAAAAAACTGCGGGTAGAGTTTTATAATGATTCCAAAATTCAGTAAAAAAAAGTCGATAGTAATAACTATGTAGGTACATACTTTTACTTCTTTCGTATCTTATCTACAAGGTACCTTTCTTATCTATTGTATGTAATTGCATGTATCATAAATATTTTTTCACCAGTCAGATCCATAACGAATAAACGGATGTGGATGAAATTTGGCACACAGATAGAATATATTCTAGATTAACACATATAATACTTTTATCCCGGGAACGCTTTTAAAGCCGTAGGACGGAAGCTAGTGAAAATGATACAGTAATGAATTCCTATTAAATTGAGCACCATTGTCAATATTGGCAAAGCTTTCGGTCTGTTTAACTGTAAATATTTATTTTCAGTGCTGACTCCATAAACAAACGAACAGTAAAGGTGAAAGTACAATTATAGTTCCATTTTCAAATAATTTCACTGTACATTTTATTTTAAATTATTTTATTAAATGCTTATACCAGGTTTATTTCATAAAAGTTATATGAGAACTTATTAAAAAAAAAACAATGATTATGTTTCCTCCGTACTCATGGGTCACATTTTAATTTTTAACATAATACTGGTGTGTATGCAATTATTTTTTCTAGACATTTAATAAACAGGGTTTTTTATTTTTTGAAAAACATACAGTGATCATAATTTGAAAAAAATAGGGTATTTGACTGACATTCAAATCAGCAACTTTTTATGAAATGTCATAACGATAGTTTTATATGGTGTTTTGTATGAAATACAAGCATGTGACGTCATAATTATATAGCATACTCTTTATGGTTAGATTGGTCATTAAAAATCATAATAAGGGTAAATTTAATAAAATAATCGTGATTTCCCCTTTTTTTTAGATGCTTTATACATTGGTTAGTGTTAGATAATTTATTTTGAATATGAAAGAAAGTTTTTTTTTTTTTTTTTCATTTAAGGTAGTCCACAATAAACATTATTTGCCGGCCTTTATAGGTACATAGAAAGCGGTAGTGCCAACATTATTACGAATGTTTGCTTTTGTTGAATATCCGTTTAGCGTTTCCTTTTCATTTGTTATTATTAGAATATTAAACTGTTATTGTAAGCATTACAGTTATTTGTTATACATTTAATACTGTTATTACAAATTATTCAAAATCTTTGGCTGGATTTTATGATGGAAGTTTAAATAAAACATCCGAAACCACGAAAGCAAATGGAACTATGCACACTGGATCACTACACTGATATAGCACATTAAAATTTTCTTTTTTATATATAGCCACATAATAATACTATAAGGAGTATACTTACAGATATTCACACTATTTACTCTTTATTTTATTTTTATTTTAAATTGTTGTATTATTTTATAGTAGTTGGTTCCCATTTTGAAGTTTTATTGAAATTTTCTCGCGACTTAATTGAATGGAATTTTGTGATGCGCGCATAAGATGTGTGACACTTAAAAAATCAAAATGGGGACTATCCCCATTAATACTAGTTTTTGCCCCACGGTTATACCTATATTCTCAAGGATCTAATGATTTTCTAGGATAAAAAGTATAATTAAATTTATTTCTGGGTATATCTAGGCACAAATTTCAACAAAATCTTTTCAGCCATTGCCTATGCTACATAATTGAGTAACAAATATGCAATCAAACGCTTACATTCATAATACCTATTAGAAATTAGACTTAGGTATGTAAGACAATCACGTTTAGGGTATCTATGGTACTCGGTAACTGCTTACCATCAGGCGTGCCGTATGCTTGTTTGTCGCCTTATTGGTATAAAAAAAATTAAAAAAATACTGACGAGAGATCTTGGCTAACAAAATTTGCGCCTATTAGGTACTGTACAAATAGGATAATAAACTTGAAAAGTTAAAAAAAGAAGCATAAATATTTAATACGAACTATTTGTTTGAATTTTATGAAGGTTTGAAAGCTTCATTTCATTTCATTTATTCACTCACTAGAAGCATGGTACATAATATGTCAATGGTTACAATTGAAGTGCTACATGTTTCGCCTTATATACTGTAGGCATGCAAGTACATAATAATAGGGTATTATAAAAACTTTAGAATGTCAATAAGAATAAAATAAGAATATAAAATTAATATTTAGAAATAATTGCAAAATGGCAACAATAATTAAGAAAAAAATTCATTTAGGGTATAGAAACATTTTCCACTCAACCACTTGTACAGTTCTTTCTTAAAAGTTATTAATTTTAGCTCTCTAATATCTTTAGGAATCCTGTTATATATCTTTATTGTCATACAATAACAGTTTTTTTGGTATAAAGTAGTCTTACAGGTGGGTAACATTAGTCGAGTTGGATCCCTCTTTCGGATTATACAGTTTTCTTTATCATTATGGCTAAACAAATGTATGTTCTCTTTTACAAAAACGCCTGCTTGGAAAATATGCAAAGCAAGGGTGAGAAGGCTTAGTTTTTTAAACAGTGGTCTGCACGATTCTAGTGGACCTACGCCGCACGAATACATTTTTTTTGAACAATAAAAGTCTTGCAGACACTTGTAGAGTTACCCCAGAGTAATAGCCCATATCGAAGAAGTGACATTACATAACCGTGATATGCAGTCATCGCTGTTTTAAAGTCTGAAAGCTGACGCTTGGGGAAAGTGGGCTCCAAATTCATATAAATTAAGCTTTTAATTTTACCGACCTTACTTAGTTGACATTGTATCATTTTCATGTTTATGGTTTTGAACCATGTAAACAAGCTTTCAAAACTTTTTTGAGTTGTAAATTCAACAATGAAACTTCGCTTCATCAGGCCGCAAAATTTGAGCTCGGTCCCTAAATTGCAAGCTTATTTTTAGCATAAATTAAAAAAAAGATACACAGTAACATGTTTTGAATGTACCTATTTCTATGAAAGAATAATTCGCGAAGCGTATAAAATACTAAATAGACATAATAATAAATCATGTTTTTTCTTATATTTAGAACTTTTTACGTTCATGGATTACATTATGCCTCCCAAATATAACGTCTTGCCATCTAATAAAATAAATCACGAATCTCCACCTCACTATGGTAACATCAAACCAGCACAGTTGAAGGTAACAAATCACAAGAGCGACAGTGGTTCAGTCAAGACGCGTGAAACAAATAGAGTGACGTGCGGCGCCGGCGCCGGCTGAATTAATAAAATCCCGCTGAAACGACGAGGCGGACATGATGAATGGAATGATACAGGTTGTGCCGTTCGCAGGTTCGGTGTGGCTACAAAAATGGCACATTAGAGTAATAATTTTATTATTTTCATATGTTTTTTACGCTGAGATAGTATTATCTCAGCGTAAAAAACATACAGTGGTTTATCACGGTTGAAGTCACGCGAAATGACACTTTTGTATAGGCATGCGTCATTGCTGCATTGTGTCCCAAGCGAGTGTATGGCATATCGCTACCGCCCCTCTCTCACCCCGCAAGCCCCGCACGATTGCTCTGTCTAGACGTGTCCGTTGGCCGACTGTAAGAGTTACATAGACTGTGCTAATACTAATATTATAAACAGGAAAGAGATGTATATTTGTAACGAATTAACTCAAAAAGTACTAGATCGATTTCACCATTTGAATGCTACATTATCCCGATATTATAAGTAACATGGGCTATATTTTATCCCGGAAACGCAGGTGAAACCATAGATTTAGGATGTACAAGATACACATAGGCGGCTTGGAGACATGACAAAAAAAAAGTACATATGTGTTGGTAAATGTCTATGTGTGAGTTAAAAATAGTGTTGTCCACGATAAAATTTTACAGTATCGATTCTTTCAGTTGGCAGGCCTCTATGTACAGAAAGTAATAAATAACGTCAATCGTGAAGAAACTGAATGGCTGTCACACAATGTAATGTAAGATAAATTATTTCTGCATAACACGGGTCCTCAATCTTGTTTTTAAAAGAATTGAAATTTTATTTTTAGGCTGATATATGAATACTAATAAATAGTTAATTAAAACACTTCATATTCTTGAATGATTTTATTTATTTATTGCCCTCGGAATATTACAGTTTTGTTCAAGTGTGTTCGTATTGTTTCCCTATCCAATTTTAACAATTTGCTCTCATGCTAATCGGAGATCAAAATAAGTTTCAATTACAGTTTTTATAAGAAGATAATTACTGTCTAAGTGGTCTTGATCTAAAACATGTTTTGTAAATTATGAAACAGCGACTGCACGTTACGTAAAACTTTTAACACACATTAAGCAAAAATGAGATCGTCATTATTTTATTCTTCATGTTTTCTCTGAAAAATCTTTCAGCATTAAAACATAACGTAATAACGTCATTAGATGGATATGATAGCCTTTATTTGTTTTTGAATAATCTTTCTTGACTATCAATGAATTGTACAATATTTCAGAAGACGTTGACATTAAGCTTTGTACGCAAACATCACATTTAATCTTTTTTGTTATTATTCTTCTTTTTTTCCTTGGAGTCAGGACTAGGTTTGAGGGCCCAGGCGTCGGTTCAGCAAGCGGGGATGGAGTCACTACTGGCGAAAGTGCAATGTCCCTGTTGACATACGAAGACACTGCGTCTCCTTCGTGGCAGTTGTATCTATAAACAAATTGTGTAAATTGTACACCACATAATTATTATAATTACACGCTCTCATTTATTTAATATTAGCTAGCGAGTCAGGTTCCAAGAACTATACTTACAGGTACAAATAATGTAGGTATCGAGTCTTTCATTAGTACACGGCGATGTTTTCTTTGTAAGAAACATTTCTCGTCAAAATGTTTGCTACAGATAGTGGAGTTCATGCTAGGAGTCCAATCTGGTTTGTTTATAGTCCACATCCATTTTTCACCACAATGCTGAATTGCGTGGAAACCTAGAAAAATTATCAGATAGTCTATTACCAAGGTTTGAATACTTTTAGGTACTTAAATAATGAGTGCATGAGTATGTGAATAATATGTTATTTCAATATAACTTGACTAAATAACTTGTATTTGTGTCAGGATGTCAATAAAAAAAATTCAAGTTTTTATCGATATTCGTGACGTCACCGCTTTGTCAAGCACTAGCGTAATAAAACAATTTACTATTTTACACATTTTTTTCGCGAATTCCGTTTAAAATCTCGAAATATACATAAATATATAAATGGAAAACAATATACTATTGAAAAAATCTCTTTTTGAGCCGATTAATAGCCGAAATTTCGCAAAATATGGTTTGAAAATTTCTAATGACAAAATCGTATTTACCTGTGAAAAGTGTATTGATTCGGATTATTTCGTCTTGTAACTTCACATCCAGGTGCAGAACACGACACCATAATTGTAAAATGTAATATTCTCAATTGTAATCGAAGAATCAGCACAAAAATGCACAAATTTCACCGCCACGTAGATCACACTGGGACGCTATGGCCTCTTACTCGCGAAAACAATGACATAGCGGTACTTCATTCGCTGTCTCTTTTTCTCTCGGGCGGTTTGAACTTGATAAGGATTTCTCGCTCCCACGCTTCATGTATCTTTTTAGCGTAGCGAAAAAATTCTAAATCTATGGGTGAAACCGAGTGGAAACGTTATAGTTCATAAGTAAACTAGCTTCCACAGCGCAGTGTTTCCCCTATGTTACTCCATTAGGGATTTAATTTTTAAAAACCCTTTCTTATTGGAAGCTTACGTTACATAAGGAGCCTTTGGGCAAAATAAGTTTCTATATCTACGACTGAATTTGAGATTTTAAATTATAATCATATTATGACAATTCTAACTTAATACAACTAATAAACCTGAATTTAAATTGTAAACTAATGTAACAACAATAGTTATAAATAAGTTGATTACTTTTCTAGAAAGTTTCACGGCCCCATCGGACATCGAGAGAGTTGAGATATCTCGACATCTCGGCAGACATCCGTTCCGCGGCCTCATTGTGTCGTTGGGTTTCATTGCTCAGCACTTGCAGTTACTATAGTGTCATTGTTGTTTTTGCCATTTTATTAGAGCATTGTTTGGCTTTCGAACTTGAGTTGATCATTTGTGGTTGGAATTATTTACATTAAATAAGGGTTACTCATTGTTAAGTGGATATTTTAAAGTATTTAAATGTTCTTAATTATTTCATAAATAAATAATTATCCTGGGACATTCCTTCCCACACGGCTATCTGATGCCAAATCATATAATCAATAAATATGGTAATAGATATTTACACTCAGACCCAGACACAGACATACACACACACACAAATTTTTGTCATGGGCGGGAATCAACCTACGACCTGTGACATCCAGGGTAACCCATCGGCCCATCATGAAAAAAATGAAATAATAATCATGACTCATAATTTTAGTGAAACGTATATTAAGTTAATTTAAATTCAAATCATCCTTAATACTTCTCTATACTTTTCTCTGTTATCATAAATCCAATCTAGGCTTCAAGCACCACATAATTTAATAATTTTACTAGGTACAATTGGCAACACAATTAATTTACGAAACACCCATAACATGAAAAGATAAATTAAACAGGTATATTGTACAAATCTACTAAAACCAACATAGACCTTTTTTATCATGGATAGTTTTCGTATATAGCTAGACGTATTGTAATTTTTTATTCGTTCAATAACTTATCTTGCTGACCGTAAATACTACAAAAAAATATTACAAACTAGCTGTCCCCCGCGGTTTCACCTGCGTTCCCAAGTAAAAAAGTAGCCTATAACCCTCCTCAATAAACTGGCTATCTTACGGAAAAATATCGGTATCATGAGTTCATACAAAAATCCCATACATTCAGTTTTTCCCGAACTTTCCATTTTTCCAGGCAACTTTCTCAATTTTTCTCTTCATAAGAACCTTCTCCGGACTTCAACGAATATTTAAAACAAAAAACTTATCGGAATTGGTCCACCTGTTCTCGAGTTTTGCGCTTAGCAACACATTTTGCCATTCATTTTTATTTATATAGAAGATAAATAAAAGAACATTAAAGTTTAGTGGCCATACCGACAAATACGGATACAAACGTGATATCAGTGCCATCCCGCGTCGTATCTCACTTGTCGGCCGCAAGCTGACAGTCGGCGACAACACGATGCACGCTGAAACTAGATTATAAGTCCTCATAACTCTCTATAATAATTGAAGTAGGTACTAACCCTAATTATTATTCCATTTATTTAATAGGCAGGTATACATTCAGTCAAAAAAGTATCGGGAATGGATGATTTGTTTCTGGTTCCAAATTCTTGGATTTTGCACCACGATAATACGACTTCGCACAAGGCCATCATAGTGAACGAATTTTTGACCAACAACTCAACAAATACCATCGAGCAACCACCTTATTCACCAGATATGGCTTCAGCCGACTTCTTTCTTTTTCCTAAACTCAAATTACCACTTCGTGGCACCCGTTTTCATTCGACATAAAGGAGAATTCGCGGCGAGAACTGAACTCAATTCCGGAAAAAGCGTTTAAAAAATATTTTGATGATTGGATTATTCGTTGGCGTAAGTGTATCGTTTCTGAAGGAGCATACTTTGAAGGCGATAAAATAACTTTGGATGAATAACTAACATTTTGTGTATTATTGATCGTTTCCCGGTACTTTCTTGACAGAGTAGTATACTTATGATTAATATTTTAAAATCTCATTCTAAAAAATATATTTTAAAATTATAAAAAATAGATCCCCACCAGCAACAGGAACAGGTGCCTAGAACCTACTTATCGATGGCCAAGGCTCCAGGGTGAGGGACTTCCTCACTACGCGAGCCGTCTCCAGAAGCACTGCCTTCTGCATCTGGCCCTTGATCCAGCCGCCTAAGGCGAGCCTCTTGAGTTTATTATTATTATTATAACTGACAACTGCTAGTTATTTGGATAACCAAGACTTGAGGGTGAAGGAAGACAATGTGATGAATTTTATAGGTTTTCATTTTGATTTTGTGAACGACTTGCCGTGAACTGGTAGCATCATTAAACGGACCGACCGATAGAAGTCAATGTCAAAGTCAAAGCCATTTATTCAGTTTGGGCCCTAGGAGGGCACTTATGTAATGAAGGTCGAATTTGATAGGTTCTGATCATATGTATGGCTTGTGGCCATTTTAAAATTTGAATGATACAGATTAAAAAAATACATTATTAGACACTAGTTTTCCGCCCCGCGGTTTACCCGTAAACCCCTATTTTATAGCCGTCTAACTCTAAAAATTAAAGCATTTTTTAAGCCTAATACTATGTAAATGAGATCTCAAAATAACATTAACTAGGGGTAATCGTTTTCAATCACACTTTATGTAATTAATACCAATTAATTTTGATATGGAAATGGAGCTTTAAACTTGTGAACTGTATTATTTAGTATGCCAAGTATAAACCAAGTCACGTTCGTTTATTTTATATAAATTTAGTCTCGAGAACTTCCCTAGAGGTGACAATTTACCTAATTTTGTGGAGCTCAATTAATTCATAACGTGTACTGAATTGTTAGATAAGAAAACGTTATTTTTGATCTTTGAACTTACCCATTATTATTCACCTCTAGTAATTCAATAACTTAAATTACACAAGAGAACTTACTACTTTCTAAAACAGTATAGTAATAAGCTTAATTTACGACTCAGGACTCTACACAAATTTCAAAGAAATTAGATTCTACAGGAACATAAAATAGAATTTATAATACAATATATCTGGAAACAAACCCATACTATACAATTAATTAACTTTACCGATCAAATTAACCGGTAAACTATTCCATGAAAATAATTATTTCATCGCAATACGATATGAATAATTACACCATACAAAGCATATTGAAGCAAATTAATATAACAGAGTACATACATACCTACTATATACAATAAGGTTTAGTACAAAGGGTTTACTCGACAATATAACAATCCCAAAAGTCACGTGACATAGTGTGAGTATAAAACCGTAGGGAAATCACTAATAAACGCGTGGCGTTTTGTGCGTGGTATATAAGGCTGAAGAAACATGGGCAGTTCAACCGCCAAAACTGGATGTACACGCTCAGCGAGACTCTTCATATTTATTTTTTGACAACAAGTAACTTTGAGATATCTCAATTGTATACAGATTGATGCTGGGAGTCGAAACTATATTTAGTTTCTGAAATAGTTAATAAATAAATTGGAGTATTAGTTACATCTTAAATGAAGTTATATGAAGTGTAATGTGTGGTGTATGAATAAGATGTACGATTCGGTGATTCGGTAATGGAACATCAAATTTCATGCTAGAAATACCACATTGAAAATATAATACGAATTTTCAAAACACATCTATGAAAAGCGCATATTTTAAAGACATTCAGATCCTATCGCGGTGTAGCCGTGAGGTGTGGGCACAGCCTTCAATGTTTATAAAAGAAGCTTGTTCTGCCATATTCTCGGGAAACGCTGAATATTATATTTGCTACACCCAGTTATACGTAAGGCGGTGGGAAAAATGTAATTTGTGAACAGTGGGGAAAAACTAAGAATTTTTCTAGAGTTTCAACTCAGCGTTCCTTATTTGCGGCGGGACGTAAAATAATACTATCTATAGTAATAGTATATAATAATACTATATATACCTACTTATATAGTATTGTATACCTATAATAATAGAATATTTTTTGTAGGTTTATAAATTATTTTTTGTCTTTTTGTGTTGTATCGGTATTTTATAGGTCGCACCGGTTACCGTGGTTGGTAAGATACATTATCCCGCCACAGGTCGTGGGTCGTCGATTCCCACTCAGGACAGATATTTGTATGCATGAACTTGTAAGTTTGATGTAAATATATAGTTATAAGAACAAAGTAGTTATGTAGTATATCAGTTATCTGGTCTCCATAGTACAAGCTCTGCTTAGTTTGGGATCAAATGGCCGTGTGTGAGAAATGTCCCAGGATAAATTATATTATAGGTGTTATGCTTCAAGATTATAATTTGTCGCCAAGAATCTGGCTTGTTCCGACAGCTGTACCTACTCGAGGACCAGTGTCAATGATGAGATCTCTATCTTTCTATCATTGAGATCCTATCCTATATTTAAAAAGTAAAAACACTGAACTCGCTAAGCTATTGATAAAAATCATAAATTCTTAGAAATTACAACTAGATTATAATTTTTATGAATTGGAATTAGAAAAATAAGGATAACCATGTTATTTCCTTATCCTAAAGCAAATTAAATAGAAAAATATAATAATGAAAATTAAATTTCTCGGTAAACACCAAACTGCCAGCGTTATGCTGGCGAGCGTCAGAAATTGGAATTGAAAAACTGAATACAAAACCAGTCAGGATGTATTTTAGCGAAATAAGGCATATGCAAGTAGTGACGTTGGACGCCGCGGCGAAGGGCGTAGGCTCGAATCCTACAATGAGCTTGAGTTTTCGGTGAAGAAAAACATCGTGAAGAAACCGTAGCACAGTGGTAGGGTACTTTGTAGTACCCATCTGGCTGGCTACTCTCAAGTTGAAAACCTGTCGCCAAGCACCTGTGTGCTTACCACCTATGGTCACATCATCACTTACCATGGAGAGATTGTGGTCAAACACAAGCCTTTAAAAAAATGATTACACAAAAGAACGCAAAATTTTATTTAGGTACATTTTATTGTAGCTGAGATAGAGCTCTATGCTCTATGATAGACGAGCATATAATATACTTTACTAATTATGTTTCTTACTCTTTCACGCAAAAACTACTGAACGGTTTTTGATGAAAGGTAGCTAACACCCTGGATTAACACATAGGCTACTTTTTATCCCCGAAAAACATAAGATCCCACGGGAACGCGGGTCAAACCGCGGGGTGGAAGTTAGTGCTTGGTCAAAGGAAATCAGAACACAATAATGAAGTTCCTTTGACGTAACATTCTCGAGGACTCTTTTCAGACTGTGATGAGCACGCGTTTGTAAACAAGTTTACGATAAATTTGTCTCGAGACTAAGCCTGTCTTAAAACATTCTCGTTTTGTACCTGTTTTGTACCGACTTCCAAAGTCACTGAGACCCGATTACTAAAAGTCGATGTGGTGTGGTTCAAGTTATACACAAAAACATTTCAATAATTTATGCGAAATGTTTACATCTATTCAATGAAATGAAAATATTTTTTATTCAAATAGGCCTTCACAAAAACTTATAAATAGTCTGACTCTAACGGTACGGGAGGTTGCTTTTGCTGAGAAGAGCCGGCAAGAAACTAGCAATTACTCTTTTCAAAACCAACTCAGATTTATTACGTCAAATTATTTATCTAGTCTCAATTAATTGTAACACCATTACAGCTTTTGCTTTGGCAATATGAATTAAATTTAAAAAAAATCACCAGTAGAGGTATTTACCGGTCGGTGTGCTCCGCGATAGCTGTGCAAGAAAATTAGAAACCCTTCTCTAAAGTATGCGTATTTATCATCAGATGGACCGCTTGCTTGCTTTTCAGCCTTCTGACATACAAAAAACTTGCCACCTTTGGCAACATGAAAACTTATCATGGTAACATTGTACCTAAATAACAAACATGAAAGCAATCAATCATGTCTATATATTAATGTTTAATATCTAAAAATATATTTTTTATCGTTACCAAACTGCATACACAATGAAACGATTAAAATCGTATTTTCTTAAAATTCAATGGGCCAAGAGATTTATTATGTGTTTCGTCTTATAATACTGAATGTAAAATTGTATCACGTAACGTCTCACAGATTAGACCACCATAAACACTTAGTGGCCACTTCGCGATTTCTGCAAAAAGACGTTCATTTAAAGTTTCTGCACTGGGTAGCACGCAGCACGGTAAAGAAGTTTGTATAAATTACTCTTGACAACAATATTACTCTATGTGGACTGCTGTCAACGTCGGTGGTTTTAATTAAGACCACGAACAATCCTTACAATCCAATTAAGCTGAAAATTTTTGTACATTTTGAGTAATTAAAGGTCGTTTGGTGTTTATCTCACTGTTTTTTTAACGTTTTAATCTAAGAACAATTAAACTATTAAACAACATTTCACTCAAGATAATGTGAACAATATTAATGTGTTTCCTTTATTTCTATCAAGACTGCTTTGTTATTTGATACACAAGTAAAAATAAGCTTCTAATTTTCTCTACCGTTTTATTGGCGCCTACAGTAATGTGACAGGCAACAAGTTAACGAACAGTGTCTGTGCTTTAAGAGTAGGCGTCTTTGAAGTTTAATTATAATATTAATTTTATATTTATGATACATGTAGAAGTTTACAAAGTATCTATATAAACATGACCTTAATGTACTACCCTTAATTATTAAAAATTGCCTACCCTCCCGTTTTATCCTCTTTTCAAACAGGATCTACTGCTTTATATGGATTTAAAAAATGTTTAAAAGATTAATCAAAGTGCGGTAATTTAATTTAGTTTTTATTTTTATATGAGTAGGAACGATAAGCGAGGAAGAAGAAAACCAAGTATAAGGTACATAGACTAAGTTAAAGCAACGTCTACTTTTGCTTTAACTCGTGTCGTATAAGGAGGTACAGGAAGTGGCGAGGAACATATTATAGAAGAAGCTACACCAACAAGATTCCAGCTGTTAAATATATAAGAGAAGAGAGTAGGGTTACCTACTACTAGAAGTATTATTATAAATAAATAAATATTAACAACTAGAACTAGGTACCTACTTTGTAGCTAAATTTCATCACTATAAGTTGTCTCTACCTTACAATTGAACAAATTAGGTCGTTGGTAATTCCCTTGAAACAGCATAGATATTTTATTTAGCGATATAAACTCATACATTATATTTTAAACTTTACTGTTAGTGCCTTAAGAGCCATCATGCTTTGACATCGCTTCTGCATTTAGTCGGGAAATAAACCTTATGTCTAATAAGGTAAGAGCCTATTTAATCCTCGCGTATTTATTGGTATCATGGTAATCGTGGTTAAGGGTATTTGTGAGTACTGTTATAACTCTTTACTGTGACTGTCTAGTGTAGAAAGTATTCTAAGGATTGTAAAATTGCTTGTATTTGAAAAAGGAAGTAGGGTTATTTAAATAAGTTTAATAAACGTAGGTAGTAATATTTTGAACTTTCACACAGGTAGGTAACTTTTAGAGTTTTTAAATGAAAAAAGTGTAATCTAGTTAGTCAATCAATTACTTTGCATGCTATAAAGATCCATTTTACAATTTCGAAGGATTCACTAACTGCTAAGATGTTGAAAAATTAAGAATTTTCCTTTTATATCTAATAATTTTTCGAGAACAAATCAAGTCTTGTTCAAGACCGACAATCTCACTATAAAGATTTAGACCTCATACGATAAAATAACTAACACAGAAACAAATGTTACACATAGATGCACACATATACAACAAAGGTCACTTGTTTATAACAATCCCTAAAGAGCTGTGATTGCGAACTCCAGACTACACTACGCTAACAACTTTTTCACAATTTTAAACCACTGCAAAATCTACCTAATATCCATGTGATAGAGTTTATAGAGTTGGCAGTGTGAAGATTGTATTCCAATAAGCGTCGGTTCAATATTCTAGTCACGCTCTCGCTAGCGACACGGGAAATAATGGCTGGTAGTGAGGGGACTCTAATGACCATCGGTCTTTAAGACTGGTGGAAGTCCCAGGGGAAACGGCACTTGTCAGGAACATTCTGGAACTTTTGACTAAAATAATACATGAATAAGCAAACAAAAGAAGCAGTCAGTCGGTACCTACCTAAAATAAAAATAAAACTATTTTGATAAACGAACGTAAGTATGTATAATTTATAAACGAACTGACACGGGACTTGATTAAAGTAATTCAATCTAGAAAATATCTTAAAAACCCTCAGAAAACGTTGCCTATCATTGTGTCCATAGGCCGTTCTAATCATAGGTTATATTCTATTTTATGCCAACTTCCACAGCAATCTTCAGCAATCTGCCTATAGCACTACATACACCTATAAATATGTATAAAACGAGAAAAACTGATTGATAATGGTTGACGTTTCTCGTAAGGTAAGGTTTTTGCTCAACCAAGTAGAGTGAGACTACTCCCTATTGGAAGCGAGGGAGGACCCCGTTAAGTACTCTATAATTACGTACGATGTAAACAAGGTCTTGTTGTTCTTATTTCTGAGTTGCTGATTGCTTAATAAAAGCTTTTTCTCAAGCATGATAATATTTTTTTCACAAAATAAATCGTGCGTGGCTATTGTTCTAATAAATCAAATCAATTTTCTTTGTGCTTTTAAATCAAAGCCTTAATACTCTATAAATAAACTGCGAAAGAAACAGTGCAAAGGGTTAACTTACCCTATCTTCGTCCCGGGACTCATAGAGAATTCATTATCCTTTTCATTCAGCCTTTTCATCCTTCAAGAGTTACCCATTTTATTTTAAACTAGCTGTCCACCGCGGTTTCATCTGGGTTCTCGGGATAAAACGTAGCCTATAATTTCGTCAATAAACTAACGCAAAAATTTCGGTGTCTTGAGTTCACACAAAAATCGCATAGAAAAAAGGCATTTTCTGATTTCATTATTAGTTAACAATGGAATGTATTCGATTAATCAGTTGATTATGATCTCATTTACTTATGAAACATTTTGTAAGGATCGAGGTCAAAAACTGACATCTGCTGCAAAACTTACTACTTTCTAAAAGCCTCTACTTACTTAGATTTACACAACTTGGATAGTCCATGTAATTTATACCAATAAAGAATATTTTAATATTTGCGTCACTATATTTTTTCTATCATTCATTTTCTAATTAGGTAGGTACTGATTGCTTGAACTCACTCAGTCGGTAGGTACATAGAAGTTAAATATGTTTTTATCCAAAAAAAGTATTATTACTTTTCACCACAATCCTACCATGGCAATCTGATGATGTGGCCAAAGGTGGTAAGCACACAAACTCTAAAAGGGAACTGACTCTCAAACAACCAGTAGATGTTTGGCGAAAATTTACTATTGTATGGTTTCCTCGCAATAATTCCTTCATTCCTCATTGTAGGATTCTAACTCTTTAAAGAGTTTTTGAAGTTACCAGAAAACTAGCACGTCCTACATAAATATCTTAAATATAGAGCCCAAAGTTAAAGTCACAATTTAAAGGTAAAGCTACATGAAGTTTTGGTGTTCATAATATTGGACTACTCAATAGCAAAATTAAAATTTAATTGCAGAAAATAATGGTGAGAAATTCAATACCACGCCTTCTATAATAAATTTACGGAACCAGTGTAAAAGTTGTCGCACTAAACTGTTGTAGGAGATACATTTTGAACATCATGAAACATGTTCTAAGGATTATCGATAGATGTCACTTCATGAGTACTATTTTTAAAATCTTCAATATGAAATTATATGATCTGAGTAATGGTACCTACCTACTCTATTATAAATAGATATATATCACTTTATTGTTACACTACCTACACCACATATGGTTGGAGTCGTAGAATAAAACTTAACTTAGATATCTACAGTTAAACTGTTAAACGGGCTGCCTTATCTCTACGTGATCTCTACAGGCTGGTAACCATTGGATAAAAAGATGTTAAAATCTGTAAAAGATGGCGGTTTACAATAGCAATACCTAATATTAAATTAAAAATGAACAAATAAAATGCTTACTATCAAATATAGAAATATTCTCTCTCTATATTAATGTATTAAGTAGGTACTATACCATAGTCTATGTAACTCTTACAGTCGGCCAACGGACACGTCTAGACAGAGCAATCGTGCAGGGTTTGCGGGGTGAGAGAGGGGCGGTAACGAGCCCAAGCTGCCATACACTCGCTTGGGAGTTGGGACACAATGCAGCAACGACGAATGCCTTTACAAAACAAACTTCCTAAATCTATGGCCTTTCGGTATTTCGCGTGACTTCAAACGCGATGGACCACTGTATGTTTTTTACGCTGTGCTAATACTATATCATAATCATTCCTTTTTGATCGACTTAAAAAAAGCATGAATGATGAAGGCCTATTTAAATAAAATTGTACCTCAATTAATGTCGATTTTTATTAGAATTATAGAAATTGCAAAGAGCTATATTTTAACTCATTACTTGAACGAGACTAACATGATTGAGTAAACTCATGTAAGTATGTTCAGGGAATAAATCGATTCAAGAAATAAATATTTATTTTAGTTAGGTATGCATTGATTTTTTATTTTGTTCATTTCACTGGACGTGGTCGATGGTTTCATTTTTAAGTCCACGGATATAGTATAATTGTGTTCATAAATGTTTTGAGGTCCCAACTTGATGTGTATTCCGAACCGGTGGTAGTACCAATTGTAACATTAATAAGTGCCTTATTAGGGCCTAAACTGAATAAATGATTTTGAATTTGAATTTGATAATTTATAACTACTGGCTTCTGTGTATTTATTAGGAATAAAAAATAAGGCTTATAAAAACCCAATATTTCATTTTCTTATAAACATTATCGTTAAATCGTATAGTAGATGGAAAACACATTCTACTATCCACTGTGTGTCTGTTGTAAGGTGCATAATTTTTGTAAACTGCATAGGAGGAACGCAATGAAAAAAATTGCAAAACATAATACGTTCAAATAGTCTTTAAAACAATACAATAAGGTTTAATATGTCATCCACATCATGCACCGATATATTGGTATTGTACCCAGTTTCCGGACGTCAGAAGTGTAGAAGTTCCCGACGAGACAAGTTGCTGTTTAATTTTAGACAGGGGTAGTGAACTTCAGGTTTTTTTTTTAAATATTTCTGCACAGAAACGATCAGTAGGTATCTACTAGCCAACACTTAAACTTTTAATCCTATAGCTAGTCGAAAATATATGTTTAAGGAAATGGCCAGTTATGCCTAGTTGTGGCAGCATATACCTACGTTTACCTAAAGTTTAATGATAAATAAATAAATAGTGCATGTTTGAAACACGACATACCTACTCCACATTTAAGTATAATTTCACTTTCATATTTATTTCATAATAGTTATAATAGGTTAATAATAGGTTTGTAGGTAGTAGAACTCTTAGTGTAAAGTTCGCCCGGGGAAGTACTACCACCATATCTAATTCCGCCGTGAAATAGTAGTGCACTTGTATTACTGTGTTTCGGTTAGGGGGTATGGGAGCCGGTGAAATTACAGGCACAGGAGACTTAGCAACTTCATGTCTCAAGGTTGGCAACGCGTGAGTGATACCCCTGGCAGGGAAAATATAATATTGCATTTTCTTTACCCGTGGTATTATGAGCGTCTATAGGCTACGGTAACCACTGACCATCAGCTTGTTTGCCACCTAGGTAGTATAAAAAAAAAAAAACCTAATAAATGAAGTACGGTCCTTTTGAGGGATGCAAATAAAATAAAATATTCGGGCGTAATTTTAATTTTTAAAAAAACCTGAAATTGTACTTCATCACTACTTCATCATTTTCAAAATACCTATGAGTTATGACCTATACTATTATTCCTCAAAAGGACCGTACTTCATTTATTAGGACCTTATATACCTATTATATTATATATTAAGATTCCCAGCGCCATAGCCTTTAAAAAATAAACAAGTATTGCTATGAAACTATTAGTATTTTTGCCATCGATTTCCAATATGCAACTATAAATCAATTACTGCAAACACTGAACACACCAGTAAATATTATATTGTTTCATAGATCCGGATGTATATATTTAGGAACAATTAGGAAAGGAACATGGAAATGGACAAAATACTTTATATACATGGGAACATAATAAAAAATAATTTTCTAAAAAGTGAACTAGATGAAACTGTTGCCAACAAATGTAGCAGTTCAGGCGAGTTCAATCAACCCTCGCACACGCTTCCCGGTCGATCTCGCCACTCCGGCGCAAGCTGCAATACGGACGGACCAACGTTATCCAGACATATTTCTTAATAGATTTGATCGTGAATATAATCCTTTTCGAGGTAAGTGATGAAAGCATTTTAACATTTTGTTAGTGGGGTTGAAATATATTATTCCATTTATCACGAGAAAAAAATATAGAGTCATCAGTTACTGCTTGAGAGTAAAATAACAAAAAAAAACCGGCCAAGTGCGAGTCGGACTCGCGCACCGAGGGTTCCGTACAAACTTCGTCCATCGTTCGTCCATCACGGGAAATGCACAATTTTATTTATTTACCTTATTTGAGGTTGGTGCCATTAAGCTAGACCTCTAAATTGTATCAGCGCCCATACAACTCAGAGGTCTTTATTAATTGGCGTAACTATATATGTATGGGGACACCCTTTAATTTTCACATTTTTTTATATTTTAGAATTTTTCCTTTATTTGTGCTCTTGCTTATCTTGCTTTTTGCCAAATTTTTTTTTATATTTGAGTTGATTGAATGAAAAGTAAATTGCGGTTTACGATTTATGACGTATAAAAAAAAAGTACTTACTAGATCTCGTTCAAACCAATTTTCGGTAGTAGTTTGCATGGTAATGTACATCATATATTTTTTTTAGTTTTATCATTCTCTTATTTTAGAAGTTACAGGGGGGGACCAACATTTTACCACTTTGGAAGTGTCTCTCGCGCAAACTATTCAGTTTAGAAAAAAATGATATTAGAAACCTCAATATCATTTTTGAAGACCTATCCATAAATACCCCACACTTAAGGGTTTGATAAAAAAATAATTTGAGTTTCAGTTCTAAGTATGTATATGTATAACCCCCAAAATGTATTACTTTTTTTTCTATTTTTGTGTGAAAATCTTAATGCGGTTCATAGAATACATCTACTTACCAAGTTTCAACAGTGTAGTTCTTATAGTTTCGAAAAAAGTGGCTGTGACATACGGACGGACAGACAGACAGACATGACAAATCTGGAACCCTAAAAAGGAAAATAAAAACAAAAAGGATACATAATTAAAAAAAAATGTTACAAGCTATCAAAGATAATAGCAGGTAAATTGAGTAATTTAAATATACGGTCTATATATAATATCATATTTAAATAAATTTTATTTGATTGAATTAAATATTTGACTTTTATAAATGGTCTTCATCATAAACACCTTATCCTAGACCAGCAATACATAGGAAACTTTGTCCTATAATTCATATTATTATACATAAAACAGAAAGGTGAAACAATAATTTCAGACAATAAAGTGTAGCTGACGTCTTGGATAAAAACAACATCAAAATTTTCATCACATACATGTTCCCTTCATCAATAAATATATCCAACTCAGATATTATCTAAAGTAGTGTATATAGTATATCCTACAAGCTCTGCTTAGTTTGGAATTCGACGGCGGTATGTGAGGAATGTGGCTTTAGTCTCATTATAAATCAACACAAATAAAACATAATATCAACCGGTTCACATTACATTTAATGGGAGATCAAAATGTTATTCATTCTTCAGAAATCGTTTACAAAGAGATGTAATTAAGAATACGTATGTGACAAAAAGTAACAAAAGACTCATTACGATTTGCATTATTTGAATTCACGATCTGTGTCACTGCGCGACCAGTTCACATCTAGGCCACTGGGACAAATTGCTCTTTCATTCCATGCGCACTGTTATTGTGTATTTATCTTACAATCAACTTTTTTGATACAAAATTATAAAAGGCACTTTCATTAATCAATCCTTTATGATTGGTAGTTTTTCTGATGTTAATAAAGTTTATCTTCCTTTCACAGATGCATTGTTTCATCTGTGTCACGTATATGATAATCCTATGCAGTGCAAAGCCAGCAAAAGACCAAGAGATTTCCATGCACCACGAGAAAAGATCTCTCTTCCGTGATGTAATAGAATCTTTGAGAATTCGTTCTCAATTACCCGAAGATATCAACCAAAATGATGAGAACAATCTATCAAATGGCTATGATAGATATGGCTACGAGAACGAAGCACAACTTCCGAGTGATTTGGGATTCATTCCTAGGAGAAACGATAGAATCGAAATGCCGTCACTCAAATACCGTTTTCCTAAAAGTCTCGAGTTAAATGACAGCAAATACGAAGTCATCGACATACCAAAAGAGGAAATAGTCGTTTATATAGACACAAACAAAGTAAAGATGACGACCCAAAAGCCAAAAAAGCAGAAACGACCGCAGCCAACTGTAAACAAAAATAAAAGGCCGATCAAGAATAAGGAAAATGAAGATGAATCTGAAACCCAAACTGATGATTATGTTGGACTGATGAACACAATGGCTGGTCAAAGTCAAATCGGTAATCGAGAATCACAAACAATCGTCAAGCCTACAGTTATTGTAAATATTAGAGGTACAGTCAGTCACAGTGAAAGTGATACAAGACTCGAGAGACGAAACGACAATAAAACAAGAAGTGATGTACCTCAGAATATTTTTAATATAAATCAAGAAATTAAACTTGAGAGAAGTGAAGCTTCCATGGGAAGTAACGGAAGTCAGAAAAAGGAAAAGAATAAGATTAAAGAAGAAGTCAAAATTGTTGGTGATATAATAAACAAAGTTGAGGAAGATATGATGATGTGTGAAACGGCAACGTGGAAACCGGAAAAAAATAGTCAAGATACACGAAAGTTTGATAATGTATTGCAGATTCTTTTTTCTATTTAATAGACAATCCATGCTTATGATTTCAGAGAACCCTCACAACAATTACTAAAATAGTTAAAATTAATATTAAAAAAATATTAATTCACTTACAGTGAAAATTTTATTTTGTTACTTTTATTTGATTCTGAGCTGGATCAATCTCTTCTCTTCCTTCTTTTATACCTTTACAAAAATCTATTCATAATTTGGCGGGACATTTGCACCACATTAAATAAAATATTCACTTAAAGTCATTTAGTAATGCATTCCAAATTTCCAAATAAATAATAATTACACACGTTTTAAAAATAAGGCCGATCTTGATTAATCTATGTTTAATAATACAAATCGCAATGTTAAATATGATTTTAAAGAGGTGCTCTAATCCGAGATAGATTGTGATTTGTGATAGTTAAGAGCGTTCATTTATAATAAACCGGCCAAGTGCGAGTCGGACTCGCGCACCGAGGGTTCCAAAGGGCAAAAAAATCGCATTTGTTGTATGCCCTTAAATATTTATTTTATTTTGTTTTTAGTATTTGTTGTCATAGCGGTAACAGAAATACACAATTTGTGAAAATTTCAACTGTCTAGCTATCGCGGTTCTTGAGATACAGCCTGGAGACAGACAGACGGACGGACAGACGGACAGACGGACAGACGGACAGACGGACAGACGGACAGACGGACAGACGGACAGACGGACAGACGGACAGACGGACAGACGGACAGACGGACAGACGGACAGACGGACAGACGGACAGACGGACAGACGGACAGACGGACAGACGGACAGACGGACAGACGGACAGACGGACAGACGGACAGACGGACAGACGGACAGACGGACAGACGGACAGACGGACAGACGGACAGACGGACAGACGGACAGACGGACAGACGGACAGACGGACAGACGGACAGACGGACAGACGGACAGACGGACAGACGGACAGACGGACAGACGGACAGACGGACGGACCGACGGACGGACAGACAGCGAAGTCTTAGTAATAGGGTCCCGTTTTTACCCTTTAGGTACGGAAACCTAAAAATGAACGCTGTTTGATCAAATGATATTACATTATAGATATTACATTATAGATATTACATTATAGATATAGGTTATACATGTAGTTTAATATAATAATAAAAATACTTGATTTGTTTCAGTTTTAATTGATTAAATTATACTCTTGTATTATTGCTGTACCCGTATTTTGGAATAATATAAAATAGTTTCCTAAATCATTTTGACAAAAATAATTTCACCATAGAGCATGATGCAGCTTTTTACGTTTTATTTCCTCGTGAAAAGTAACTTGTAACCTTTAACAAATTGTATTCCACACCAAATTCTTACGCTTAAATATGAGATAAAGACCATCTAAGCTTCTATTAGAAATATTATAACTTCTTAAGTCCTCGGCAAAAATATCCGCATATTTCAAAGTAGGTACTAAGAATTAAAAAGGAACGTTGCTCAAGCCATATACACAGTCTTACTATATTCGGTTAAGTTTTATTTATTTAAGCCGTTACATTTGTCCCAGTGGGCCTACACATCTCCGAAAATATATGTATAATTACCGTAAACCATATCAAAAATGGTCAAGCTACTATCGTTAGTGTTATGACGATTACGTTTTTGAATAATCATGAAAATCGTATTTTGGGCATTATTCCGTTATATTAAAAATATAACGGAATAATGCGCGGAGGCTGAATCATAACTCTGATTTGCTTCAAAATACATTTTAAAAAAGTAAGTATATTATTATCTGTACACTCACGTAGACTTTTTTTTATATACTACTTTATAAACGATAAATTCACAAAAAAATTAAAATAAAATTGAAATGTTTATGTGAAACTATTACATCAAATTGCAATTAAAATAATGAATTAATTAAGATAACTTTAAAATAAAAAGTCATGCTTTTTTCTGAATCAGCAAATAAATAACATAAAATCAACGTTTCAAATACCAAAAGCTAATCTTTCGACCACCCAAGACAACTAAATATTCCATTCTCTTAAGACTCTAAACATTTAAACAATCGTACTAACCTATGAAATAAATTAAACAAAAATGATTTTTCCTATCCTTAGTTTATCTATGCCGGGTATTAGTTTTTACAACCTCTTTAATGTTTTGTAAGGGCCTATTTTTATGTCAAAAGGCTGACTAGAATGCAGGCGGTCCACCTAATGGCTACAGTCGTCTATAGAAATTAGCAATACCAATGTATTGCCAACCTAGAGCCTAGGAGGCAACAGGTTCTCATGTGCAACTGCCGGCTCACACCAGTAGCTTGGCGACAGATTTTCATCTCGAGGGTGGTAGCCAGCCGAGACAATAAACAACAAATATTTTAATCGTGACTTGACTTAGCCAGTCAAGTTCTTAATTTCCGTCTGTCTAGCCTACATTAGATTGAAGTGTTCTTCCAAATGTCAGATGGTCAACACATTTCAATAGACATGCCGAGATTGGCATTTTACAAGGTCGATGCAGGACCTATTTGCAAGGCTAACTAAAGAACTAGAACCGAGTCCTTTTTAGGGGTCCGTGTCTTTTATTATTATTATTATTTTTTACTTTTTTGGGAAGTCCAGCTGTACAAAATAGACTTAAAATATAATCAGGAAGCCAATAACGTCTACACGGATAAATGCAAGCATTTCTGAACACACCTTATAAATTAAAAATATAAATATAATAAAAAAAAGGTATTTCACCTTATTATAAAGTCATCATAAGCACATCTTAGGGATCTAACTGAATAACGCTTTAGTATACATTAAATTATTTATCCTTCTTTCACACAGCAACGGTGCAATTTATATAGAATATAACCCTAAATTTATATAGAATAGAACCCTAAATTGCAGGTTATAGATACACCAGTTAGTGCTAAATTATAGGTAGACTTTAAATTTTACACAAATTACCTTGGAAGTTCATGCTGATATCTCATAATTTTACAATATCTACAAAGATTCAATATAACAATAATACCGTCATGATACCTTTAAAAAATACATTAAAAATAGACAATCTGTTACGTAGTAGTCCACTTTAAAGATCAAGAGCTATATTTAACTGGTATAAGGCCTTAATAAGCTAGTTGATTACATTTATGTAGTTTATTGTTAAATAATTTCATATTCATGTTAAAAATACTTATCGTTGTTGACTCAACATTATATAATTATAATGTAATAATTCCCTAATAATTTATCTATAATTATCTGTGATTGTGTTTTCCGCTTTAAAAGATTAGAAATGTCATCTCAATAAATTTGGTTAAATAAATAATTCATTCTATGTGTATAAGTGGAAAATTCACCACAGCCTATAAAACTACTTGTTTTCCAAAAAGTGCGATGATCTCGCTTTGATTAATGTATAAATCAACTTAAAAAGCTAATAAACGAACGGTATCAATAATAAAATGTGATATAAATACATAGACTAATACCCGGGTTTGCTGTTTAATAACAATTACCTTATTAGATTGATTATATATAATAAGTATAAATGAATAGTGTCGTAATAATGAAATAAATTATAATACAATCAAAGAAAAGTAAAGAATATTATGTCTCCAAAACACTGGAACCTATGAAAGATCGAAAACATAAGTTTGTGCACTACATTTTGAACGCTTTACAAAATGAGTAATGAATTTACTATGATCCGATTTTTTTACGTCAGAAGGCTGACAAGTAGGCAAGCGGTCCACCTGATAGTAAGTGGAACTAAGCGATGCATGAGCGCTGCCGTCCATCATAGAACTTGGTAGAGCTGAGCACCTGTGCGCCATTTTTTAACTCATGACGGCTGTCTTTTAACGGAATTGTGTAAGAGGCAAGAAACTAAAATAAATTGCAAATTAGGTGTAATTCAGAATTAGGTGTAAATTTTATTATTATTCTTAGTAATTATATTATGTAAAGGAACATTTAAATGTTTACGAACAAACAAACATTACAATCCATTTTTAATATCAATCCACAACATAATTTGCATAATCAGAATATACATATTATTATTACCGAGCTTACCGGACCAGTTTTAGAGTAATAAAATCGCTACCTACTCAATCTAAGAGATACCTGTTAATTTTTTGTATATAAAATTATGTATTTCGATCAAAACATGACATATTCGAAATGCTGACTTAATTTATGAAGCCTGACTTACAATCTTTAGTTATCTGCCTAACCATTTGATTTCTTATGTTTTCAAGAATCGATGTTTAACTAGCTGCTACCCGCGATTTTGTGCGCGTGTTCAAAGAAGTTATTGTTTATTTCGGTAAGGTTTTATAGACTATACATAAGGTGTACTCCACATCAAATTTACATCTCATAATATGAATGCCCTATTTTACCCCCTTTAGGAATGAAGTTACAAAAACTCGTATTTCTTTATTTCTTACCAAAAGTCTAAATATGAATTTCATATCCCTAACTTGAGGAATTATAGGTTGCCCATACAAGTTTTCATCCCCTTTTCCATCCCCTTCAAGATTATTTTTTGTGACAAAAGATTATGTTCTTTTGCAAGATACAAACTATTTTCTTTACGAATTTCATCAATATCCCTTCAGCCAGCCGTGAATAACAAACAAAAAGACAGAGACACTCGAATTTATAGTATTAAGGCGACGCCTTGAAGATTTTGGTTGCAAGGACACCTATTTTTCTCAACAATGACTAAACCGAAGGAAATGAAATTTATTGTAAGAATTCATAATGTATTTGACTTTATTTTGTCCATTGCATAACACGATTGGTTAACTTTTATAACACAAAATACAAGTACGATACAATACAATACAATACAATACAATACAATACAATACAATACAATACAATACAATACAATACAATACAATAGAATTTATAAAAAAGACCTCTTTAAAATAAGAGATTCCGATTTTACCGACATTGAGGATCGATTTGAGGTTCCAAAATTTCTACATATATCAATTGAAACTGATACTATAATTTGTACATAGATTTATGAAATATATTTGTAGTTTTTAAATTAAACAATAAAAACCATTTTGTCGCAAACGCCCTTTTCGTTTACGCGGGTTTTCTATGAGAGGTCGCTATAATAGGGAGCGGGACGCAGTACGTTGAATTTCAGATTTTTAAGCTTAACGCGGCGTCACCTTAAGTATGGATAGACTAACTTTATAAAAAACAGCGCTTTAAGCTTTTTCATGTCTTGTCAGACCAATACAGACTAATAGTAGGTACGTGTATCATCAATCATTGGTAATTTAAATGCGTTTCATTTAGTTATAGTCAGTATATCACAAAAGATTTTTAATTGCGAATCATAAACGAATCATAAATTTAATTTTGTAAATTTTAAAATATAAGTTTTATTTTTCATATTTTATAAATCAATACGAACATAAAATCCTACGTACCTACTCGTATGTACCATTAAAATAACGAATTAATTATTAAGGTCTGTTTCACAGGTTGCTGATAAGTTTGTTATGGATTATCTGGTAGATATATTTATAGGCTATCTCATTCTATTTACGACAAGCTTTCAGGAACTTATTGGCAACCTGTGGCGATGATAACTCAATGGTAGTGACGTTGAATGCCGTGACGAAGGTGTGGGTTCGAATCCTGCAATGAGTTTGAGCTCTCTGTGAAGGAAAATATCTTCGGAAACCATAGCTCGGTGGTAGAGTACTTTGTAGTTCCCGCCTGGCTGGCACTACCGGTGTATTCTGGCAGCTGCACTTGAAAGCCAGTTCTTCCTAGGCGTTGTGTGCTTACCATCTTCGGTCACATCATCACTTACCATGGCGAGATTGTGGTCAAACACAAACCTATCCATATTATATTATGATTTTGCGAAATTACAATATTAAGCAATATAGAGCATTGCTATTCACAACTGCCTTATCTACCTATTATGAGAATAAGTATCCTGCTTGGGACATTTTTCACACACGGCCATCTGATCCCAATAGTACTATGGAAACCAGATAACTGAGACACTACATTATACTATTATTTTTAATACATACTTATGTAGATAATTACACCCAGACTCAGGACAAACAGACATGTTCGTGCACACAAATATATTTGTCCTAGGCGGGAATCGAACCCATTAGTAGCGTGATAAGTAAAATATCTTACCAACCATGCCAACTGGCTCGTCAACCATTATTTATCGACTTCTTCTAATAGTATAAAACAAAGTCGCTATCTGCCTCTGTCTGTTTATCCGCTTACTTCTTCTAAGCCACGCAACGGATTTTGATACGGTTTTCACGAATAGACAGAACGATAAACGAGAAAGGTTTGTATATATAAATTTCATAGCCGTGCATGGATTTTAATAAAACTATACTAATTAATAAAATAAGATACTATTTAACAGATATGTAACATTTTAAAGACCCATAAAGTCAAGTTCAAGAGCAATTAAAAAAGTGACTGTAAAATGATTGACAGTAGTGCTGCGAATACATTTTAAATATCGATGTCGATAATTGTTTTTAATGCATTGTGATAATAGTTTTTACATGTAAACGTGACTGTCAAAAGACTACGCTACATTTGATTATATAAAACATCAAAGTTAAGTAGGTATACCTTTTATACTTTTGTTTTTATCACCTTCGTCCACATCATCACTTACCATTATGAGATTGTAGTCAAACACATGTTAATAAAAACATACAATAAAGCTCCTAAAAAACATCGTAAAAAATAACCAAACATTCAAAAAGCATTTTTTTTTGTTTGTTTTTAAAATGACAAGCATTTTTAATTGATACTGAGTAACAAAAAAAATACTTTTACATTTGATATTCCTTATGGGCAGCTCCCATAATGAAGATCAATGTAAAGCTTCATATAAAAGATTTAGTTACTACATCTGAATCTTAATATTATAATATACATTATTATTGAATTAGCTACCGACTTTTAACAATACTTTACGCTCGAAAGCCTAACGGGTTTTAACGTGCAAAAAGTATAAATTAGTTTTCTATCAAACTACATAATTTTTCATCTACTTACCTATATAAAAAGCACCAATTAATTTAATGTTTAATCAATCTGTGAACAGATAATTAAACTAACTCTATAACTCCAATTTCCTTCAACACTACTATAATTTATGATAAACGACTGTTAATTTTTGACAAAAAACGAGATAACATAATGGTTCAATAACCCGTCTTGAATTAGCAACCACAATAGTATCTAAGTATTTAGCGTATGAACAGAATGATTAAGAATGTTTTGAAAAAAGTATCGACTAAATTTAAAATAAATAAAAAACAAAAAGTATTCATTAGCGATCTCGACTTTCACATTTCACATCTCTGTCACATTACTATTACTATTGTAACACACTCAAGCTCAACTAATACTCACTCACTTAATAGTGATATAAATCTAAACTAATATTTTATAGGGGTAAAGTTTGAATGTAAAAGGTTAACTCTGAAACTGCTCTTCTGATTTCAAAAATTATTTCACTAATATTTAGAATGATCCTTCAGGGTGGAACTTTTTATCCCGTGGTGTAGGAACGTGGAACGAAAACTAGTAGATAACAAAACGGATGAATGAATGTCAGATATTTCTATAAAACCGTAGCAGGATTAAAAAACTGATTTTTCTCTTCTCATCACGAGTAAAATGGAATAGATAGGTATATTTACAGCATTACGTCACTTTTACGACAAAACTGAAATAAATTTAAAAGAATTTATCGATCTAATAAACTTACCTATCCTAAATCCATACTCGCATATTGCATTTTCTAAACTACAATTTTTGAATAAAAAGAAATCGAGAATAAGACACGTAGTAGCGGTGAGTGTACAATTTAGCAAAAGCTGGTGAGATGTGTTCAAGGTTCGAACTCACGAGTTGACCGCGAGAGAGGACAGACGCGGTCACTGATTTATTATTTATTAATAATATATATAGATCATATTAAATTGTGAAATTACATTGATTTTAAAGGAACTATGGCGCAATACAATTTTTTTGGATTTTTGGTAAGTAATATTTTATTTTATTTGCTAATAATAAATTAAATTATCGGTGAAACAAAATCATAAACTTTAGTCATCGAAAATAACAAACATTTGTTCTTTATCTAACACGTATTGTAATTATTTGACATTTAACAAAAAAAAACTATAAATGTCAAACTCCTTCAGACTACATTAAACAAATGTCAAAACTATTGGCTAATGGCTGCTGTCCAGGATAGGAATGAAAAATAACTTCCTCATTTATCTTTATCATAATCTAAATTTGTCATTCAAAAATATTCAATCGTACAAATTGAACCTTTCATTACTTGTATACAACTGTCTATCTTATTTCTTAAATCATAAAGTCCTTTTTAGGAATTCTTATATACGTACATTATATACGCTGTGTCAAGTTTTGTGTCAATATTTGTTTAGGATAAAAATATATTTTTGGTAAACAATCAATAAGAAAAGTTCAATGACTTTTATTGTATAGAGGATGCTCCAATATGGATGATATATATAATCGGTGAAAATATATGATGTTATATTTTTTTACATAAATGGTTCGGAATGTGGTAAAACTTTTTTTAATGATATATACAAAAATATATAAAAAAATATACTATTTCCCGTAATGCACGAAGCTTTTGTGACGCATTTATGACAAAAATATTTACTCAACCACGCCCTAATACTTAGTTTAACGCGTTAAGATGATAAATCTATGGCACAAAGAAAGATTATACTTTGGATTAACATAATATATTTATTTATATTTATATTCTTGAAAAACATAATAACTCTGGTACGCAGGTAAAACCGCGAAGCCGAAGCTAGTAAGTGATAAATAACATCTATAATATAATATGTATGATGGTTAATTAAACCTATGATTAGAAGCTCACAAAGTCACGGTTTATAATTAATATCCATTATCAAAAAAAAATCTAACGCATGTTGGTGACTAATCAAAGCAATAAAAACGGAGCTTAGCATACATTACGGATGTTTTAAATATAATAATAAATCAACTCGGTTAAATTTAGTTATAATGACTTAATAGTCAGATAAAAATTAGAGATGATTCCAATTAATTTAAAAAAAATGTAGATAAAGAATAGTATCTCGATTGAACAAATATACCTAGTTGTGCGTCTGTAATAACTTTAGAGTTATTTATTAGAATTCGTTACATCACCAGTAGAATATATCCAATCGGGTTTTATAATGTAATTTTTTCTCAATACTCATCATTAGTTATAAGTGTAGGTACCTACTATAGGTAAAGCTACCTACTTTTTATTTGAAGAGTAATTTTAAGGTGCATAAATCGTAATTTTATTGTATTTTTATTAACTAATATAATTTTATCTGGCAAAGCAAACTAGGTTAACTAAAGTATTACATTTATTTAAAATATTTTCTTTGATTAATAAGGCAAATGATTTTTAAGATTCTTCTTATTTTGGTCAGATTATATTGGTTGTTAACTTCACACTGGATTACAAAATCAGCTGGGCTTAACCGATAAAAAAAACTTCCATAATTTTATTAAATACCAAATAAATACTCAAAGAAACTTGAGAACTAAAACTTAAATCAGCTCGCAAATTCATAAAAATGATCTTTTTACCATCTAGTTGTATGAATTCAAAAATAATGCAAAAGACTTGATTATAGACACAAATATATTCATTAATAAATGTAAGAACAACAATGTAAGGGGTTGTAAACCTCTCTTACAATAACAAAATTTATAATATAGCTCATGAAGTGATTCTAAGTAATTCTAACTAACCACATACTAAACTCTTCACGCAATTAGTAACCACAATCCAAGGAATTATTGGACTAAAACCTCACATACCTAGTGCGCGACCTACAAGTAGGTACCTCCATCTCTTGTGTCGTATAATACAGCTTTCGCCCCGCGGTTTCACCCGCGATCCCGGGATAAAAAGTATCCTGTTTCATTACAGGATCAAAAGTACCTTTATCACACTAATACTCCTTCACGCTCAAACGACTGAAATTTGATATGGAGGTAGGTGACACCTTGGATTAACACGTTACTTTATATCACATCACGATACTTTTTA
Organism: Tetheella fluctuosa; assembly: GCA_951216915.1. NCBI lineage: Eukaryota > Metazoa > Arthropoda > Insecta > Lepidoptera > Drepanidae > Tetheella > Tetheella fluctuosa. The sequence goes on along the minus strand of OX578219.1, from coordinate 12,038,497 downwards.
TCCCGGGAAAGCATAAGACCCTCGCGACCGCAGGTGAAACCGCGGGGCGGAAGCTAGTATCAAATATCATGAAAATCCGTTCAAACGTTACGGTGCAGGTTTAGTAACATGCACTCAAACTTTTTATTAAACGACTTTAAAAAAAAGGAGGAGGTTCTCAATTCGATTAAGTATATTTTTTATACTTATTGTTTTGTGTCATACGCACCATGCTATATGAAATGAATTTTACGTACTTTCATAAGCTGTGATACCCTAAAAGTGATTTAAAGGCAAATAATATAGGCTCATCGGAACCTTTCTTTAAAATGTTTTAGAGCCAGCGCATCAGTGCCAATGCGCAATGTAATGACCATGGACAAAGTGATGTCATTTATAACCTATTTCATGATGTCAAATGTTCTGTAAATTGTAATAGCTAGTTTACCGCACCGCGAGTTTCCTAATTTACCCCCTTAGTGGTTTAAAAATATATATCATAGTTTCATGACCAGAGGTTTAGGTTCAGCGTTGATCTGATTATGAATCAGTCACGCCTTGTTTTCTTATATATTATGAAGATCAACAATAGAGACATTGGGATACAAGCTTTAATTTAATATTTTCTTCCCGTCAGCCGATTTTTAGATTAAATAATGCTATAGCCGTTGCTTTAAAATATTTAACAAAAAGAATATTATAACTTATGAACAAAAAAACTTAAATATTGTCTATAAACAAGACTCACGTATGCATATAACTCCAGAATAATTTACACAATAGAAATCCATTACTCCACATTTACATTTCACGCAACAAAAGCCCTTAATTTATGCCACTAAGAACTACAATAGCTTACACGCATAATGTAAAGGGTCACAAAGATAAAGCTTGATCTTAGATTAAGGGAAAGTTGAACTCACCTGTGCACGTACGAAATGACATGCAGCTATTTTCATCTGCAAAACAAAGGAATATCTTAATGCGGTTTCTAGTACGTAATAATATTTATGGACCGACACTCTCCGGCAGCATTTGCCGCCATTTGAATAATATCAAACAATATAGATACTCTCTAACGATAATATGTAGGCGTAATTGTGTCAAGCTGGACGTTACATTTTTCAGTATGGCAGCCAAATCCTTTTTATTAGAATTTATTTTATTTGGCTGTATGGGCTAGAACCTTTTGCCTCCACTAAATAAGGGAAAACATGAAGAAAAAAAGGACTTATTATTTGCCAGTGTTAAGTTATTATATGTCTGATCACGTTATATTACATTCACATAGTCAAGTCTAGTTTATACAAGTCTGTCAGGGTCTAGTAAAATGTTGGCAGTTCTATTAAAACTGGTCGTTTTTTTAAGACAACCTGAAATATCACAATACACACTTAATTTCACTTCACTATAGTGCACTTGGATTGATCTTCATTGTATAAAACGCCACCTAAAAAAACACCGTTTTCATGAAAATAAAAAAACGCAACGTCACTTTGCAAGTTCCCGCCAAAAAGTCTAGACGTAACCTATTTTAATTTATAATTAAAAATTAGAATCGTAAGGCTTTTGACTAAATATGCAGTTCGTCCCAGTATATTATTATAATTTTCGGTATTTTTAGTTATTTTTTTCTGGCTGGTTTCAGTTAAATTTACTTATTTATGATTTGTGTGTGTTTTCTTACTTTCACTGCATGAATTAATAATTAAATTAATACTTTTTTTCTACATTTTTAAATATAATATTAAATTAACATACATTATAATTTATTTAGGTATAAAAAACAGCTTCCAACCGACATCGCGGCATTGGGAACAGGGTCCTAGATACCGATTATTATAATTAAGATTAAAAGAGCCTAGAAGGTTGGTGCTTGACTTTTAAACTTGAGGGTAGTAGCCAGCCAGATAAGTACTATATGCTGAACATTTTCAGTAGACATCAAAATCCCAGAAGTGAAAATGCGATCATGTCTCGGCAAAGAACCGCTACTAAAAATGAATCGAATTAAAAAGTGTAGGTACTAAAGGGTATTTTATCTACAAGAAACAATTAATCATAAATGTGTCGATCATAAATACACATAGTATGTAAAAATCAAGGACATACTTATCTCTCTTCGTAGTCGAAGTCCAAATAACTTTTTTTGGATATTACCTATACACAGACACCATTATCCATTATTACGTATGCACAAGATTAAACAATATGTACAATTTATAAATGAGCAACAAGACTTTCCAATTTTAAAAATCAATATGTTTTTTTTTTATCTGGCTGGTTTTTATGACTAAGAAAAGAAAAATAGTTTCATAAATGTACAATACGTGCAATCTAAATTGGCCGGTCAAAGTCAGCGTTGCTTACAGCCTAAGTATGTTGGAAAACAATTATTAAGTGTCTTTTTGGCGGGAAGTTTCGAAGCCCACGTAGCGTTTTCCTTTATTTTCATGAAATCGGTGAATTTAACATTTTATTGAATAATATCGGTGGCGTTTTATCCAATGCAGATCAACACATATTATTTAAAGGCTGTATTGAAATAACCATTACCTTTCAATACCCTTGCTAATATTTTAATGATTAAAAAACTACGACTACTTTTAAAAAACATAATTATTGACTAATTTGTATTTTTTTTTCACTAGTGGTTGAAAATAGTACATCTATAAATAATATAGATATTATTCAAAAGTGAAGAGGTTTAATATTTAATTACAACTTATTTTTACTTTTTAATTTGGATTATCGGGCTACAATCAAAATTTATTCTGCCACACATATACTATACGAAACCAATCACGGAACATGATCGTGTTTTTTTTTTCACCACAAATAAGTGCAAAGAATAACGGTTCAATATCCATCCAGTATCGATAAGTATAGCGTATGCGACCTACAAATTTCACCTTCGCCGGAGTGCCTCTAAATAATTAGCTATTTTGGGCCGACTGCCAATAGCCCACTTGAACAACACTATTACTGTTATCGTACCGTATTTATCCGTTATTGTTTGTTCTTTAAGATCGTAAGAGATGCGGTACATGTCTTATACATAAATATTCAACATAAGTTACAACTAAATTACGTCTTCAAGCTTCAAGTTCAAGTTTACTTAACATTCAAGGTTCTTATTTAACCTTTCTTAGATATCATCAACATCAATCTCGGCCGTTGACCTTTCCAATATTTGATAAATTATCATCTTCAAACATAACTCATCAAGTCATCAAATCCTTCGGAGAAGTCTCTTTGTTCCCAAACACTGAAAAAATAAACCATAAAAATTAATAACTGCGTAAGTCCAGTAACAATCAAGGCAATCATGCCATGTTTTTTTAAAAAAAGAAGCTACCAACTTTTTAACAATGTTTATGAAAACCGGTCCCCACTGCGCACGCGCATGTTGGTAAAAAGTTTCACTTTGCAGTAAATAAGTTCACTTTCCACTTGTCTAGTAAGAAATAACTTGACTGTTCAATGTTCATAGTATTCAATAATTATATTTTACTGAACGAGTTTTGGGATCTAGCTAAAACAGTAACAAGGCCCCCTTCTCTTGCAGTAGATACTAACAACTTTCTGAAAGAAACTTCATCGTTGGAGAAAATGACAAGAAATAATACCTGTGTCTCATTATGTCCCTGCGTCAGCTTTGAAAACATGTTTTAAGCAATAAGTAGGCCAGTGTAATATTTTTTTTCACATTTTCTCTTTTCTATGGAACAATGCTAGAGAAGGTAAAGGGTTCTAGCTCATACAGCCTCATCATCATTGTTTTCTTAAATTTTAAGAAAAATTCACAAAACTGTTCGATATCCTAACATATTAACACTAAAGCAAAGTCTGATTTATATAATAGTCATGTCAAGTCAGTTAGTTTATAGTAAAACGGTCACCGTTTTACTAAAACTTTTCACGGACTTTTTGAAACAACCCGGAATGTCACGATACATGAATTTATTTTATTTCACATCGCAAGTGCACTTGTTTTAGGAGAGGTAAATTAGGTACATTACCTTAAGACCCCTTGGCTCACGAATTGGACGTGCGTCCCAAAATTACATATAAAAAAATATCCAAGAATCGCGAGTTAAATTATTCACTTTATAGCTTCACTTCATTTTGCGATTTTAGTCAAATTAATATGAAAACCAAAAGTAACTCTCTTTTAATAATACCAGTAACTTGAAACTTGTAAATATATGAAAGTGGAATCATAAAACTAATATTATTAAAACATTTGTATTCGGAAGCAGGATCTTTTCATCTAGGGCTGTCAGAACGACAATATAACCACTTTGCATATTTATTTTACTTGATATCCCCCGCGATTTTCACCACGTTTCCGTGAGGGATAAAAGAGCCTAGATCACTCTCCAGCCTATAAACTATCTCTATTCAAATAATCAGATCGTACCGGTTGTTGCGAGAAAAGAAACCAAATCAACAATTATAATACGCAATTATAAAATTAGTAGCACGCTCATAATGTATATTTTTTAATTATCAACAGACTTTTCTCGAGAAATATAATTATAAAAGAGAAAAACAGATAATGTCATTATTATTAAATGTTTAAAGTGAATACTTATACATATAACCTTCAGAAATACAATCAGAGACAACCCTAATCACAACACGTGCTCTTGATTCCGCATGACAATCTAATTTCGCGACATTAATTTCACATTTAGTATGTATAACTTATATTTTTTAATCAATATCATTTTAGCCAATATAAACGTATGCAAAAAGGGCAGGTTTCGCTACATAATTTAAACCGCTAGAAAATATGTAAATATTCCATAATCACAAGCATTAATTAGAAACTTTCTAGAACTTTCATGGCATTGAAATGCTTGTTGACCTTTCATTAGTTTTCGTGTTGGTATTATTGATTTAAATTTCACGGTATGAATTTGATGATATGCCCGAAGATGGAAACACATAAAAAAAACAACAACAACAAGACAAATTATACATTGAAACCTTAACCAATGGACCACAACATCGATTTCATCGGACATCATTGACGATATGGAGCTCTTCAAATAGGACGTAACAAAAAGAGCTAAAGGTCGGCAACACATCGGCAATCCCCCTCGTATTGCAAATGTAATGTCCATAGGCGGCGGTGACCACTTACCATCAGGTGGCTCATTTGCCTGCTTGTCAACCTACTGACATAAAAAGCACGCCACTAGTTAGCGTCAATAGTTTCTATGTTTCATATTCGTAACAACTAAAAACTAGACCATACTTTAAGTGCCTTGTCTTTGTTTCAACGGGTTTCTACTGTATCTTTTTTTTTGTTTTAAGGTTTTGCAAGCTTGCTGTTAACATATAAATTGAAGATTCATAATTATTAATTCTTTGTTTCAGATGGTCATTGGTTGTCTCCTTCTTGAAGTATCGCCTCGTCCGTCAAACAATGAGTGAGTTTACTATACCTACTTAAATAAAATATACTATAATGATATTAAACTAATTATAGTGAATAGAAATGAAACTGATTTCATTATGATATAATATTATTATAAAAGATAAAATCGATAAAGAACATAGTATTTTCATCAATTTCTACGAGGTAATGAAAACTGTTGCTTTAGGTATTTATTTTTAAAACATATTTACGGTTGTCTCATTTTCGTTAAAAAATAATACCATAAATGATTTCAGTTTTATATAAAAAAACTGTTTCAGATAAAAAAAAAAACGTACTAGATACCGCAATTTTAAAACGATTTGTACAGAAATTATTATGTACAATGATGAGAATAAAATAATTGACTTTAACACACGCTTTAGTCGCGTTACTCACTGAATTAGTGTACTTACAAATCTTACAACGCACATTTAAAAACGCACAACTAACAAAAGTAGAGCAAAATGCTTAAAAATTATCACTGTGGATAGCAGCTTGGAGTATCACCTTTCGGGCATCGTATTGGTTCAGGTATGGCCCTTTTAAAATACTATTTGTATGCTTCACCGCTGCTTTCTTAATACTACACGCATGGTTAATGCTTCTGGGCATGGTATACCTATATTTTATTTACAAATCTATAATAAACTCAATTATGGTTTTCAGGCCGACGACGTCAGTAAACATCGAATCTCTCGAAGAACCAACGAACATAGATAATGCAAACGATAAAGAAGAAAGATCTCTTGTATACAATCCTATCGATTCTGAATTACCAGATGAAGCTACTAAAGAGATCCTAGAGAAAATACAAGCTATTAACGAAGCTTTAAAGAAACCGCATAGGAGACAGCAAATTAAATGGCCAAACGCACAGCCTCAAACAGATGACGTTTACATTTTAGACAGAGATATATTAGAAAAATTACAACAAGTTATCGCTTCGGGGAAACTGCATTCGCACCATCAAGCTTCAAGACAACAAGAAATTAATTCAATATCTGATGATAACTCAAATTTAATGAGGCAAAACCGACAGATGCACCAACTATTAGCGGTGAATCAAGCCATGCAAGCTATGCCTATTCCATACATTGTGAATATGCCAGTTCTCGTTATGCCATCTTTAAATAATATTTACAGTAGTTATCCAACAAATAATATCAATTCAGAGTCTGGGTCCTATCAAACAAGACAATCACCAGCCCCATCGTCACCTTTTCAATTTCAATGGCCATTCGCACAAATTTTCCCTCTTCTTATAAAAGATCCATTTCTTAGTTTAATGAATGGTGGTGGCTGGAGCAACTTAATTGAATATGGGCAAAATGCAGATGTCTGCAGTAGAAAACATAAACATACCAATGATCAGTATTTAGAGAACGATATTACTGAAAATAAACACTACATTAAAAGCAATATTATAAGTTTATCTGATCCAGTAAAGAGCAATAAATCAAGACAAAAAAGATCTGTCAAAAAACGCACAATTTCACATTCTACAACTTCACAAGCTCTGGAAAAGGCAAAAAAAGAAAAAACCATTTTTATAAACAAACCTCGTAAACCAGTGAAGCTAACAACAGTAGCACCAAAACTAGACTCAAAACCTCATAGTGCTAAAATTGAAGAAGCTGAAGAAGCAGGTGATTTGCGTTTCCCGTTTTCGGATTTCACATTGTTTGGAAATAAAAAACCTGTTGCACCAAGCCCTGGGTTCTTTATAAATAGGCTGAAAGTAAGAAGAGGAGGTGTGGCCATAGCGGGACCAGGAGGTGTTGCAACTGCTGGAAGAGGTGGGACTGCAATTGTAGGCCCTGGTGGACTAGCCTACACTCAACCCGGAGGTCTAGCCGTCGCTGGACCAGCCGCTCGAGTTATCGCCTTATCAGAAGATGCTGATCTCTCTTCCATCGTGTCTCGTCTCCAAAAGCAGTCGGCAATAGACGGTTCTGTACCTCAATTATTAAAAGCTATACCCGAAGGAAAAATTGTTGCTACGGGTCCCGTTATTTACCAACATCCTATAGAAATATCATGATCTTTTATATCCTCATTCTAGTTCATTTTGTACATTTGTAAATAATAACTTTTCATTCTTTCTCACTCATTAGATTCTACCGAAGAAGACCAGAATGGAGTAGCTTCGTACGAGGATACGGAATTGGAAAGCAGAGGTCGCCGTACAACAGGAGTTCGGATGAATATCAATACGACGGATTGAATTTTCACAATGGGCCTTTGAAAATGGAAGATTCAACCTTTGTAATCTTCTTAAATCCTGTGGCTCATGCTGTGAGTGGAAAAGGTGCGGCTATAGCAAATCCCATCTCCAAAGTTGTGATAGCTCGAGACCAAGTAGGTTCCATTGTTCATAGTCCTATGGCTTCTGCGGTAGTAGGGCCAGGAGGAGTAGCTCACGCTCAATCAGATCTATATGTATACGAATACATTACCATAGATTAATTAAGGACATTTTAGTTTTTAATGTAAACCCGCGCTTCGAAAATGAATTTCGACCTTTCCACTTGAAATTGTTTTTCGAATTTTGTATACTTGCTAACTGTATAAAGAATCATTGTATTGGTCTCTATTTATAAGTTGAAATAAATGATAAATTGATCTATATTAATTTGTTTAATATTTAAATCCTTAACCTTTTACCTACAAAAATATGATAAAACACAAAAATATGTACCTAAAATAGAGTAGCAGTATTATTACTAATAAAGTTTGGTAAGTATACAATGGGATGGAGGGGTGTGTTTTTTTTTTGTAAATTCATTAATTATTCTTGAATATCTCAATTTCTTTAGGCAATCAATCCAATATCTACCATTCTACGGTGGAGCTAGAGGTCAATATCTAGAAGTGAAAAAAGATACTTCAGGAACTATCACAAGTGAGAAAATAGTATCAGAAGAAAAAGTTGGCAGCGAGAACATCGTCAAAAATAATGATGAGAATCTTCTGGGCAAAGTATTAGCTGCTAACTTACAAAACTTACGTAGTATTTCCAATAATTTATTGAAACTTCAAAATATTGGGAGGAAGACCGGCTACCTTGGAAACAATGAAAAAGTCAGATTCAGGACTCAGCTGGCATCACTTGGGGAGGCAGCATCAAATACCATCAAGTTACTTGAAGAAGTTGGAGATAATGTTGACATGCTGTTCAAAAAAAATGTAACTCAAAGGCGTTTTGGGCAACCAGATGAAGAATATGTAAGTAAACAATAAGCCTTTAACTTCTTGTTCATTTTTAATATAGCATTTTTAGGTTGTAGGAGTCAGGGAACAGACGCTGAAAACAAGAGCTATAAACCTACAACTTTTTTACCCATCTTCATAAAACTACGTAGGCACTATTGTAATTAATAAAAGTAATAGTAACTCATGTTTTATTGCCGCCTGTTACCTGACTCCCACATCCTGGCGATATTCAAGAATAGAGTGGTTTTTGGATAAGAGTGCTTCATCCTTGCATTCATCATGGTACTCTATGGGCAGCTCTGTGGCTCAACGCCCATTCATGAAGAAAATAGTGAGGTGCTGTGTGATATCCGACAGAAACGAAGCGTAAGTAAAATCGAATTATGCAGCGTTGCAATATTGCAACATTTGCAACACATAACGAGGTGTGTTGAATAGCCGCGTTCGTTGCATATTTTTTTCATTTTGGTGCCCATACGAAATATTGGTTTCTGTCCAAAAAAAAACAATATATTAAAAATGTAACCTCACCGATTTTCTTGCCGGTTCTTCTCAGTTGATGGCGACTTCCAAATGGTGGTAACTTCAGTAGTTTCGACGTTCATAAGTGCCCTTCTAGGGCCCAAACAGAATAAATGGCATTCACTTTGAATACATAGTTAAATGGTTGTGTCAATAATCTAAATCATTATATTAAATATACAATATAGTACATTACATACAGATAACATTTATGTTTGTGTACAGTATTAATATAAATATCTTGACTATCTTTTGTTTTCCAGATTTTGGAAGAAGGGATCAGCATCGATGCGCCAGAATCGTACCCTGGTGATGGAATAGATGGCGCCACTATAGCGGAAGCTAAACCATATGGTATGCTAACAAGATAACACTACCGCCTTCTATTATTGATTCACAACAGTTAGAACAAAAAAAAATGCAGTAGATATTATACACCAAAGTACATTCACTTGGTATTAAAATTCAATTCGTAAAATAAAATGTTCTCGAAAGTTGATAAATAAAAAAACATAGCAGACAGTCAAGGACTAATGTATAGTATGTATTTTATATGAAATTAACTGAGATAGTTATCAAGTATTAGCTTTCACCCCGTAGTTGCACCAGTGTTCCAGGGATAAAAGTAGCCTATGTCACTCTAGGACCCATAAACTATCACTACGCAAAAATTCACTTCGATCTGTAGCTGTGTGAAAGAGGCACAAACCAACAAACAGACTTTCATATTTGGATGAAAGGGATGCATTATCTATAATTAAATGATAACCCGAGACTAAAACTAAAACTACTACTACTTATAAATTTTGATATTCAGGACTATTTTTTTTATTTTTAGTTACATAGTCGCGTTTCCGAACTCTTTTTACCTATATGTAGTTTTAGGACAACCCTGAAAGCTAACTAACAAAAAAACTAACCTGTAAAAATTCATATTTCAGGTCTAGCAGTCATCGGTGAGCACGGACTGGCAGCATCAAGGCCCGTAGCGACCGCTGTAGCGCCATCAGGTATCGCTATAGCCCGTCCATATGCCACTGCCATCGCTGGCATCAACCCTGCACTTCTTGGCATCGACTTCAATATCAATCAGGCGAAGGACTAAGGTGTCAACTTATGAGTTGAAAATATTTGTAGTTTTAAGTCACATGATCAACATAATTTATCTTCATTAAAATATCATAAATTATATTCTACACTTTTATATTTTGAGATAACAATAGCTGCTCAAGCTCTCTATACATAAGTTAAAATTAAAAAATAGTATGATAAACACACATTATTTTTAAGCGCCTGACAGGTAATAATTGCAAATCCGGTTAACAAACTAAAATAATTTATATAAGTTGGTTTTTAGGAGTAAATTAAATTAAGTTTTAAAGGCTACCCCGATATGCTATTTAATGTGATGAATATTTATTTGTGATGAGGAATGTCTTGAAAAGACGAAAAAAAACTTATTTATTTTATTAAAATAAGCATAATAAAGTTCCACGGGTCAATTTAGTTTTATTTTCCTTTGCATATCCTTATCATTTTATTGCATTAAAATCTGAAAGAATGATCCATTTTAAAGGATAAACGCTACATAAACGTGTTCCCTACGTAATTATTCGAAGATCTTGTTAATTTATTAATGTCGTCTGATTTAGACGATGTAAATACCTAACTAAGATCACGTCTGCTTTATCAACAGATAAATGGTGCGATCTTATCAAGTTGCATTGCATTACAAATTGTATTGAATATAATTACATTTAGTATAGAATGCTGTTCAATACCTCCATGAGTCGCCATCAATCAAGAGAGAAAGGTAGAGTCAATGATGTAGATTTTATCGTTTTAAGATTATTTGAAAAACAAACCAAAAATCAGAATTTAAAATTTGTGTTTAGATTAGAACTCTGTTTACCAGTATTGTTTGTGAAATGATAATCACGCAGAGCGTAAACCGCTGATCCTAGGAACACGAAATTTTGAGGGTCTTTTTCTTTTGTAACCTAGGGGTTTGTTGAACTATGTTTTTTTTTCCAAAATGCAACCCCTGAGGGGGTAAAATAGGGGACAGTGGGTGAAACCGTGTGGCGCATAGCTAATTTCTTCATCATCATTTTCAGCCTACGTCCTCTGAACATAGATGTTACAAATAATGTCTCCTTGTAATGACTTTTACCAAAATTTTATACCATGTCCATGGTAATGAACATCATTGAATTTGGGATTTTCTGGAATTTAAATTATATATAGAAACAATACAGTTCACAATGAGCCACTGAGGTGGTTACCAGCCTCGTGGACCGCGTGCCAGACGTAGAAATACAATTAAACTAAGAACTAAGTACAAAGACTTGAATCAGTGGATCACGGAGTTTTGAAGTGGAGATGGGCAGGATATCAGGCGAGGCGAGAAAACGAAAGGTAAACCAAAGCAGGATGGTAGTGTGAGTGTCTGGCCGAAACCGCAAAGCGACTAACGAATATAATATTAATTTTGAAAATGGTTTTGTTCGTTTCACATTCATTAAGGGATTTTTCAATAGCTGTATAAACTTTGGATATGATAATTATATGATAAGTCCATATAAAACTCTTCTAACTTAAAATTAACAGCCAGATACAGTTTATCTGGCATTTGAAAAATCAGGTCTTAGTGAAATAGAAATTATTTATTTATTTATTTATAAAATTCTGTATGAATTTAAATTTGGAAAACGACAAAAGCATCGTTTTATCTCAAGAGAATTTCAAAAATACTAGACGAAAGCTAGGCACATATATGCTTCATAAAAAATCGACCTGACTTAATAGCAGCTATAATAGAAATCGAAACCACATTCTTAAAGGACCATCACGTAAATGAACATAATTTGCATGAGTATACACAAAAACAGTAAATTGTTTGCAGATATCTACATAAACACCGCCACAGTTCAACGATCCTCTTTTCGTGCATACAATTTCAATGAGTTTTGGATTACCTTTCAGTGATGGATCAGAGGTTAATGCACCTGCATCTCAGGGTTTCAGTTCAAATTATTAGACTGTACTTCTGAGGTGAAGAAAGACATCGTGAAAAACCGTCCGAGAAGTCTACAAAGGTTTTGAAATATTGGACGTGATGAACGCCCGTTTCTGCTACTGAGTAGACACAGTACTTAGAAGCTTCAGGTGGCGACGTTTAGTGTCTGTGGCGTGTGGCGAGGCTAAATCTTCAATCACAGTTGAATTCAAGGAAGTACATACGGCTTTGTCAACTTGCAATACTGCATACCAGGAAATAAATGTTCCGCAAAACAATATAAATGATGATTCAAAAGTTTGAACACTCATTGTTTCTCTATCAAAGGGAAATTCCAAAACAATTTCTCTTGTAGGTACTTTGTTTTGTATGAACTTATTTTTGATCGAGTGATTGTTCGAAATGGACAACGATTCGTACATTCCAAAAACTTTTCTTTTGTAAATTGATTTACGCTAAAGGACAAATTGATGTATTATTTATTATTTTGATTTTATCACTAACTTCAAGTTTATACTTTAGTTGCCAATTTTCAGTTTGATGCTTTCCTTTCTTATTGTACTAGCTGTTTCCTACAGTTTCACCCGCATTCACGGGATTTAAAAAACCTATAACAAGAATTGGGCTATGAAGTGCAAAAATATTTTTTCAGATCCGACAGGTACTAGAGACTGGTTCTAGAGATTATCGCCTTTAAACAAACAAACAAATAACAGCTACCTCTTCTGCTTTATTATATTAGTATAGAATCTATACTATAGATAGATAACGACAGATATGTGTAGGACAAAGTATTATTATAATGTTTATTTATACAATAGTACCTATACTTCGACATTGCAAACAAATTACCCATATTAGACGTCAATAAGATCAATTTATATGACATCGTATCACATATAATTTCTATCATTAACGAAGAAAATGTATATCACCAATAAAGGGGAAGTTCTTCTGTGATATAAAAATAATACCAGAGGAGATAATGTTACACTCCGATCCATAAACTCTTTATGGCAAAAAATCATATTGATAAGTTGCTCCTTTGCTGCGTGAAAGCAGTAAGCTTAAAACTTTTCTCGGGTAAACAATATTTATTAAATTAAATCTGCATACCTATATAAAATGGTAAACTGACACTGACTGCTATATCAATGCACAGCCCAAACCTGGACCTAGAGACTTGAAATTTCGCACATAATACCTTATACAGTGTAGACAATCTCTAAGGAAGGATTTTTGGAAATTTTACCCCTCAGGGGGTAATATAGGGGTATACGAGTGAAACCGCGGGGTGGAAGGCTAATTTCATATAAAATTCGAAGCGCTTAACTTTAAGTTATTATACACACATAATATTATGTACATAGTTAGCTCTATTTTAAGTGCGTAGGTTGAGAGTTTGTTTACATAACAAGCTATTTCCCATTACGGATACCACGTGCCAAATGTATTAGCATTTTAATATATGCGGAGCGCATGTGTAGTGAAAATCTTTTAATAACATGTTTGTTACACTTTTTCTTTGGGTTAATCCCATAATTACATTTTGAGTCAACCTTATCCATAAATTGCAAATATACCTACGTATTTACCTACATAAAAATATAAATTGACGTACCTATCTCTCAATGGCCAATCGTCGAGGAAGGAGTAAAGATGAAGCCGGCAAAAAAAAATGTTTTAACTAGCATCCGCCCCGCGGTTTCACCCGCGTTCCTTATGTTTTCCCGGGATAAAAAGTACCCTAAATGTTATTCCAAGGTATAATCTATCTATGCGCCAAGTTACATTCAATCAATTAAGCCGTTAATGCGTGATCGAGTCACAAACATCCATATATCCAAACTTTCAGATTTATAATATTAGTTAGGATTAAAAAAGTGATGATAAAAACAGGTCGATATTTTTTGTTATTTAGTCATTTTCACAAAAACTCAAAAACTTTTTTCGAAGAGCTATCATAAAACTACAACCTCATTGTAGTCAGAATTCCATTCATATAATTGTATCTAACTAGTACTTCCATACTTTATGACGCATAGATTTAAACTGGTTCACGGAAATTTACATCAGTCTGTGGTTATGAAATGTGATTCTGGGAACTGGAGTAAATGCACTCTGCTTGAACTCTGGAGAACAACACGTTTTTTTTTTACATCGGACATTGTAACCTTACTATGGTAAGTAATCATGTGGCCAGAGATAGTAACGACACAAACTCTAGAATAATTAATTAATAATGAATTTAAAAAAATAGATAAGTTTTCTTTAAATTAATAAAAAAATATTAAATAATCTGCATTAGGGCAGACATTAAAGCTAAATATAAATGAAGTTTACTTAAATATAATATATAACTTGACATTAACAAATTATATAAAATTTATTTCATATTTTTTTTAATAATTTTTTCACAACATTTAAAATTATGTAATGTAACTTGATTGGATTAATTAAATTAACCTATTATTTAACAAATTCTAGAATTAAGTACCATATAAAAATACAACGAGAGTTAGTGTATCCAGCTTCATATGAGAGAACGCTGTCGAAATTTTTGGCTGCCGGAAGAATCTTCTAGAAATAAGCAGTCCCTAAGTCCTCTTGCATCTGTATTGTAGTTGTGTATGTATGTAAATAAAAAATATTAAAGTGAAAAACCTCATAAAGAAAATATTTTTAATACCTTTAAATTAGTTTATCCTTGCTATCTACTTCGAGTATCTCAAAACTACTACGAAATAAAAAATTACGATTCGAAAGATTAGAAATAAAATATTATTTAATTAATGCTTTCATTTCATCACATTATTTATATTTTTTTAGTCCTTGCTTTTTTTTTGCTTGCACAATAACCGTTTGGATCATCGCCAAGTTAACTCTATCTAAACAATAAAAACCCTTGTAAATGCGGAATATTATGCTACCATATATGACTGAGCATATCTGATCTTCCGCCATTATCATTGTCATTTGTCTATACAGTAATTTATTGTAAGTAATTTATCATTATTTTATATAAATATACTGTATGATGATCATGAGGTTCCGTAATTAAACCTATTGTTAAGTAAATAACTACTAGATTGTAATCTATTGTAGTAAAGTGGGCTTTTTTTTACCCAGGACAAACATGTAAATCGATAAACATAAAAAGAAAAGTTCTGACTCACTCAATGACTGACCCCAACCCAGCAAACCCTTGGAAAACCGAGAAAGCTGGAATTTTGCACAGTGGTTCCCTTTATGATGTAGACAAGGAGAATAAGGCGGGATTTTACGCAATTCAACTCTTAACAGGGTAAAATAGGGAATCAAACCGCGGCGGAAAGCTAGTATTTATGTAAGTTTTAAAATATTTCCGTAGTATATTAGTTACCTATCTCATTTACATAGTATAATCTATGCTAAAATTGGAGAAATAGAGTTTGGAATGAAATAATCATGTGAAAAATGGGCCAGGATATTCTTAACATTTTTAACAAGACAATAAAAAATAAATTGCATATGCAGATAACCGATGGCTTGTTAAATAAATCTCACTTCCTTTATAAATCATTCAACTGCACCGTTTAACACAATTATTCAACCCTTTACCCATTCGTGTATAATTTACAACCCTAAGCGCTTGCGCACGCAAAGTTTTTAGCAATATAAGAACGCGCACGTTGATCTAAGCGCATTTCTTCGACGGTTATTTGCGTGTGCACACCCTACCGGTCACTGCTCTAGTAACGTTACGAAGATGGCGGATTATTTTGTAAGTACTTTTGTTTTTATTGTTTGAATCCCCTTGAGGTTTGCGCTACGTGGTTTTAAGATGTTGAGTGCCCGTTGTGTAAATATATAGGAATATATAAAAAACTTTTTATAATTTTGGTTTAATGTGAACATGTGAAATCTTATACTTAATTAAGGACTTAAAATGGAATTAGGTAATTTCGAATAATATAGTAGCGTAACATTTTTTCCATATACTTTTCTTAAATACTATAATTTACATCAGCAGCTACTTTTTACATACTACAATTTATTATGTATGTATTTACGTACGTACGTGTTTATATTTAATTAATTCATTTTGTGTGAACCCTTTTTGAGTAAGTTTATTTATAGTATATTATATGTATAAATAGAGAGTAGCTTATTCATTATCTATTGTTTTACAATATCTTATATTAAAAAAATACCCTGATACTAATATATGTTTATAAACACATGTATCTAATTAAATACTGTCAATTAATAACAACCTACATCTGTTTCTGCAAAGGTTTTAAAAACATGGCAAACGATTAGAAAATCTACCAATACTGTAGGGTAATTGAAAGTTAAAGAAAATGTCAGACCATA
Source organism: Tetheella fluctuosa (assembly GCA_951216915.1). NCBI lineage: Eukaryota > Metazoa > Arthropoda > Insecta > Lepidoptera > Drepanidae > Tetheella > Tetheella fluctuosa. Next base: position 12,021,977 of record OX578219.1, on the reverse strand, counting down.
AAGTTAAACGTCCACTACAAAATTATATAAATTACAACTTCCCATAGACACCGCAAAATCCAGGTCGCATAAGAGTACGTAGAAGCCAGAGTTACCGGCGCGCGTCCCCAACTGTCAACCGTCAGTAATTACGTTGAAAATTACACTTTGGTGTTGCAATAAAAGGAATAATTCTGTGAAAAACGAACGGCACACGGCTACTTACCAACGCATGGTTAAATGCGTGTGACAGTTTCATTGTACGGTTTTGCAATATTTCGTTATGTGGAATAGTGACTTTTTATTTGTCGTTAGCTTGGACAATACTAATTACGATTGTTTGAAGATATGACATCATTTCTGAATAATATATCATTAACATGCAGGCGTTACAAAATAAACACCCAGTTCTTTCTCGAATAAATTTTCATTTTTATGACAAATGTTTTTAACGTAAATTTTTGGAGTGAAATATGTAATGATGTACTTAGTACCATTGGTTTCAAGTTCTTTTTTAGTTTTAAATGAAATCAATTTAAAAAAAACTTTTGACAAAAACTAAAAAGATTTTAAAGTGGGAGTGCACTAAAAAGTATAAAATAACGATTTTTCGAACTCGTTTTGAATTCAGCGAAAGAATTTGAGATTTTGGAACACGTTCTTCCCTTTTTTGCACCTCCTTCTTTTTTGAAATCGGTTAAAAGTAAAATAGTTTTCAATACTTGGTACTTGATGGAGATCATATTATATTATATCGATCTCACCTACCTATATAATTTTTGTTTTTTTTTAATTCAATATAGGACAGTATCTAAATACTCTTACGTTGATTTCGAAACCTCGTGTCTAGTTCTCGATTTTAATTGAAAATTCTTAGTACAGTTTTTAAAAACGGTCATGCCATATTTATACTATACAAGAGTTGCTCTTTTAATGGTTAAAAAAACAACGAAATCGAAAAAATAAATCTACAAAATATGACATTTTTTGCGAATTTACTCAACAATGAATTTTATATAAGTTGAATGATCCCATTACGTATGTTTGTGTCACTAAAACAAGCCGACAAAGTCAGGGACGTAACGTAAAAGTTATAAATTATAAAATTGATGTCATAATTATTATTATGAGCTTGAGGAAAATACATGAAATTTCATTCATACATAAATACATGTTATTTGCATGAAATAAATTCAAGTAACATTTGTGAATTCAAGATAGATAGAAAGAAAGAAAGAAGAATTCAAGAAACTTTCGACTTTATTCTAAATGTATTAGTGGTCTACGGTAATGAAATAACACTTGATATTATTTTAATCTGTTGTATAAAAATTCATACAAAAAACTCGCACCCAAAACGTATCAAACCCAAAGCCATTTATTCAGTTTAGGCCCTAAGAGGGTACATTTGAACGTAAAAGCTACTGAAGTAACTACCGGTTCAGAAGTCTGCCTTCAACTGAGAAGAACCGGCGAGAAACAGGTTACCTACTTTTTTTTGTTCTGACGCCAAACACCTATTGGTGTGTTCCGACAGCTGCACTTGAGAGCCACTTCTAGGCTTTGTGTGCTTACCACCTTCGGCTTCATCACCACTTACCATAGTGGTCAAATACAAGCCTATACAAAGCAAAAATAAAACATTATTTTTTTTACTTTCCGCTCGCTACAACTCGCTTCTACACTAGATACGTGTAATAGTTTATATTTTTTTTTAATTAATGTTTTAAAGCTTCTTGAAATTCAATGAGCACACAAAAAGGTTCACCTCTATCCCATTGCTAACTCAATGGTTCTCAATTAAATGACGTCACGACATGATGTGATGTGACAAACCCAACATGTCCACAGACCGTCCACGGGCAGATGATGTACCGAACTAGGTGAAGGTTTACACGACAGTTACATACTAATATGCGCCCGAGACGTGCGTACTTACTTACCGGCTTCCTTCCGTTAAATATAATCAAATTATGAAAATTGCTGTTTTTTTACTGTGTTAGGTAATTTAATTTGACAGTAATAAGGTTGGAATAATGATATTTCGTTGTCCCCATTGTTCCTTGAAGGCCGACAAAAATGAAAAGTCTAATATTATATATTTTTTTAAAGTATTTACTATAATTTTATAAAATACAAGCTATAATATACAGGATGATTTTTTAGTCACGGTCATACTTGCATTTTTATTATGGGACCAACTCTGATATCGCAAAAAATAAAATGGTTCCTTCATACATTTTGGTCGAGTAGGTAGGTATTGAACCTTTATATGGACAGCTGATATTTTTTGTGATCTCGAGAGTTAGTCCCATGATAAAAGTTGTTCATATTGATGAGTACTTCGACCCCTGCAAGTATAGCCAGTGACTAAAAAATCACCCAGTATAGAAAATATCCTCAAAGCTCCCGCTGCTGTCGATGGATGAATTAATATTTCATTCTACAACTGAAATCGATAACAAGTTTGATCTTGCTGCGTTGAAGCCAACCCTGATCTGATAATCATCATCTGTTTATATTTCCAGTTGTTTTTAATGATTTTTAGGCGGTTGGTCCACCTGATGGTAAGTGGCTACCGTCGCCTATGGACATTAGCAAAACCGGAGGGATTTTCAGTTGCCGACCTTTTTACAGCCTACAAAGCAACTGGCTCTCAAGTGCAATGATTTGGAAATGACACAATAATTTAATGGTTATTTTTTTCCATTCCAAAATGAAGTCAATTCTAATATTTGCTTAAAACGTGTGTAGAAACTTACCAAATAAAAGAGTTCAACGGGATCGCTCTTTTTCATGAAATGCGAAATACCTTTAAACTTCTTTAATAAAAAGAACTTTAAAAGTACTAGCATAAGGTTCCTAACCTGATGACTACTAAGACTTATTACAACACGTTCTATAAGCGTGAATATTGTGAGCCTCTCTACAAATAATTAAAGATAACAGCGCCTTTGTATCTGTGAAGAATCCCAACAATCCGCCAATGAGACATGTCAAGACAAACAAACATTATTACTATTTATATTTGTTAATTTATTCCAGCAAACTGCGCTAACTAGGGAACAAATAACTATGGTAATCTATAGTTGGCATCACAGTTGGCATCACTCGTCTATTACATTGTAATGTTTATTTTTATAAGTGCACTTCGTCCTTTTTACTCACGTGTTGCGTATTTTATGACCTACTAGCTTCCGCCCCGCGGTTTCACCCGCGTTTTCCAGGGATCTTATGTTTTTAAATTTACTACTATTCATAAAAACTTTAGTGTTATTTTGTTTATAGTTTGTAATTGGTACATATAAAAAGAAACATACTGACTGACTTACTGACCTATTTATCAACGCCCAGCTTAGAATGCTGAAATTTTGCACAGAGAGTCCCTTTATGATATAACTAGCTTCCGCCCGCGGTTTCACCCGCAGTCCCTTAGAGTTCTTATGTTTTCCCGGGATAAAAAGTAACCTATGTGTTAATCCAGGGTGTGAGCTACCTCTGTACCAAATTTCATCAAAATTGATCCAGCCGTTTGAGCGTGAAGAAGTAACAAACACAGAAACACACACACTCACAAAATTTCGCCTTTATAATATTACTAGCTTCCGCCCCACGGTTTCACCCGCGGTCCTGAGGGTTCTTATGTTTTCCCGGGATAAAAAGTAGCCTATGTGCTATTCCAGACTAAAATCTATCTCTATACCAAATTTTATCCAGATCCTTTCAGACATTCTGGCGGAAAGAGTAACAAACATGCATCCATCGATCAATCCAAACTTTCGCATTTATAATATTAGTAGGATTAGTGTGATGAGCCTAAATTTTTCCTAAGGGGGTAAAATAGGGGCTTAAAAGTAAAACTGCAGGGCGGAAAGTTATTATATAAATTATCAAATTTTGTCCATGTATTTACGTGCCACATATCTATTCGCTCTACGTTACAATGTGAAAATATTGTTTAGTAGGAGGTTAAAATTGATAATACTGAAAGAATATGTAATAAAAACAAACTCTAGTTATTTCAGGAGACCTAAAACTAGTCTGCTAAAGTAAACAAAAGCTGTAACAATACCACAACTTACACAGACGAATTTCTAAAAAACCGTTAAAGTCCAGTTCCGTTTCATTATAACACAAACTATGTATTATTATGTAAATAGCAGTATAACAAGATCTCACAGTTCAGTGCTCATTAGTACTGCTTAAAACCGAAAATAATAAATGTTATAGAATCATTGCAATCGTATGTAATACTTGGATTATTCAACGTTTAATGTGTGAATGAAGTATAAGTGCCTTACGTTTTCTGTAATCAGTTTTTATTACTCTGTTTGACCACTATCTCACCATGGTAAATGAGGATGTGGCTGAAAGTGGTAAGTATTCAGAGCCTTGATGGAAACTGGCTCATAAGTGACTGGAACCTATAAAAAATATAAACATACTGGGTGTTTTTTTAGTCACTGGCAATACTTGCAGGTGTGGAAGTACTCATCAAAATGAACAACTTTAACTATGGGACTCACTGTGAAATCATAAAAAAATATCTTAAAATTATTAATTATTAAAATTATTAATTATCAGCTGTTCCATACAAAAGTGGAATACCTACTCGACCAAAGTGAATGAAGCAACCGTTTTATTTTACGCGATATCAGAGTTAGCCCCATAATAAAAGTTGTTCACATTGATCTGTACTTCCACCCCTATGGGGTATCTTTCACGTTGACGACTCCGCAAAAATCACGTTGCTGATAATTAAGTAATCTCAAGATTATGACCCTTACATATAAAACTCAATGTAACTAAAACACTTTTTAAATTGTCATTTATTTATTGACCACCTCTCTATCATTGTCAAACAATCGATCTATACTAATCTATACTAACATTATAAAGCTGAAGAGTTTGTTTGTTTCGGAACAAACAAACAAACTCGGACTCTGGTTCGATTTGAAAAATTATTTCAGTGTTGGATAGCCCATTTATTGAGGAAGGCAATGGCAAGGAATCCCTCGGGAATGCGGGTGAAACCGCGCGGAAAAGCTAGTATGACAATATTTACGTGACCACTTAATCAGTATATTAGTAAAATAGTATTTTATAAGGCCATATTTTTTTAGTACATTGATCTTGCCATGAAAGACATACACGATGTTGGATTTAAATTATACACGTTTGAAAAACCAGTAAGCACATACCCACGTGCCTATATAACAACTTAAATATAATTCGTGGAAACCATCTCCTTAAGATTTCCTCCTAGATAAACATGAAAATGTTAAGCGACGAGTACAGCTTTGTATTGAAGTTCAAAGTCAAAACAACAATTCTAAAAAGGTTTTTGAAAGATTCATTGACATCAGAACATATTTTATTTTTGTACTACCTTCGCCCCGTGGTTTCACCCGCGTTCCTGGGATAAAAAGTAGTCTGTCACTCTCCGGTCCATAAACTATGTCTTTGCAAAAAAATCACGTCGATCTGTTGTTTCGTTGCTGCGTGAAAGAAGGATAACCAACAAACACACTTTCGCATTTATATTAGTAGCGATTACGATGCCACACTGTTTAGCTTTGGGTTAAAATTGATCCTTTGTTCCAATTTCTTCAATATCACTTCGGTATACCAACTATGGAAATGTAGAAAAAAAGGCATACTTACTCACTTTTATACATATTAAGCCAGATCAACAAATGCAGTCCCTAAGGGACATATTTAGTCCCAAAATTGAACTCTAGTCTTTGTGGTATATTTAAGACACTGGTGTAATAGGCAGAATATATATTTATTTGCAAATCTTAAAGCTATTTCGCAAGAGACTCGTAAAAATTGTCCGGTCGGTCGGCCTCTCAAAGACCTCAGTGAAGGTGACACCGTGTTAGTTACACGCTGCCGTCTGAATTGTAATTACGAGTTACTGTATGTTTTTAACTAGATATAAACCGTGACTTAGTCCTTGATAAAATTTAAAAAACTGGGAAGAGCGTGATGTACTCACGGTGGGTTCTGTGTAATATTAAAACCATATTATGTCCCTCTGTAATTGTACTTTACCTGAATTTTGCTACGTAGTATGTTCCGTGTAAAAAAGTTATGACTACTAATAATTTTTTTACACAGAACTTTTAGTAATTAAATTCTGTTATTTAAGTAATATTATTCTCAACCATACGTTAACGAGGAAACGCTGCCAGCCTGCTGGGAATTTCGCCCATCAGCAGCGGCGGCAGCTTCGAGGAAATCAAACTAATATTATATTAAAAGTGCGAGTCGGACTCGCGCACCGAGGGTTCCGTACAAACTTCGTCCATCGTTCGTCCATCACGGGAAATGCACAATTTTATTTATTTACCTTATTTGAGGTTGGTGACAATTAAGACCTAGACCTCTAAATTGTATCAGCGCCCATACAACTCAGAGGTCTTTATTAATTGGCGTAACTATGTATGTATGGGGACAACCTTTAATTTTCAACTTTTTTATATTTTGGAATTTTTCCTTTATTTGTGTTGTAAGACCTTGCTTTTTGCCAAATTCCGTGATTCTAGGTCAACGAGAACTATCACAAAATAAATAAAAGGGCAAAAAAAACGCGTTTATTGTATGGGAGCCCCCCTTAAATATTTATTTTATTTTGTTTTTAGTATTTTTTGTTATAGCGGCAACAGAAATACATAATTTGTGAAAATTTCAACTCTGTAGCTACAGCGGTTCTTGAGATACAGCCTGCAGACAGACAGACGGACGGACGGACGGACGGACGGACGGACAGACGGACAGACGGACGGACAGACAGCGAAGTCTTATTAATAGGGTCCCGTTTTACCCTATGGGTACGGAACCCTAAAAAAGGGAAGATTAGTATTTTTATATGTTTGTAACGAATAAAATCAAAAACTACTGAACCCATTTAAAAATTTATTTCTCCATTAGAATGCTACATTATCCCTGAGTGACATGGGCAATATTTTATCCTGGGAACGTGAGTGAAACCGCACGGAATAGCTAGTGTTTTATATAAGATTTTTTTAACAACATACATCACCATCTGAAGTAAGGATAAGTGATCAACATAATATGTATTTCTTTTTCTTACTATAGACATGCTTGTTATTGACCAAAATTTCACCGTGTTAAGGGATAATTTATCAATTTCAGTATGTGATAGCAGCAATGTGTGTGGCAGTGAGCGCCGCGCCACCCGCACCGCCGCGTCTCTACTCACAACATGCGCAGGCGCAACTTCAACAGATAAACCCGTGAGTTGATCATTTAGTTTTGATACCTAATAATAGTCTTCTACAAATCTTTTCTTATGAGTTTTATTACTGTTGAGAATTTTAAGACGCATTGCATTTTGTTTTTTTAATGTACCGAATTTTCTTTCAAAGGTTTATAATGTTCGTTAGTTAGCTGATGATAATTTGTTAAATTGGATAAATATATACATAATTATGATTCTAACGATGCATTTATAAATTCCAGGTTAGACTATTATCTATACAATCCAGAAGTCGGCAACCATTACAATCAAGCCCAGCAGAAACAAGGTTAGTTATTTTTTTCAAATCGTAATGGTGTTGTTTTTAGTCCGAGTTTAAACATGAGGGTAACTAAAGTATCGTACCATCATGCTACTACGGTTTCCTTACGTTGTTTTTCTTCATCGAAAGCTCAAGGATTTGAAACGTCGTCGTTGCGTCACGGCATTCGACGTCCCTACCACTGAGCTATCAACACCTTATATCTGGTCTGATAAGGAAACTGAAAAGCAGGACTAAGAAAAATTTAGAATACATGACTATTTTCAAGTTGTTAACAATAATACAGTATCTTATGTTCCAGCTAACAATGGCCCTAGTGGTGCACCTTCACGTCTTGAGACTTTGGAGCCAGACAGCGAAGTGGAGCTGATACCAGGGGCACAACAGCCGCAGCAGCCGCCGCAGCAGGTAGTCTTTTGATTACTAAATACCCACATACAAAGAATATCATACGTTAATGGTGTTTGTACCATTTGCATCGCCTGCTTGAAGTCGTATAGCAATTTGTTTGGCCAGTCATTTTGTTAGGAATATAAGTTAAGTTTTTTAATGATACGGTTCAAGACACTTACTTAACATTTATATGTATATGAGAAATAAAGCTTCCGCGTGAGAAATAAAGAAGGAAATTTTAGAGCATCCCGCCCCGTGGTATCACCCTATCTTACCCCCTTAGGGGTTGGACTTTGAAAAACTCTACCATAGTGTACTGAAAGCAAGAAATGTTTATTCAGAGACACCTTACAGCTTACAATATAACTGTTATGTCGTAAATAGGTAATAGCTAGCATGAAGTTATGAAGACAAGCGCCGCAACGCTGGCGATAGCCGCAGCGATACTACCAATGAAGATTTATTTCCTCCAAATTCTATATCAAGGTTCACCGGTTTAGGCTGTGTTTTGTCTGTCAGTCAGTCACAGTACTATTTAAAAGTTATAGATAAAAAAAAACATGGATTCATTCTCTAAATTGTCTACAATTTAATATCAAACATACGTCAGACTGAAACAAATAATACAAAAGATCGCAGGCGTTTTTAAGTTTGCGTTCATACACTGTACAGTCGATGCAGACGTCTAACACCTTGATAAATACTAACATCTCTTATTCATTCTTGACAGTCACCAGTGGCACCTAATCTACCCGGTCTACTTCCCGGGCAACGAGTGTTCATAGTTCACATGCCTGTGCCTGGATATAGGTGAGTTAAATTTTATGATAGTGCTACAAAAAATATACATATTCAGGGTCTACACTTAGTGCCTTAAAATTTTTGGGAAAAAGTGACATGTGTGATAAACACTAATATTATAAATGCGAATGTTTATTACTTCTTCACGCTCAAACGGCTGGACCAATTTTGATGAAATTTGGTATGGAGATAGCTGACACTCTGGATTAACACATAGGCTACTTTTTATTGCGGAAAAATACAACTAGTGCTGAAATGATTACGAAATGGAAAAGAGAAAAACTATGGTTTTTTAAGATTGTTATTAATTTGTTCTCAGACCCGGTACAATCGGTGGCTACCAGCCTGTCTACATTGTTGCTGCTGGTCCACAAGGTAACACTGGGTACCCTGGAAGTGGTAAGCATAGTCTTGTATTTAACCACAATCTCTATATGGTATGTAATGGTGAGGATAAAGCTCAGCACGTGCAGATGCCAGAACACACTGATAGGTGTTTATAACAGACTAGCTTCCGCCCCGCGGTTTCACCCGCATTTCCATGGGATCTTATGTTTTCCCCCCATAAAAAGTAGCCTAAGTGCTACATACTATAATCTATCTCTCTGCCAAATTTTATCCAAATCCGTTCAGTAGTTTTTGCGTGAAAGAGTAACAAGCATCCATTCATCCATCCATCCATCCAAACTTTCACATTTATAATATTATAGTAGGTTTTTTACCTATGAGGGTGGTAGTTTGCTATGGTTTCCTCACGATGTTTTCCTGCAAGCCAGCAAGTAATAAAAATAGAATTAGTCAACTCAGTTAAATAATTAACTAACTTTCAGGTTACCAGAACGCAGTACTTCTGGATCCATCAGGTCAACAAGTTGGTTACCCTCTAGTCGGATACCAGCGGCCTGGAGTTGCAGGAGTCGCACCTCAAGGGGCTAACCCTGGCTTCGTGCTGGGATCACCCCTGACATACAATAGACCTTTCGACCTAGCCTATCAACAGGACCCTGCTCTTGCATACCAGTAAGTGTAACGTTGTTTTGATCCTTATAAATTGATCTTCAACCCCTTCTGAACGATTCATTACTGAATAGATCGACAAAATAATGTGGGATATAGCTATATTCATAGCTCTTTTAATGACATGGCTTTCATCCCTCATAACATATCCATACCACGAACAGGTCCATTTCAACTCATATCGAATACTGCACATATATATATTGTATGTAATCTATAAATAAAACAAATTCATTACAGACAAGCACAACAGCAAGCGTACCAAGGAAACCAAGGTTCAGTCCGTCTCTCCCAGCTGGTCGGTCTACAGAGCCAGCCTGCCAGGCCTGCTGATGCTCCACAACCTGCTGCAAACGGTGAGAAGTACCTACCTTCAGTATTTATATTTTTGGAGAAACAAATTATGTTTCTTGACGATCGCACATTTTATTAGTTGTTTCAAACATTTTAGTTACCTGCCTATTGAACATTTGTATCCAACCGCATCTCGTAAAATTTGTATGGAAAAAGTTGAATCCCTTATTATCTGATGTAACATCAAAGTTTTTACTATATTTAGAGGCTGAATCAGCTGAACCCAAGCGTCTACAAGCCAACAGAAGTATTGAATCGAAAGAAGGTGAGGAAAAGCCGAGGCGCAACGCTAGACCCACACCGCCGCACGCGCAGATTAGAAACAAAGCGTAATTTTATTTATAGAACGAGTGATGTTTGTAGATGTACTGTACGTATTAATGTGTGATATTCAAATAGCATTATTTTTATTTGGTCTTTTTTATTTCCTCTCTGTCTTTGTGGTAAATATTAAATATTTATATTTTGTACTTTGCTTTATCATATAATATATTGTCTCTCTCTCTATATTTATATTTAGTTTATTATATCTTCGATTGATTTTCTTGTAAACCAGCATCGATGTGGTAAAAACTGATTTCAATGGACATCTCTTCTTGTTCATCTTTCTTTATTACTCTTTCTTTTCTCCAATAAAATTGTGATATCATTAACTTCAAACCTCTGTATCATAACTTTACTGGAATATACAACATTCCAGCATTTTATTTTTGTACCTGATTGTAAAACACGTAGTGAAAATAAACAATTAAAATTATTGATGTTCTTTATTTATATTTTATGTCGGCACAGATGAATCTGTTCCAATCAAAATGAAAGTTTCATAATTATTATTTACTTTGTGTCGTGTCCCATATTCTGCATCATTTAAAACCATTTTGTTTTTGAATTGCTCGTAAAATTTTAAATATTCAAAGTTCGATTTAATAACGTTTCAGCAAAACGATTGATCAATATTAATTTTGGAAACAGCTACGTGATTCACAGCCATAGAATGAATCATTCTGTCCAAAAATGAAAAAATCATAAGATTTCCGTACATAGACTTATTTGACTAAAATTTTATCATGGTATGGCCAAAGCACTCAAATTCAATGAAACCCTGAAGATAGCTTCTAAAAATTAAACCAACCATAACATAAACCTAAATTAATTGAAATCAGAACATTTTTCAAGGCAACGCAAATTGCTAACCTCATTAAAGTCTAAGGTGTGTGCACACAACGGGGAGACAGGTACAAGCCCTAAGTTAGATATGGAGCGATAGCGCGTCTGCGCAGGACCGGCTGAAACCGGGCCGGCTTTCTACCTGCCATGCCAGCACTTTAACGGTTCTGATCGAGGTAGGCTAGCTTAGCATTTACTACAATTTGATAGAAAAGTAAGATCAGATATTTTTTATAAAATCTTTTAAATATACCTAGAGTAAATAACCATATACCAGTTTTTTTTTACTATATAAGGTCCTAATAAATAAAGTACGATCCTTTTGAGGGATGATAGTATAGGTTATAAGTATTCCGAAAATGTTAAAATAAAAATATTCGGTCCTAATTTTAATGAAAAAAAAACCTGAAATTGTACTTCATCACTACTAAGCATTAATTAAAACCATTAACCATTTCCAGTACCATTAAGAAGTTATATCTTTAATCTTAATAACCGCTACTGTTGTAGGTTAAACTATAAGTTTATCGTTTTAAATGGACTGTAACGGAGTACCATCCTGCGACCACATCCAACTACATAAACCATAATACTTACCAACTTAATTATGCACTCCAAAGATATCATCATGGTCCCTAGAGCTATTGGAATAAAGTATATATTTAGCAAAGTTATTAATTTTAGAATAGTCAGTTTAAAGTGGTCATATTCCAAGAATGATATCCAGTTTATGATACGCAAAGAAATTTTATGTGTAATTATGAAGAGGAAGACTTTATACTAGTGCACTTAGATATAATCATAGGTATAGCTATTAGAAATACATAGCATACTATGAGGCTATGTACCTATATTAGTGACAGCTTTTATAAATCATTCAAAACTCAAAAGTTCATACGCCATTAGTTTTTGTAGAACAAAATTTCTTTGACATTTCCAATTTCTCCGAAATTAACGAATTAACAATTCGTTCTTATATTACAAAATGACCATAAAACCATTATAATAACTGTTATTATATTATACACAAGCAAAAAACAATGCAAAATCCTACAAACCGCATTTTGTTTATTTTCATTGACCTGCATTGCGTGTCGTGGCCTTGATACTGCATCATTATGTTAGCATCAACCACCTGCTTTAAGATTTTACAACTTGCTCGTGATTGATGGCCGTAAGTATCATTTAAAAACTTGATATGCAGTATTTTGCTAATCTACTACAGCTGCATCAATCGAAATTCAACTTTATACCACACCTTTTAAAAAAAATACCAACTGCACCGACGTCGCACGCTCGAGTTTACATCTTTTTATTGGCACTTCAAAGATACGGCCATAACCGATCAATCTTGACCCCTCTAAAACCATAAAACACAAACGAAAACATTGCTCAATATCAGTCACCGAAGGTTCATCAATATTTGGGCACCATATAATGATGACTCACTCAAATTAAGATGGAATCGCTTTCCAAACGAAAGGTGTCGAGAGATCGGTGCAATTATCCGTCGTCCGGCGGTAACAACGCGAGGCAATTATGATCTTTTTGCCGGAGACCCGTTACCTTAGCTTAGATGCCGGGCAAAAACGCAACAGGCGCAGTGTGGACTCACACGCCGGTCCGGGCGCACGCTGCCTTCGAACCAGACAGAACTGACATCATGTCGCCCCGCGCTCTGATCGTGCTCATCGCTATAGCCTGCGCAGGACAGGCAGCGGCCAGGCCGGTGAAAAAGACCCTCAATTTCAACATGTTCATGCTTCGACCGCGCCAAGATGCCGTCGATCGTGTTTTACTTACCACTGACGGGGTATCCAGGTTCGGACCCCTCCTGGAGTACTTAGTGCAGCGCTTCCAAGGTCTCATGTCTGTGAGACTGCCACCGGAACAGCTGAACAGCTTGCACGCGGATTTGCCTGTAGAATATGCGGGTGTACCTATTGCTGATGCGGCGGAGAATGAAGTCGATGGCGTCCAGTCAAGAGCCCCAGGAGTGGTGGTGAGGCCGTCGCGTACAAAACCCGGGACATTTGAAGTGGAAATAAACGTGGTCGTCGATGATGGACAGCCCGATGAGAAGACAACATAGTCTGAACTGCTCTACGTGATATTAATGTTTTGCATTTACTACTTGTAATGTTAGAATTAAGTGAACATCCAGTCGTAATATATGTAACTTTTTATTTATTCTTGCCATATTATTAAGGGAAATAAAATTTTACTTTTATTTTTCTATTTCTTACAACACCATGTCGATGGTGCAATGCTATCTAATGGCAGTAGCGTTAGTAGTCTTTTAGATAAATAAATATATTGCATAGTGTTATCTAATGGAAATTAAAAAGTGAAGAGAAATCAATGAAAGTGGCTAGTAGCGAGTCTGTTCAATAAATTTGAATTAATTAATTTTAAAATTACTCCACGCAACTCTGAGGAAGATTTTACTTCATTGCTTACAATGTCTTTATAAACTAATCAAAGTAATGTAGGTATCTATAAACACTAAACCTTTAACCTAAAACTTTAGGCTATAAGGGCTATTTTCATTTAACATAATATATCTTGGCTAATAACTAATAGATTCAATTAGCTTACAACCAGAGCTAATACGATAACTGCTTTTTAGGGTTCCAAAGTCAAAGAAGGAACCCTTAAAGATCACATAGTTCATAGTTTTTTATTGGCAACAACAAGTTACACTTTCCGTCATGTCCATTTGTCCGTCCGTCAGTCATAGGCATTTTACTCGGAGACTACCAGTGATATCAAACTGAAATTACTATCGCAGGATTAAAAAGAAAAAGAATCACCGGTGTAGGCTTTACTAGTTTACGAGAAATATTCGATGGAAGAAAATATCTTCTGTATATGAAATGGTAAATTTCCTGACTGTTGATATATCAACGCACAACCCAAACCTTATACTGTCTAGGCATCCACTAAGGAAGGATTTATGGAAATTCAACCCCTAAGGGGGTAAAATAGAAGTACGCGGGTGAAACTGCGGGGCGGAAGGCTAGTCAGGTATATGTTACAGAAAAGTTGCGCTTATTGTTAATAATAAAATTTACCTTTATATTTCCATCTTAGATTTTAGAGTATAGAGAAATAGTATACCATAATCATACTGACTTCCCTATACTGCGCTTAGCCGGTTTTTCCTTATTGAAGCCCTAATTACAACAGCTCATCCTGACTTTACTATTCCTAGGAAATCAAGAATTACGGGATCCATTCGTGCTTAGCCGTCAACCGACTTGTATGTAAGTATAGTAACATGATCTACCTAATGATATAGAACAGTTAAACCGATATAAAATATATGTATGCGAGCTATGTTATATAATGGAGATGGTTTTGAAGAAGCCAGATATCTATATCAATCTAATAAGTTTTACAAATTTAGCAGTTTAATACCTGCCTACATAAAAAGATAAAGGAATCACTGCCGTATGTCGCGTAGGCACGTATCCTACTAATCCGACTTCCTACTAATATTATAAATACGAAAATATGGATGGATATAGGCTACTTTTTTTCTCGGGAACGCAGGTGAAACTGCGGAGTCAGCTAGTTTCCTATAATTATGGAAAGAAATAGGGATATTGTATGTAATGGTAGATCATTGAAATAAAATACCCAATCTAAGAACATGAATAGATAGGTAGGTAATAGAATACGGTCGCAAAACTCTATAATGTCATTGTTTTAACTTTTTTGTCTGCGCACAGTTATATCGCGTTAGTATGTATGTCACAGGCCACATCACGACCACGAGGGCTCACCAAACAGCGGTTACCATAACTGCTCTGTGGGTATGTAATGATACCTAACTACGATAATAACAACCATAGTATAATAATGAACAGTATGTCATCACATACAAGAAACTTATAAAAATTAAATTAGCAATATGTATTTGCATATTTGTAATCACGTTCTCGAAAACAGCTCTAACGATTTCTATAAAAATTGCAATATAGGGTTTGATGGGGGCGAAATATCGATCTAGCTAGGTCTCATATCTGGGAACATTCGTTTTCTCATTTTCACCCGGGTAGAGCTCGGTCGCCCTACTTTGTTTTATATAGGCGCATTGGTATATTATCTATACGTACCATAAGTTCAGTTTTTTCGTTTTAAATGTCGTGGCGAAGGTTGAGGGTTCGAATCCTACAGTGAGCTTGAGCTTTCAGTGAAAGAAATCATCGTGAGTAAGCCTCAAGTAGGAAATCTATCACCAAGCACCTACTGAAGTGTACCGGCGGTTGCACTTGAGAGCCAGTTGCCTTCTATGCTTTATAAAGGTCGAAAACATATTGGCAATCTCCTTGATATTGCTATTATCCATAGGCGATGGTAGCTACATCTGCTTCTGCTAAAAAGACGACGTCTAAATAGTGACATTGTCAAAGACAAACCAGAGAGATTTCGATGGAGAAAATATATAAATACGAATCATGTACTACTGCCTGCAAGTTATCCCTATACTGTGACAACTCTTAACTGTAACATTTGCTGTTAGCTTAAACTTTGATGAAGATCTCAGACTAAGAGCTGAGATCGAGTTTGTTGATAGAATCAAACTTCAGGTGGGTAAGTAACAAGCAGTGCAATTTGTGACCGAGATAGAAACGATTATGAAATACCTACAATTGTTTTGGTGTATTTGTTGCGTCGAAATAAAAACTATGAATCGGAATTATAAAAAAAAAAAACTTAAGAAGCGGCGTCAAATGACAAAAACAATTCAAAAATCATAGAAAATTTTTAACTGGCGTCAAGATATCTTATAAAAAAAATACAGTTAAACCATTGACCAAGAATCGAACTCACGTACTCATGATTAACATTTCACGAATGCACTTAATAAACACACAGAACACGTCAGTTTTTGTTTCTACAGGTTGATTTGGTAAAAGTAAAGAACAGTAAAGAGGCCCATATAATCAGTTATAATGGTATATTAACAACACAGTTAACGATACTTCATTATACGACTTTAACACGTACAAGTCATTACTTACCCACATAGATATTAACAATAGATAGAGCCTAGCTATTGATATACTAGGTCACCCTAATAACTACATAGATAACCACATCGTAGATTTAACAAAGGCTGTATGGTTATCGTTGTTTGTTTTATTTTTAACTACATATTTTTCTAAAATTGAGTACCTAGTAATTTCTTTCATAATTCTATAAAATAAAATAAAATCGCTCGAAACATGATGAAAAGCCAGATCTAATAGACAGTTAAAAGAATTATTTAGAAATCGCTAGAATCGCAAATTAAGTGAAATTTAAACATTTGTTACAATATATTTAGTATGGACAAAAGATTTCGTTGCACCCGAAATAGAAAGCCTAGCCGGGGGCAAGGTCAGGACTCCTGCCAGTGGGTCACTGTGCTAATACTTACAATGAATAATAATCACATTACCTGTTCGGAAGTATCACCTTCCACTCCCACACATACTCGCACTGTCGAAGCAAACACATCCTGTACAGTGTCAAAAAAGATAAGACAGGATATAAGAAAAAAAAAATGCGAATATAAAACGCAGTACGCGCAGAAAAGTCAGTGATGTTATACAAAAGATTTTAAGTGAAAAAGGTGGTCATAAAAGAAACCATCAAAAGATAATAGAATCGTGAAATTTTCATCTTAATATGTAACGAATATCAGTATTGCGTATTAGCTCCTAAGCCTCAAGATTTCTCAATTGGCAGAAATAAAAAAAAGTGACAAGTGTTATTATTGATAACTGAAATCTAGCATGATTTACATTATAGTACTAGTGTTGTGCACACAACTGAGTTTAATACATACAGCCCCGGTACAACTGCAGTTGCTGCAACCATTTCAGAATTTGCTCCCGATGCAGCAACAAATGATAGCTTTGCAACAAATGCAACAGTTACAGACGATGAAGAGATTTCATGCAATGCAGTCTTCTGTAATGGCGTGAGTATGGAAGTTTTATAAATCGCCTAACTTACTTTTATTAGTAGGTACCTACTCACTACACATGGCGGTAAGGTAGGTATTGAATAAAGAATTAGTTTTTACTTGATATATGCCGGGTGGATGTTTTGAGATTTCATATTTTCGAAATCTATGCAAAGTTCTCAAGCTGAACAACTTTGACTATGAGACAAACTAGAAAATTGACGGACCGGTTGGCGTGGTTAGTAAGATATCCTATATCACGCCACAGGTCGTGGGTTTGATTCCCACTCAGGACAGACATGTGTGCATGAACATGTCTATTTGTCCCGAGTCTGGGTCTAATCTAATATATAAAAATCTCGTTTCACAGTTTTTGTTATCGAACTCCTCCGAAACGGCTTGACCTATGTTTATGATTTTTTTTGTGTACCTATATTTGGTAGGTCTGAGAATAGGTCGTAGGCTATTTTTTATACCGCTACGTGGGTGAAACCGCAGGGGACAGCTAGTAATCTATATAAGTATATATTTACAAAAAAAAAGTATAATATGTGGCTTCCATAGTACAAACTCTGCTTAGATTGGGGTCAGATGGCCGTGTATGAGGAATATCCCAGAATTAAAAAAAAGAACTAAAATCTCGTGTTTTAAAAAACACGCGATTTCGGAGTTAGTCCCATAATAACTTGTTAAAGACGAACCTAATAAATAACTATAAACCTATATTAGGTTATATGCCATCCCCGTAGGTAGGGGTCATATAATTAAGAACGCTTATTTAAAGGGAATATTTTTTCAAACTACCAAGTATAACTAAGTACATGTATTTTTTTATATTTATCGTGGTATCGCAAAACTTTTCCATACTAACGGTACATTCGTTGATACACATGATAGGCTAAAAAGTAAATAGAAAAGCTTTATACATTAGATCTGAATTCCTACTTACTGGCTGGTCACATAATTAAGAACGCTGAATATTTTTTTTTTTATTCAAATTTAAATAGAAAACACTCTTTGGCTCTGTGGTTTTCGTATAATTTTGGCGGCATTTAGTGCTGTAAAAGTCTTAAAAGTGATTGCTTCATATGAAAACAATGGGAAAAAATAAAAGTTGTGATCAATCTACAAGGGAAGTAATAATAAAACTTCGCGAGAAGAATTGGTCGTATAAAAAGATAGCCGACCATCTGCAATGCTCAAAATCGATGGTTTTCCACGCTGTGAAGCATTTTGCCACGTATCAAAGTACTTCAAATGTTCCGCGTGTACCTACCTAAACAGAGAAAGTCATCTTGTCGAGATGGTCGAAATATCGTTCGTTTGGCAAAACAATATCCTTTTAAAGAGTCTAATGAACTGAGAAAATAATATTTTGGTGAAAACAACCCTTCAGCAATCTCGGCACGCACTATTCGAAGGCGTTTGGTAGAAGAAAAGTTGCACGGAAGGATAGCAAGGAAGGTGCGCGTGTTGAAACGGTGCCATAGACAAGCCCGGCTTGCATTTGCAAGATGGTATGAAAACTGGACAGTAAGACAGTGGAAAAAAATCTTTTTTCTGACGAAAATAAACAGGGTATGTTCTGATAGAAAACGATATGTACGACGCCCTCCGAATAAAGCATTCTACCTTAGAAGATTTGTAGAAAGAAATAGTGATTTTATTCTATATTCGTAATCCCGTTTGCTCTATTCATATGGCTATTCCATAACATAACTAGTTACTTCTAAGAAGGAATACAAAACTACACATTACATGATTTAGGTAAAAAAAAAACTGGAACTTCAAATCGTTCTTAATTATATGACCACCACTGTATACACCCAGTAAAAACATAGGCATTTGACGAACGTCGTGGGTTCGAATCCTTCAACAAGTTTGTGTTTTGAAGGAAAACATCGCGAGGAATTATACAACGGTGGTATGGTGCCTAATTTATAGTACTCCCCTAGCCGACTACCACCCTCAAGTTGATAAACTATCTCCAAGTGTTTTCCAGCTGTTGCACTTGAGAGCCAAATGCCTTCTAGGCGTTGAAAAATTCGTCAAAACAGCCTGATATTGCGATATGGTAGCCACTTAACATCAAGTGAATAGCCTGCCTGTTTGCCAACCTTTAGTAGGTTGGCAAACAGGCAGGCTGTTAAATGTAATCTGAATACGACGGGCCGGTTGGCGTGGTTGGTAAGATACCCTATCTATCACGCCGCTGGTCGTGGGTTCGATTCCCACTCAGGACAAACATTTGTGTGCATGAACATGTCTGTTTGTCCTGAGTCTGGGTGTAATTATCTATATATGTATGTATTTACAAAAGAAAAGTAGTATATGTAGTATATCAGTTATCTGGCTTCCATAGTACAAGCTCCGCTTAGTTTGGGGTCAGATGGCCGTGTGTGAGGAATAATGTCCTAGAATAATGTCCCAGAATACATTTCTTGTTTTTGTTATATTTTTTTCGTGGCGTGTGCATGAATGAGACCTTCTACGCGTGGATCGTAAATAGAGGTATGTTAGGCTTTAAGCCCCACACAGTTAATAAAAGTGGCGTCAAATAAAAAAAAATAATATGTATTGGAAACTTCAAATCTCACACTTTAAAATAACGTAAAATATATTTCATTTATTGCTTTTCTGATGACTAAAAAAAAATATTTCTTTTCTGATTAATTCCACAAGAACACTGATTTTAGGGAGACTGGAGCCTTAACAATGGTATTTTTTCTTTGAGTGATCTCTGTTGATACATACTGGGTGATTTTTTTGTCCTAGAGGTGGAAGTACTCATCAATATGAACAACTTTTATTATGGGACCAACTGCGAAATCATGAAAAAATATCGGCTGTTCCATACAAAAGTCCAATACCTACTCGGCTAAAATCTATGAAGCAAGTGTTCTATTTTATGCGATATCTGAGTTGGTCTCATACTGAATGTTGTTGATATTGATGCATACTTCCACCCCTACAAGTATTGCCAACAACAAAAAAATCACAGTATAACAGTTTAGGCCCGTAATTTTGGTATGTAGTATAATTTATATTGTTGAAAGTAATACAGTGTAGTTTATATTTCTAGGAGTCTTGGATCAACTATAGCTTTCTTCATATAATAAGTTATTTATTTTATATATAATATAGTCCCTACGCTCTTCTGTAAGTCTACGCAGTTTCTTAGCAAGAAATTTGGCGAATAAATCAGATTCATCATCCTCTTCATTACTTTTTTGGGAATGGGTTTTCATTGAGGCCAGAGCTTGATCCATCTTTCTTTTTGCATTTTGAAACTCAAGTGGGTTACGAATCCTCCTTTTATATGAATTAAATCTCTGTTGCAAAAGTCTTTTTCTTAAAATTCTCTTTTGCGTAGGTATGACTTCCCGGGTAGATGTTTCACATTCATGTACTATTTCTTTATCATCTGTTTCTTCATTTTGATCATCTTGGTTATCCTTTTGACAATAATTCTAAAAAAGAAACATAATTATGTTATTTATATACATACCTACAGCAGGTATAAACAATTAGGTAGCCTAGATGTAGGCAGCAAAAACTATGAGGCATGCATTAATGGATCATGCAATATTTTATAATCAATACTATAGTTGGTAGTTTTACTTACATGATGTTCTACAGGTGATTCCTTTGCACTAGTACTTATTGAGCATTCATATCCAATTGTATCCAATATTTTGCTAGACAAATCCGTCAACTTAGAGACTGCAACAACACTGCCAGTCACAACTGATGTCCTCATTGCCTTCGCATTCTCTTCTCGAGCCCGCCTTTTAAGGTCCCTCCAAGTCTATAAAGGCGTAAAGAATTTGTGATACCTACATACATGTTTAGGTCAGAGAGTAGGTAGTCTTAGGTGCCTATATTTTTATTAGGTTAGTTGTTTATAACTTACAAATTTCCATTGCAAAATAGATTTGTCTGGCCCGTACTCTTTCAAAATTTGCTTTAATTTGAACCATTCGTCCTCGAGTTCGCTTAAGCCTAGCGGGCCCGTATAATCTCCTTTTGCGAATTGTGTATTGGAGGACATATAGTCCACCAACATTCGTATTTGAGCGACTGTGGCGCGTACCCTAAAACATTACAGAATCTAAGGAAATCCATACCAATAATCGATGTTTTAATTGGTCTAAATGTAACTTCTGCTTTAATTCAGAAATAAAAGTTTAATATCTTTGCTTACAGTCTTCTAGAAGTTTTTACTTGTGACATCCTTTAGTTTAGATTATGTTGAAATGATAGAAGAAATTCAACCACAAATTATAAAGTAATATGAATTCAACTTCACTTCTTATTATATAATTTTAAAAGGTCATTTTTCCACAATTCTGCCTTTTGTTGTTTACAAATTCTGTATTTTTTTCCGGTTGTCAGTTGACTTCTTGACAGTCTTGCTTGCTTGACAGATGTCAACTTTTTTTGATGGTGTTCTGATGAGGTTTTAGGTTTTCTCTTATTTAGGGAAGGCAAAAGGTTCTAGCCCATACAGCCTAGTCATTTATACTTCTTCTGTTTTAAATGAATATGTCTGAATTGTCTGATATATAGCTATTATGATGTAATAAGTAAATGAAGTACCTACGTAGAAGTCTAATGGCTGAACGATTTTAAGTTCATACTTGAATACCTATTTTAATACCAATATTCGAACACTGTGTGCGATCCATAGACATAACCGGTGTATAGTTATACTAAATACAATATTGAAGAGTTAATGAAAATCACGTATAGGAACTGATACAGTCCAACATTGAACCTAGAGTTCGCGTCACCAAAGAATTCCCGTATAATTAATGAAAATCAAAATTATTGCCGCTTGCTGAGCGCTTATAACCTATCTACACCTTTTTACTTATAATAATATATATATATAGA
Organism: Tetheella fluctuosa; assembly: GCA_951216915.1. NCBI lineage: Eukaryota > Metazoa > Arthropoda > Insecta > Lepidoptera > Drepanidae > Tetheella > Tetheella fluctuosa. Next base: position 11,999,864 of record OX578219.1, on the reverse strand, counting down.
TTTTCTTGCATTTATCCAATGGAAAAAAATACAAGAAAATCCGTCGTGGGCTGCCATTGCCATAATAATATATATCTGTTCTCGATTTCAATTTAAATATACCAGTAGGTATAAAAAAAGTTATTATGTGTCTCGTAGAGATACCTACAGCAATTTATATCAACTAAAGACTTCATTTATTTACGTAAGCAGGTACCCAACGCAATTTCAATTAGTCACATAAAACTCATAAACTCACTTTTATTTCAGGAATCCAACACGTCCTTTACTTATACTACTTCCTAATGCGCATGAAAGTAATACTCAAGCAAATACTAAAACAATATTCAACGATCGATATCAAAATCTAAACGAGAACGAACAAAAACAATCTGATGGGATTCATGGTGTCGAAGATGATGATTCAGATTCAATTATTATAGACGCTGAAGATACAATGAAAATCCAACCAAAGAGAGCCATACTGCTCGTCCCAAACAATGGTAGATTTTCCATTGGGGAATTCATATCAAGCATTCCATTTCTACCATTCGAAATTAACGTACCAGATTCTATATCCTGGATATACAATGGTATCGCTGGAATTATTGGAGGTATTGGTCAAAGATTACCTTTCCGACCCCAAAAGCCCACAGATCAAGATCAAGCTAATTTGAGGATAAATTTAGATCAAATTCAAAGGACCCAAAGTGGTTTACCATTTTTGATGATGCCGCTAGATGGGCCAATGTTCCCAATGCAAGTTTAAATAAAGGCAATACGTTTTTAATTTTATATTTTCTTTTATTTACTTCAGATGACTCTTACATAGGGTCATGTGACCTAGTGACGGTCACTCAATAGGGTCTGCTTTGTAGGTCATGGCTCCATCTATTTTCCTTCGATCATACTTATATTAAATTATTATTCAGACTCTCTCATTCCTTCATTCAGTTATTGAAGCTAAATCTACAAAGGAACCATAATAAAATTAATAATTAGAAATGCACAGTACTTTATTAATTAAAAAAGAGGAAATCATTATAAATTGCATAATCTGGCTATGGAATCTTAATAAACAATAACCTATATACTAACTAACGAAATGGTAACGTAACATATATTTTTATAAGCAAGACCGGGTTCAAGAGTTTAACCAAAAAGATACCTCGGCTGTTTTACATATATTTTCTTATTGATACAAACAAAAAAGTGCAATCAAAGAAATAATAACATATAAATAAATGAAATATAACAAAAAAACAATGATGTTACACTTTCAAACTCCGACCATGCCAAAAATATCGTTTCAAAATATATAAGTATATATAAATAAAAAATCATTATAATAACGAAACAAAGCAATACAATTATGATTATTATCAACAAAAACACAATAAATGACTCGCACACCATAGAGTGAACTGGGTACGTAAAAATAATGATAATGCCAGCTGTCATACCTATATGAATCGCAGATAATAGATAAAATCGTTAACCTAACCTACATCGCTAAAATGGCAACGTCAAATTAGGCTTCGACTACACTACACCGACGCAAATTTAAATAAAATTACGATTTTACACACCAAGTCACGTTTGTCAGCGTCGGTGTATGTAGTTCGTGCCTTACTCTAGATTCGAAAGTCTAATGGATAAATCTATGACACATTCAAACTTAATTTGGTGGCCAACATTTTCTTCGTCATAGAATTTTAATTTGTAGATAAACTATTATCATAGGCTTGTAATTAGTCGATGGGATCACCATGGAGACATACAAATGGACTCATTAAACTTTCGAATAGCTAAAGTCAACATAAAACTAATATCCTGATAACCATCTATGATTTCTACTCACTAAACATATCAGAAAGTGAAATCAAATAATGGTATCATTATAAAATTTATTTGGACCAAGAAAATGCTTTATGAGACCTTTCAAATGGCACATCTTCCACCAGATGACAGATTTGGTTAAAGTCGACGGAAGCCACTGGTTGAGTTAAGCTTGTTCCTGCTGTAGGTAACTTTTGTTATGAAGCAAATCCTTGGTCCAAAAATACTTTTAAAAACCATACGTAACTATTTATGATACAAACTTAAAGTTCTATCAAAGAGTATCATTTCCACTAAAGGATGACCTCTTAACCCCTCTGTCCAGTAAGGGATACAGTGTCCTGGTCAACTGGATATCCCGGGTTGATGCTACCAGGCTTAGCGTCGCTCTTGGCAACTATCACGGGGGTAAGGTATTTGTAACTGTAGAAGAAACCGCGAGGAGGACCCTGGGAAAAAAAAGTAAAAATTTAGGATGCAGGCTTTGATCATTCTTATATTTTATGGAACAAAATTTGCAAATCCCAACTCCACGCCACAGCAGTAATTTCTTGAAAGTGGATGTTATTGCAGTTTTGTTTTATATCTGTATTTGACCACAATCTCACCGTGGTAAGTGAAGATGTGGCTGAAGGTGGTGATCACGCAAAGCCTAGAAGGAACTGGCTCTCAAATCAACTGCTGGAACACACTGATATGTAACATGGTGGCATGTTTTCAACTTGAGGGTAGTACCGGCTAGAAGAGTACTACAAAGTATACCCTAGCTTTTCTCACGATGCTTTTCTTCACGGTCAAGCTCATTGTAAGATTCGAACCTACAACCTTAGTCACGGCATTCGACGTAACTACGTCGGTAGTTAATACTGAGCAATCATCGCCCTAAACCTATTTTAATCCAGAAGCTTTAATGAAATATTGCAAAGGTTTGAGAAATCAAATACTTACAGTAGGTTCAGGCTCTTCATATTTTCCCTGAACCTGAGGTGCTCCAGTGAAGACCTGCTGTCCAGACTGGTAGTTCTGGGGTTGGTTGAAGTAGGCCTTGCCCTCACGAGCTACTTGGGTGTCTGATGGTGCGGCAACCAAAACGCTTTGGGTTTCTGAAGCTTGGGGCTGGTAGTCGTATTTGGCAGCAAAGTAAGCTCCCCTGAAAGAATTATTTAAGTATTTAGTATATTATATATTTAAAACCTTTACAGCCTTACATTAAAGGTTTTAATCGGTTCGCTCGCGAATGGGACGCGCGTCCCAAAACTACCTACCAAAAAGATAGAATTCCAGGAATCGCGAGACAACTTATATAAAATTAAGTAAGATGGGGGAACTTACTGAGGATCAGGATTCTGAGCAGCAGCGGCGGCGGCTTCCTTCCAGGCCTTCTCGTGGGCAAGACGAGCTTCCCTTACATCAGGAGCCTCCTCTTGGGGCTTCAGCTCAACCTTGGGGATGTTGTCTTCTTGGTGGAAACCTTGGCTGTCAGCCCAGTAACGAACCTAGGAAAAATAATACAATGGAGTTCAGATTATTGCGTCGGCACACGTACAATTTTTTGTTATTAATTGTACTTTTACTTGTATTTTTATTTGAATTTTATGTCTCGTCTTTTGTCAAATATTTTATCGGAGATGTAAGGTATATATGTATGGTATGTATAAGGTGATCCAATGTTGGGTATTAGTAGATGATTCATCATCATCCCAATGAGGTATAATAATGGCTAAATAGTTGAAAAATTTGAAAAAGTGAAAATCCTTTGGTTTCTTTCCACTTATAATAAAAAAGTGAAATATAAGAAACTAGCTTATACCCGCGCCTCTGTCCGCATGGTAGTTTTTATATCTGATTTGTTTCACAAAACTGGTCACTGCGCAACTCCCTTTAGACTATAGTCACAACACAGTTTTACATAAAACCTTTCTCAAGAAACTAAAACAAGTAGGTAACTGTTAAGACCATATCAAAATTCTTGCAGTGGTTCTCGACTTATAAATAAGCACAATAACGAGCAAGGCAGAACGATATTGTGTATATCTTTATAACCTAACTAGCTTCCCCCCCGCGGTTTCACCCGCGTTCCCGAAGGATCTTGTGTATTTCCGAGATAAAAAGTAGCCTTCCTCGATAAATGGGCTATCTAACACTGAAAGAATTTTCCAAATCGAACCAGTAGTTCCTGAGATTAGCGCGTTCAAACAAACAAACAAGTTCTTCAGCTGTATAATATTAGTATAGATTTTAATATTAGTATAGATATATAAAAGTCCCGTGTCACGATGTTGGTCCGAAATGAACTCCGAAACTTAACATATTTTCTTTTTTCAAAATGTGTAATTTGATCCAACATAAAAGATAGGATAGTTTTTATCCCGATTATTTCCCTTTTTTATACTGGGAACGCGGGAGAAACCGCAGGGATCAGGTAGTAATATATAAGGACAAGGATAATCAATTACCTTGATCAATTCACTTTGTCCGGGAGCTTTATATTCGTATGAACCAGCAACATCGCCTGATCTCACACGATTCTCAACCTTCGATGATTCAGGAGTCTCGTAACCGTATACGTAGGCTCCTAGACCGTCTTGGCCGTGATATTGGGCTGAATTGTATACCTATAATATATATACAATATATAAACACAATAATTATTTGCACAACATAGCCTGGGAAGAAAATGTAGCAATGCTTATATGTTCACATTATTGCTCACTTTATCATACGCAGTATTAGAAATTACCTACAAATAGTATATCATCTGTGGCAGGAAATTACATAGATAACACTCGAATTCTGCATTTGAAGATGAAAAAATTAAAAACAAACAAAAAGTAGCTATTTACCTCCTCAACGTAGTCATCGGTGTTCTGGATCTCTTGTCCATTCTTCCAGTAGTGGCCAAGGGTGGGGCCTGCTTCCGCGGAACGAAACCTAGGGTCGTCGTACCGTACCTAATGGGGAAAACATGAATGAGTAGGTAAGTATTGAGGATCTCATTAAAAAAGTAACGCCGACAGACTGAATGAATGGAAAAAGGCAAAAGTTGGGCAAAAGTATTTATTTTATGATTATTGATTAATTTGATTTTTTTTAAATAAAAACTAAATGTCATAAACAATATCTTGCCAGTTCCTCTCAGTTCTCAGTTCCAAACTGATGGTAGCTTCAGTAGGTTCAACCTTCATAAGCGCCCTCATACGACGCGAGCGACGGTGGAGAATTTGAGGTAATTAGGTGATGGGACGGTCTCCCACTGAATCGTTGAGGTCGCTTGTGGAAATAAATAGGAGAGGCCTATTCATGGGCTGATTAAACGATAAATATAAAAAACTCATAGTAACTGAAACCCATATATTACCAAAGGCAAGATAGCAGTGCGTTCGGCCAATGTGGGTTGTGAGAATGGTGGGCTGTTCAGGTACTTCTGTGCTTCCTCTGGAGACAGGTCGATCTCGAATATGTTCGTGGGGTTCGGCACCGCCGTCGCTAGGACCAACTGCAAAAAGAAGATTGTATTAATAACCCATTAGAGAGGTAGGTAGAATTTTATTATCAGTTCTAAGTCTAAAATATTGCATTTTACCTAAACGTACAGTACTCTGAGTGTAAAGAATTGACGTATGTAAACGCTTACTATCGAGTTTGCGACATTTTGTATGGAGGAAATTAGTTCCAAGTGTATTCCGCGTGAGGCGCTGTGCCAACTCCTATAGAGAAATATCATAACGCAAACGTGATAGTAAGCGTTTACTAACGTCAATTCTTTACACTCAGTGTACAGTACCTACCCTGAGTGTAAAGAATTAACGCTTAATATCAAGTTTGCGTTTACTAAGAAGTATGGGAGAAATTAGTTCCATGAGTATTCCGCGAGAGGCGCTGCGCCAATTTCTTTAGAGAAATGTCGGAACTTACGAATCGTAGGTACCTATATAATTCAGTTACAACTGAGGCAAATTATAGCTTTGACTTTGAATTAAATTGTACATCAATAATAGATATCTCTTATTATAGTATTATAAAAACCCGTTTAAAATAACAACTGATTAATTTTTATCTTTCTTTCTTTCGTTAGTCTTTGGTGAATCTTTTATAATGAAAAACTTAAAAGCAATGGTTTCCACTTCTAACTGGCTATGTAACCGTCAGTGGAGGTTCAAGAGGTAGTGGTGATTCACCAACAAAAACCAAGAATTTCGAAAAGGATATTTTCACAGATTATATCATACATGATGAAACCTATCGGTTAATCATCAGTCACAGAGTAAATATAGAAGTTATAAAACCGCAATTTGACGTATAACCTTTAACATAATTCACCGAAGACTTGATCCTGGCACGAGTTATGACGTCACTATGCTAATATTTAAATTGACTGGTTTACGCCAACACGCCTATAGACACGTTTTCTAATAAAACTGACAAATAATATACATTTGAGTACGTTGTATATTCTAAGTATTCAGATATTAGAAGGACGTGGGTCTACTCTTCTCTTCATGCATTCTCCACGCTTGCATTTGTAGTAACATACGTTATTCATAGTTGCACTACAACGTAGGTAATGTTAGTGCCTGCGACATTGTGACGTATGATGCTTAATTAGCAATAAAATGTTGTATTATGATTGTTCAATCAAAAAATATCTCGTCATCATTATGTGTTTCATTTAACGACCGACCGACACGTTTTATACATAAAAATTGTGGTTAACAATAAAATTATTGAGATAGAAGTTATAGATTTGGGTAATTAATCCAATATTTAGAGGGAAAAGCCAAAAGTCTGTAATATACATGTCCGCCCGCCTATTTATCAACTTTATACCGGTTTATTTCTAAAATAAAAGATTTTAAAAACTTATTATTAAAGAATAATAATATAACGCGTTCCTCACAAATTAAAAAGTTTAGCATCGTTTATTAATTAACATAACTAGGTAAGAATAAACTTTATTTTTTTCCACTGTTTTAGGCAAATAAGAAACTTGAAATGTAAACTTTCAACTTGTCTCAGTTTTTGATAATAATAATATCCAGGTACATTCCTCACACACGGCCACCTGATTCCAAACTAAGCAGAGCTTGCACTATGGAAACCAGTTATCTAATAAACTAGGTACATACTACTAAATTTCGAAACCCACGACTTGTGGTAACAGTTAAGATCACCAACCAGTCAATTACTTAATATGTTATTTAAACTCCTAGCACTTTATCTTGTGCATATATTTTTTTCATATATATTGTTGAGTTGATTTGCTAAAGATTTGGCAAGGTGGAGAAAGCTTACCCTGGCAACACGATTTTAAGTTAAATATGATGGTTCATACAATCACGTTATATTATCATAAGCAATCATAGGTATCATATATTAAAAAAAAAAATAAAGGACCTACCAAGTTACGAACAACAACAATTCATGAAATACAACAATTTCAATATTATGACAACTCATCACATGTGTATTGTACGTGTCCATGGCACAAACTACTAAACAAGGTTACACATTATGAACATCTATTTATAACCACGTCGAAACATACAAAACCGATATAAAAGTGAAGGTGATAATATTTTTGCCGCTATATGAGGTGATACTTCACACGTCTATATCTAAAATTCATTAGCTAGTTAATGTGGAAGTGTGCCCAATCGGTTCATATCTCCAAAATTGGTTTGATAATCGGGGTTATTCAGACCTGCTCAGTTACGATCCCGATCGGGTAGACAAACCGATTGAGTAGTCTACTGAATAGGATAGCTCCTATTATCCCATTTCAGACTTTTATTTGGAATGAGGTACATGATCGCAGCAAATTATGTAATTCTTTGACTAACAAATCAAAAAACTAAATAAAATCCTCCATCTAATGGCAACCGAATGGGTCTGTCTAGTCTGTGACCAATTCTGTATTGGATTAGGTAAATATATATATACATAAAGGTCGAGCGAGAATACTTTCTAAAATCTGGGCATGGAGATCAAGTTTTGATACCCGGTTTTAATATCCTTGCTAATTGTTAGTCATTTGAATTTATCTGTTTTTATAGAAAAATATATCTTTTCATTCACACTAGCACACTAGTCCGCATAGCAACATAATAAGCAACCCTGTTAAGACATTCCAAAGACTTTACTAGGCTTGTCACCGAATGAGGTTGCCTCAGTCGTCGGCGAATAACCCAGACAATCAGCGCCGGCCCTAGCCTTTGATCAGCGTAGAGCGAGATCTTTCAACGCTCTATGGTTGACGATTTCACATCACATACCATATTGTATTTCAGTTTATGATAAATAAATAATAATTACGTTTTTTATATCAACTTTATTGCAAAAGTCAAAATTAGGTTTTTCAGTCGAAATTATTTTTCGCATTAGGCATTTTGACAGCCCATGGTATCTGGCACCTAGAGCGACAGGTCCTCTATCCCAGGGCGGCAGACAATCTACCTATTCCTTATCAATAGTATAAAATTATATAAGGTCCTAATAAATGAAGTACGGTCCTTTTGAGGGATAGGTCATAGGTATTCCGAAAATGATAAAATAAAAATATTCGGTCGTAATTTTAATGAAAAAAAAAAACCTGAAGTTGTACTTCATCACTACTAAGCATTAATTATAACATATATTTCATTTATTAGGATTTCATTTATATTTTTAAATTTTCAAGATATTATTGCCAATTCAATGTCATACTTTGTGTGTTGTTTTTTCGCCAAGGTTGACAAGTATGCAGTTCATTGAAGACCATGCAATATAATATATATAATCTCACATATAATGTTTACTGCCATAGACACGCTATACTCATAGTATACCACAAAGCTTACCTTTTACACGAAATATAAATATTTCCTCTCCATGATCTATACTTTCAGTGCATCTCGTCTCCTTACACACTTAATTAACGTATTTACTAAAACAATTATATTGTTTAAAAATATTTAATATTAACAATTTAAGAAACGTCAGTTAAACAGTTAACATTGTTTAACTGATGACTGGAGCGTAACAAAAGTTTTGAGTGCAACAAACACTACCTACCTAGCTCTATATTTTTTAACAACTCACTTTTAGACGTTATTATCGAAATGGAAATTATAATCAAGTTAAAACAAACCATTCAAATGGGTACGTACCTATTTAGGTAAGGCTAGTATTTACTAGGCCATATTTAGAAAAAGGAACATGAATAAAAAGAGTACTGAAACAGGGTGCTTCATTTCGCATTAATGAACTCTATACTTATGTCTATCTTTTAAAAGTTCCGAATTCAAAATAACATTCATCTTTTGGAACAATTCAATGTTACATGTCTTCTTCTCTTTTAATTTTAATGGCATCACACGCATTGTGTATTTTGCCAATGTCAAGTTATAATATAAAATTTTAATCCTAATTTTCAAATATAATTTGTCACGAAATCACGACTGTCGAAACAACACGTGGCAAGACTTTGGTGGTCCTAGTGAGGTCATACTTATAACTAGTTATTTCGGTAATCAGGTAATTTCCTTCCGTATTACTTTAAGCTAAAAGTGAAACTATATTTAAGACAATGAAGAATATGGAAGTATTGTTAGACTGCGGTAAAACTAAACACCGACATACATTTTGTGACCGATTGGAGACGCATCGCCTGAATGAATAATATTTGCATAATTTGTAATACAGGTTTCGAAGACGCACTTGGTCAAGCTACACGTTACAGCTCTGTCGTTGTGAGATTTATGGCAGACGAGGTGTAAATCCTTGAGGAATAGAAAATACCTAGACGTTTTAAGTCGTATCTTATTAAATTATCAAACGAAATTAATTTGATTACTTTTTTTTTAAGAATACAGAATTTCTGGCAGAACTTGTGCTATAAGGTAATGGGGGGTAGGTAAGAGTATTTTCAAAAATATGGTAGTCCAAATATCTCTCTCCAGCTCTACGGCATTTTTTTTTCAATATTGAAAAAGTTACTAAATATGACCTTCTTACTTTATGTAAGATATTAAACGTTGAGGGGTTGGTTTAATGCTCTAGGGTTGGGGGTTTTAAATAATTTTAATTAATTAATCATGTTTGTTAGTTCTATTCAAATAAATATAAAGCTACCTAGGTGTTTATTAATGAGGAAAAAATATAAACTTCGAAACATAGATCTCCGCAATTCAAACATAAAAAATATAAGTTCTTGAATTAACAGACAATGATTATCTCTCACGTTGACCACAGATATTTAATTATAGGAAAATAATATTTATTCATCAACAATCATTTGCGAAATATTATCATCTTATTAGCTAACATCATTGACCTGAAGTGATGACTTGCCTTCGTGACTGATTTAATCATCATTGTGAGACAGCATCAATCTATAAGTGGTTTATTAAATTATTCATAAGCAAAAACGGATTATGGATGAGTCCAGACATCAATTTAGATGGTTTCGCTTGATTATCCCTCTATTTGAAATTCATAGTTTTTTAACCCACTGTTTAAAATGCAATAACACGCTTTTTTGGTACAGGTCGTTCATGAGGTTAAGGTCGCGATTTGTTATACCTATATAAACTAGCTATCCCACGCAGTTTCTTCCGATTTCCCAGGAAAAGTATCCTTTGGCAATCTCCGTGGTCCAATCGTTTTGGTAGTTTATCCGTGAAAACGTAACAAATAGTTAAACACTGATTTTCGCTTTTATTATTATTATATTAATTATTTGTAAGAAAAAAATATACAAGGTGGGAATGGTCAATCTTAAAAAGTATCTAAGTACTAATGTCATAGTCAAAGTCAAAGCCATTTATTCAGTTAAGGCCCTAGGAGGGCTAAAGAAGGTCGAATTTACTGAAGTTACCACCGCACCGGTTTGGATGTCAGCCTTCAGCTGAGAAGAACCGGCAAGAAACTCAGCAAGGATTTATTTTTTACTAATTTCCGCCCCGGGGTTTCACCCGTGTTCCCGTGGGATCTTATGTTTTCCCGGGATAAAAAGTAAAAGCCTATGTGCTATTCCAGACTATAATCTATCTCTGTGCCAAATTTCATCCAGATCCGTTCAGCCGTTCTGGCGTGAAAGAGTAACAAACATCCATCCATCCATACTTACAAACTTTCGCATTTATAATATAGTAGTAGGATTATCTGACAAAATTGCACAATAATTATTGATACGACAAAAAATTACAAAAGATTTATAGTACAATTTTTTTGTAATTAGTAATCATAGATCGTAACCTGAACGTAATATGAACTAACATAAAACAAAAATGTTAAATTAATCCAGTATCACATTACAATATTTGCGTGCCTACATATTATTCTAAAACAAATTGTGACTTCATCGGACTTGAATGAGTCAATTTTTCTACAATATTCGAGTATTTCCCCTTCATAGATGACTTCACAATACTGTTAATTAACTAATCTGTCAAGATCCTCATTCATTATGATGTAAAGTGTAAAATAAATCTTAAACTGATATCACTCTATAGAAAGTTACCTACATGAAAATTATGTCATGGTTGTAAATGTATGACTATATCGCTTCACACACGGCGAAGATAGGATATTTTTTTATGAGACATTGCTATACCAGTGAAAGAGAAGGAAAGTGAAGGTAAAGTTCGTTTCACCAAGCCCACCTCTATCACAATAGAAATAAGATCGATTTATTTCATTAATTCCACGGGACTTCTTTGGTGAAACGAACTCTAGGGTCTCTAGGTAGTTGCTTCTCTTTTCCTAGTATAATGCTGTCTCATTGATCTCGAGATATATTATAGTACCTATCTGCACCATGTGTAATGCGCTTAAAAATAATATAAATTATTGGGTTTTTCTACAATCAAAAACCTTCTAGTATTTTTATTAAACATGAGTGGATATCGTTTTAAATATAGAATAAAATTATATCGTCAAGCTGTCAACTTGATTTATTTAAATTAAATACCTCATAGTAATAATCTTGGATGAATGACCCAAACTAATAAAAGATCATAGCTCAGTGGTATTGACGATGAATACCCTAACATAGGTCGTAGTTTCCAATATTACGGAGTAGAACTTCTTGAGCGAAGAAAAACATCGTGAGGAAACCATTTAACAATGATAGGGGTACTACACCGGTGTGTTCCGACAGCTGCACTTGTGAGCCAGTTTCTTCTAGGCTGTATGTGACCACCACCTTCGGCCACAACATGACATACCATAGTGAAATTGAAGACAAAAATTCCGAATAGAAAATAAAACTAAATTGTATTTCATCTGGCGACATCCGAGATTTTGTAAAAACGTAGTAAGAAGTATTGTAAGAGTAAAGTAAAGCCAATCAACACTATGCTAAGTATATCTACAAACTTAATACATAATACAATGCAAATTTATAAATAAGTATACTTTAAGAAAATATTCCATGAAACTACGGATAAAAAATATATTTAATTGCAATGTTAAGAAGTGTTTACGCTAAAAACACCTGCTTATACGTAGCAGTTTAATCGTAGACTTTAGGTATACCTACATAAATTCCTAGAAACGATCGCGATCGGCATAGATTTACATGTAGCTACTACGCGTAGTAACCAAAGATTTACCCATTCTAATATTGTACCTAAAACGTGGTGAAACACGTGCTTTGTGCAAAGAATAATTTATTGATGCTTTAAAAGAAAGGTCAAAACATACGATTATAGCTAATGGAATGATTCGGATGCGATATTTATCCTACGGTGTATTAACAAAAACAAAAAAAAATACGCAATTGTTTTTTTATCGATTGCTTCTCACAATACAAAATGCTAATTTATATGAACCCGTGTCGCTTCTGCCATATTATTATGATGTTTGCCTCAAACTGACCTCACACAAAGTCAATGTTTGTTTGTATGTCTGTATGTAATTACAGAATATACCCGCAAAGGTCAGAAGGAAGCCTCATTAGATCCGCATATCGTAATTCAATCCACATTAACATTAACATAATCTATTTAGATCTTGTAATCTTTAAAATCTTTTTTTTGTAATGGATGTATAATTGACGATTATATTCTTTTGATTTGTTGTGGCCTTGCGCATTCTAAACTGATTTAAAATATCTTTATGGCAACACCATAATGTTTAATAAAATATCAAATGGTATTGCGGTAGATCCATTCCAGAACAAAATGAGAGTCAGGCGGGACGAGTTGGTATGACATCTGAAATAATATCTTATTTTGTCTATGCCTATAGGAGTGAAATGTATTTTTTGCTGCCTGTTATTACCTAACATGTAGGGGGAAAGTGAAACCTATTGTTAGCCTATTGTGAGACTTAGGGCCGATTTTTCAATCGCTGGAAAAACCTCAGATAAGCTATTCCTCTGATAAGTCCAAACAAAAACTGTTCTAATTTCAAATAAACGGCCGGATACTGTTTATCTGGCCATCGAAAAATCAGGCCTAAATATAATAATGCTAATAGCCAGTCTTGACATGTTACCAGTAAGAAAAAAAAAACGCATAGGTTTTGAAAACATGCCATCTCGAAATTTGGGTAATAGGACCATTTTTGACCACTATGTACTTTATAGGATCTCTTCTTTTATCAACATTATCGAAATAAATTATATAAGTAATTAGATCTATGATGTACAAAACTCGTTTTAATGAAATCGATGATTTGCGAAAGAAAACAGACAATGTTGTGTATTTTTGTATCAGCCAGCATCCGCTTGGACACGTAGGTACCATATCACATTTGGGAACCTTTGTCGACCTTTTGATCCTCGTCGTGCAATAAAAAGATGCTCATAGTATTATACCTAGACTTTTTTTATTCCTACAAAGTTAGAGTCCAAAAAAAACTTACCAAAATTCACCTTCGACCTACCAAAATTAATTGTTATGATTTTACTTAAATATTATAGACATTCATTTTATTTTGCTTTTGTTAATGTAGATAAGCACTCATAATGTCTAGATGTAGAATAGAATATTGATAATTATGTAGGTGATTGCATCGACAAAAGAGATACACTGGTCTTACCTAATATTAATGAAATATTACAAGAATTCTCGAGAGCTTCGGGAACTGGTTTGAAGAGCCATTGCCATGAACTTGAACGTGACTACGACGGTACTACGATACAACTGAATAGTTGGGCTATGAAAATAGCGACGTAATCAGAAACAATAAATTAATGATCACTGACAAGGTAAAATAAAATAAATAATAGCGCTGTCGAATCATCGTAAAATCAAACTTATTTTTAGAGTCATAAATATAAATTGTCGCTAATTTCAACCACTAAAATAATATTCTTTAATAGCTAGAAGATATCTCTGTATACAAAATATTCGTTGTCTGGATTACGCATATTTAAATTTAATAAATCGATTTCAGAGGAATATACAAAAATTAGAAACGTAATTTATTATCTCGTAGATATTTTAATAGGTAAAACTTATTGGTCACGAATTTTATATAATAATACATTTGCAGACGTAATGGCCCCAAATTGATCTAAAATTTGACCTTCCATAGTATTTTAAATTCTACGTACAAACCGCTATTTTAGAACGAACGGTTTGCAATGCGCGTGCGACTGTCACGTTACAGGCCGCACCCAAATCTTGCGAATTCTTGTATAAACATTCTTATACACTGCCACACTTCTCGACCTTAGTATCTACCTACTTATATTAGATGATAATTTTACCAGTACACATTCTTTTAAAAGCAAAATTTCATAATCTGTGGTGGAATCATTGAGACATAATTCCTAAGAAGAATTTTCAGGCAGTTCCCTTATTTCCAACGGCAAAGACTCTATGAAACATAAAAGAATTCTTAGTATCCATTGCAATATAACACCCATCAACCCTTCAAGGTTCACTCGGAGGTGAGCAGGAACAAGTCAAGACAATAAATTGAAGCCACTGATGAATATGGATGAAATACCGTGACGAATAATGAAACGCATTTCACTATACATCATTTTAATTGAATAAATGTCTTATGTCTCGATCAATTACGTTGGTATTCATTTGTACAAAAGGTGTTATTATTTTTTTTATCATCTTGAGCAATGGGCATTTTGACATTATTCATATGTAACTTGTAATACCTATTAAAAATAAGTAATGTGATTGTTTTCTAAGAAAGGATCACTATACTTAATTAATTTTACTTGAAATCTTAATAATCTGAATAGAACGTAGCATAACTAGTACGATCAAATTGCACTTTCTCTAAACCCATAAGTCTTGACTGGCTACCAACTTATTGAAAAAGTGACAAGCAGCATTTTGTGATCCATTTCAATTAAAGAAAAATCTACAACCTATAATAATACGATATTTCTAAAAGATCGTTGAGGAAATAAAATAAAGATGATAAACATAATTATTATTAAAAGATGCGTAATAAAAAAAAACTAATGTTATTATTATACTTGATAGAAGCAACAGATTTTTTACTCAAGTTTGATAACAATTTAAAACTTTATTTTCTACGCAGCACGGTTGATTGATGGATATATTATTGTAATACAATAATGTGTGTTTTTTGATAGAATCGTGTTTCGACACGGCTGTAATTTACCATGCTTATTGTAATTTTAGAAGTGCAAAAAATATCGTCTTTTGATGTATGTTTATGATCTATGTTTTATATTTTATATAAGAAAAAAAAATCTCTTTGCAATATTGTTTGGTAAATGTTTCTAATATAGACACGTTGGTTCAATAGTTTTTTTTTTATATTGTATATATAGATTGGCCAGGACAAAATAAACTTCGTCAATATAATGCCTTATGCCTATATCTTAGTAAATTGAAAAAAAAAATGTTTCATCTACGTAGGTACGTAACTTAACGTTGAGACAAAGTGATATATAATAATAAACTATAAAAACATTGTACTCGAGTACATTTTTAAACCACCCAATTAAAGCTTTTAAAGTATCCATACATAATAAATTAAAAATCCTTATAAGGCCACATGAACAATTACAAGAGGTGTAAAAGAAAGGATGTAACTCGGAAAATATAAAAAACAAAAACAAAAACGTTTATTATCTCGTTAACTTGATGGGAGCCTGTTCGTCTTCAAGGCGTTTGTTTTGTTTCAAAAATAATCGGAGATCATAAAAACAACAATAAAATATATATATTTTTTTGTAATAATAAAACATGTTTTTGAAATAAACACTGTAGTTTATATGCAGGATCATTAAAATATTAACAAAACAAAATGAACAGGATATAACCCTTTGATAATCGAGAAAATCATTTTACAACTTATATACAAAACTTTTTTTCGTAGACCTGTATTTCGTAGTAATCGTAGACCGTCTACAACTGACACCTACAATTTATTTTTATTTATGGTAAATGTCAATTTTATCATGAACAGACTTGTCAAAAATGTCAGCCATCAGTACAAAATTATTGTGAAAAATTATAAACTATAAGTTAAATTCTGCATTTGTACACGTACGTATATTTTTATAACTATATTCTATTTAATTAAATAAACTAAATTCATAGACAATCTTACGAGGCTCTAATGTTGTAGGTGTCTCACATACAAGTGTTTTGAAGAGTTTCAAATAGGCTTTTTTACTAAATCCTTGCGCAGGACATAGGCTTTTCGATATACATTTTATTTTTAATAAGAGCAACAAGCCGTTACACTTTTTTTAATGTCATCAAAGTGCAAAGAAGCAACAAAGTGATCCTCATGATGTTTTCCTTCACCGAAAGCTCGAGCTCAATGTAGGAATTGAATACATCGACGCGGCATCCGACGTCCCAACCACTGAGCTATCGTCGCCTTAAACTTTTTGAACAACTTAATTTTAAACATCATCAGACATAGTTTCATTAATTTAAAATTTAATTTTTACCCGACTGCCACAGAAGGAGGTTCATGTTTTTACTTATGTTTTTCTCACTACACGTCTTCTATATAATTACTAGTATTTTAGCTATACTACATCAAAGTACCTGAGTTGATACACTAACCACTAACGAATGGATAAAATAAAGAAATTCTTGCAAAGTTCAAAACGATACCTACCTACTATCTCAATAATATTCTTTCATTATGAAATTACCGAATCAAATTAGTTACTTATTGTACACACGTGTTTGTAATGTAATTATACAACTCATACATACATAGTTGAATTAAATATTAGTATAAAATACTAACGAATCGTATAAACTGGAAGTTATTACAATAAAACTTATCATAGTACCACGTGTGTAACATAATGGGACTCGTGAGTACTAATGCCGCAAAACAGACAGATCGGGCGTGACACGCATAGTTCAGGAGACATGCATCGGGCGTACTTCAGTAACAAATTGTATGAAAGTGTCGTAGCGAAATACAGGCATCGGATAATGTGTCACGTCCGATGCATGTAACGCTTCCCCTGTCTTTCATGCGGCTAAGTTTGAATAAACGGCTAAAAAGATTTATATAATTCCTTTTGAAAAACTAGTTAACATCTTTTGTTTTCAACAAATTGTTTCATGTTTATAAAATTGATCTATTAAACGAGATCGTCTCTATTTTATATTGTACATTTTTTATTTTATTTGTTTATGTTAAGCAATGACTAGACAGCTCTAAATAGGATAAAATAAAGTTGCTATCCGTCTCTGTCTGTTTCTCCGCTTACTTCTTTTAAACCACACAACGGATTTTGATACGGTTTTCATTCACTAATAGAAAAAGCGATAAACGAGAAAGGTTTGTGTATATAAATTGCACCCGTTGCAAAGCCAGGGTGGGTCGCTAATAATAAAATAAATAAGTTTAAATTATAAATAGCTATTCAGTTTCCTTACCTAGCATCTGTAAATAAAGCTGAATTCATAAATCTCGAAAATATTTCCTTATCTTTCAATTATTTTTATTAGCTATAAAATTTCATATAAAACTTTAAAACAATACTGCATTCGTCTAAAATAAAGATGTGTTTTAATTACATCGCAGTAATAATATATTTTTGCTGAAAACTGCGCTGTTGTAACGTATAAAAAGCAAATAATTCCATCTATTTAACCTTATTAACGACCAACACCTTCAATCAAAAAATCTACTTACCGCGGCAAAAAACGTAACGTAACGCAGCATTTTTCTTTAACACTAGAATACTCTCACGCAAGACAAAACTTAATCTTACGATGCGCCAGCGCATCTCCTATATACCGACTCAGCCTCCAATGACGTCACTCCCCCCGCCCTACCCCGTGAACTCCCCCCCAAACTTGTTCTAAGACTCATCTTCACGACTCCTGACCTTCATTTTATATACACCGTCGATTATTCACGCGGTTTCCAGTTGCTTCCACATACGGCCGGCAATGGACAGCGGTTGAGATTTCGCTGGAAAAAAGGTGCACTATTTGCTTAGCATATAATCATATTTATGTATGTATGTAATGTATGTTTGTACGTCAATGTCAGTTTGTCTACGTTAAGTCTGCTACAATTGTTTTAGATTTTTTGTTGTTGTAGTAATATTAACAACAATATGAGTACAGGAAACGGAAACATCTTTATGGATCATTTGGAATTCAATACCAATTAGTATAAAGACGTTAAGGTAGGAACATACAATTCCTGATCAAAAAAGAATAAGGCTAGTTATAAGACAATCAGTCAAAACAACACCGTTTAGATGCTTTTTAACCGACTTTTTTCCCAGTAAGTTCTTTGATAACTAATCTTGAAAATTAGGTATTGTTTCGATGTACAAGTTATGATTACATTTTATTCACAGGACAGACATCAAAACAAAATCAGATTCTTAAAAACAGGGTAAATGTGGTAACATAAAGTCAGGTAGGTACGACTTTTTTTTAGGATATCCGTTTTAGGAGATCCTCATGGAAACCCAATTTAAATCCCTTTAATTAAAGCTTCATGCATGAAATAAACAAAAAAATAACTGATTCTTCAAATACAAATTAATAATTAATTTGAGCTGTTTATGATTTATGTTACGATTTTATTTTAATTTTGGTTTAATTTGAGTAATTTTCTTTTTTTTGTTTGCTTAAAAAAAATAATAACTATGTCAGTAATTATTTGTGTATGTTGTGGTTGCCTGTAATTGGATGAGCACCAAGCAAAAAAGTTGTGTAAAGTTAGTCATAAGTATAATATGTGTGTATCATCTGTAGGCAATCCTTAAATAAAAAAATAAAAAAAAATATTTTAAAAAAATATTAAATTGAAATTAACTTTTCGGTGCCTAGTCACTAGGTTTTTGTAATTATATTTTACTTTAAACAACACGTCAAATTAAAACATGACATCATAATTGCGCACCATTAAAATATTTAACTTGAAAATATTAACAACCTTTGGCTCCTGGTCATTTATTTTTGAATACCCTAAATGGGTAGGAAGCGAATGACAATTTAGGGCAGAGGTTCTCAATCTTTAATGGTTTTTAAACAGGGGGTTACAAATAGGGGGCGAAGGATAATCAAGGGGCAATAAATAAATTAATCAGAAGCAACTTGAACAGGGTTTTAATTAAGTAGATCAAAACAGAATTATTTTTCTGCTCTGTCTAATGTTTTCGACATAGCAAACGATTGAAAATATTTTCATTGATGACACCAGCATGTAACTGCGCAGTGACTTGTTGAAAGCAATATACAGTCTTCGCAAGCGAAAAGCTTTGCATCAAACTGCGTATAAACTACATAATATATACATAGAAATAGTCAGACATGACATTTATTCAGTAGAATAATATTAACTTAAGTAACTAAGTAATGTGATTATTACGTATAATGTTTGGAATGACTCCATTACAATAAATAAATTAAATACAATACAGATTCCCACGGTAAGAAAAAATGAAGATCCTTAATTGATAAATAATATTACTAGAATTAATTAGAATCATATAATAAACTTGCTTCCCCCCCGCGGTTTTACCCGCGTTCCCGAGGGATCTTGTGTTTTCCCGGTATAAAAAGTAGCCTATAGCCTTCCTCGATAAATGGGCTATCCAAAACTGAAAGAATTTTTCAAACAAATAAACACAGACAAACAAACTCTTCAGCTTAATAATAATAGTATAGATAATACTAGTGGTCGCCCGTGGTCAAAATTCGACCATAATTAAACAAAAGAGTATATTAAGAACGTAAAGAAAATCACTTCACTCATTAGGTATACGAAGTTTGTCTTTGCCACGTTATCGACAAAGCATAGAGATGTCACGACTAACAGTGGTGATAAACGTATGGTTGCGTGTGTGTAATATTTTTTTTATAAATTTTATTCATTTCTAATGCATATTATATAAAAAAATATTAGCTTTCAGTACTCCTTCTCCATAATTTCATACTCCTCCGTAAATAGTATTTTCATAAAAAAGTGTAAGTTGCAAACAAAGTTTTTGCTTCACGTTATTATTTTATTCAAAAATACTTACGCAAAGTACTGTGAAGGTTTGAATAAGACACGATCGATATAAATAAAGAGCATTATTTTTTTCATAATCCCGCGCTTTTCTGCATAGCATGTCCAAATTTTTTTGGCTTTTTGCCAGGACTTTTGTCCTCCATATTATTATGCAAGTAAAACAGAATTACCGTGTATTCACCCGTTAAGTTTGTGATCCAAACAACGTATTTGATACGTATGAAACTAAAATAACACTAACCTAATGTGATCTTGATTTATTACGGTATAGTCCTTAAACGGATTTTTTTAAGGTTGGACATGAAACATACGTTGGGTACGTGCTAATTTTATATCATAACACTAACCTAACTTGTTTAAACTTGAAAAAAGATTGATAATGTTTTTCATTGGTTTTATTGACCTTTTATTTTAGATTCTACATAAAATCCTGCTACGAGTATTTTATTAGCGTAGCGTTTATTTAAAAGCTGTATATGGCAGTTTATTTAAAATTGGGACGGTTTTTGTATAGACTTATCACAAGAAAGCTAATCCGTGATTTATACGCTAAAGTGAATTGTTTATTTGTTTGCCCTTCCTTCATTCATAACTGAGCAAGGAATTTATTTAATTTTGGATAAAATAATGACTGTCAGGGTGAAGAAGGAATGTTTTTATTATAGGAACACGGGTGAAGCTAGTGTTTCAATAATTAGCCTATATGGAAGAACTAGCTTACCGCCCCGCGGTTTCACCCGCGAACCCCTATTTTACCCCCTTAGGGGTGGAATTTTCAAAAATCCTTTGTTAGCGGATGCCTACATCGTAATAACTATCTGTATGCCAAATGTTAACCCGATCCGTCCAGTGGCTTGAGCTGTGCGTGCAGTGCTTGATAGATCAGTCAGTCGGTCACCTTTTCCTTTTATATATACATACATACAAAGAAGAAAATGTACAATGAATGTATAAAGGCTAAAAATTTTGCTTATTAACTTTGCCATAAAGTATAATACCGTAGTATTATGCAATACGCAAGTCATCAAAAGCTTCAAAAGGATTTTGCAAAATGTCATTTCACAAGAGAAAAGATTCAAGTTATTAAACTGCCAGTGATGAAAAACTGACGTTATTCTTTAACGTTTTTTTGTTATTATATCAAGGGCATCGAGAAAAGTTTGAGAAACACGAATGTTGAGTCCTCCATAAATAGCATTCAATATTTTCCAGGGTGCAAACAAAAGGAAAATTAATCCGAAATAAATTACAGAAAACAGGCTTTTTTTAGTACCTCTACTTAAAAATAAAACATTGGCGAGTAAAGGAACGATTTGAATTAAAAACATGGTCGTTTTATAAGTATCGTGGACTTAACCATGAGCAATAAAAACAAACAAGTGTATTTTTTATCTATTTTTTATTATGACGATGCTGTGACGTAGGTAACACAGTTCAGAGTTAAAAATAGAGTTATAAGTAAAAGTTACGTTTTTTGTTCTATCATAATGCTTATTTATTGCCACATGTTGACGATGGTATGTAAGCTCATAAAGCCTTAAAGGGAAAAAGGGCTATTCTGTAAGAAGGATATATAAATAAGAAACAAAGAAAATCAAGGTGCGTAAGTTCGTTCTTATGGTAAACTTAATATATTTGAAAAAAAAAACACATACTAGACTCGAAATTCCGAACGTCAAAACTCATACACTCATGAGCGTACGATAATGCTTCTTAATTCTTTTAAAAAATATAATTTAGTTGATCTTTTTAATCTTATCAATATCTAGTATACTTACATATACCTACTAGTAAGTATAGACTATAAAATACTCAACATAGCCTCTCTTGAACTGGGAAATGAAGCTCGATCAATAACATTAGCGGAGGCTTCACTTCTATTTGTGGAAAACAATAGACTTCAATTGATATCAAGTTTATTGCGAAGTGTGGATACGCTACACTGCATGTACTCCATATATTCTTTCTACAGGGTTGTCAACCGATAGTTAATCTTAAGCATGTACAATAAAGCTTAATTATCTTTAATTTAGATTTTTAAAGTCGAGGATTCAAATTCTAATCTAACTAAGCACGTAAATAGATTTGGTGAATAGGTAGATAGTTAATTCACTTCTACCGTAAACTATTCAGTTACCTATGTCACTTGTTGTTTTTTTCTGTTTATGCGATAAGTTTAACTCGTAATTTAGATCTAGAATGGCGTACACTAGAATTAACAAATTGTTACGATATATTTTTCATACTTTATTGTTCAACTAGTTTTTCCGCGCGGTTTCACCCGCGTTCCCGAGGGATCTTATGTTTTCCCGGAAAAAAACTACTACTAAAAAAGCTTACAGCCTTCCTCGATAAATGGGCTATCCAACACCGAAAGAATTTTTCAAATCGAACCAGTAGTTCCTGAGATTAGCGCGTTCAAACAAACTAACTCTTCAGCTTTATAATATTAGTATGTGTATATCGTCCCGTTTTATGAATGTAATAAAAAAACCTGACGTTACGTTGCTTCCTTTCCTGTTCCTTTTTATTCTTTGCGTTTAACTGCAAGCCATGAAAAAACAACAGCTTCAACTGAAAGCCATGCCTTTAAGGTTACACAAACACAAAAATAGTCGTGTAGTAGGTATTAATAATCGAACAGTCCAGCAAAGGTCTTTCCTTCTCCACCTACGAAACCTGAAAGAATACCTTATTAAATTGAGAACGCAACAAAGATTGGTGACATCCGACATTAATCTGATCCTCGAGAACTAACCCTACTCTGCATCGATAGCTAAATGGATTATGGACCACCCACCATTGCGTGTGACTTCATAAATAATGCGAAACGAAGAGCACTCCTATTTCATCTCAGGCAGCCGTTGTAGAAAAAAATAAAAAATAAATGCATGCAAATGTTATTCCATGACTTGACTCACATTACTATTCCATGGCGATAGGATTATTATATCTGTTTGGCTCATGACTAAAGTTCAAGGTTGCTGTCAAAGATCATCATGCCCGTGTCAAGCTACGGAAACGATGACCGTTTACTACAATGACGTTGTAAGTAGACTAGATTAGCGTTGCCATTTCGTATATGCCTGCAGGCATATCTATTGGTATTAATATAATAAAACTGAAGAGATTTTTCATTTGTTTGTTTGAAAGCGCTAATCTCGGGAACTACCAGTCGGACTTGAAAAATCTTTTTGCATTTGATAGCCCAATTTTTGAAGAAGGTAGGGAATGCGGGTGAAACCGCGGGGAACAGCTAGTCTGTCATAGTTCCCAGCTTGACGTCAAGTGTCCCTGTCTCATTTTAGCGTAGTTTCACGGTAGAAGAAACGAGACACACATGGTTTTTAAAGCTACGTCTTTTGAACTCGCATGTGGTGACGTTTGTTTGTAAGACGCTGCTACTATAGTATTTGTAAGCTCACTGGTATTCTACAACATAGACAATAAATTGGAAAGTATAAGTATTATAACTTGTTTGTTATTGAAGATAACTTATCTACGGACGTTTTGTAGGAATGCGAACTCTGTCTAAAGACACTTGTAAAATTTTAAAACAAAGCAGAGAACATCAATCGAATCCATCGGCCATTTTGTCTTCCTTGAACTCATTTGAACAAGTATGATTCAAAACTAATCTTATTACGATCGCAGATTTTTTTGCTTCGATCATTAATAAAGGATTCTCACATTTAATCCTCCATAATTCGATAGTATAGGTAATTTATTATTTATAATTGCTGCTAGGAAATAATTTCAAGATCCGCCTCACTTGTAGTGTGGAATGCCATTTTTAAAACAAAAGATAGGATATTTAATAGGCTTTGGGCATCCCGGAACCGGGTAAAATAATCTTCGACATATAAAAGAGAATTTATAAATGCCAGTATAGGTATTTAGTCAGCCAGCCAATTATTAATAACTAGTTATTGTGACACACAGATTGGATATCATACGTCGAAAGTAGGTATATATATTATATACTTATGCTCGTAAAGTCGATAGAATTCACAATGCATAGACAATATCCCATTTTTTTGCGATAAACATGTTTATTATAACGTTCAAATCACGAAAACAAAAAAAGTATCTGTTTCATACGTTCAATACCTATTCTATACTAAAATATATGAAGCAGCCATATATAGGTATAAGCCAGTTCCTTCTAGCTTCCGGCTTTGTTACCACTTTGCTTACCACCTCCGGCCACATCATCACTTACCATAGTGAGATTGTGGTCAAAAACAAGCCTATACAAAGAAATAAAAAAAAACTATTTCCACGATTAGCAAAGATAGTCCTATTGTGAAATTTGTTCATATTAACCCACCCCTGAAAGTAATGACAACAATTATAAAACCATCCTGTAGACAGTAATAGTTTACTAGTTTTCTATAATTAATGGATTTGTCAGACTAAATGGGTTTTTGAAAATGTAACAAGAAGCTAAATTCACGGTAAAAATTAAAGGTCACTTGATTTAATGATATTAATCGCAAACCAATGACTAATAAATAAATTCCGATTAATTCATTATTTTGTGCAAAATTCGTGCATAATCAGTTGACAGTTACTGTTGATGACTTTATTATTTCCTCAAATGACACAGTTAATTTGAAAATCATAGCAACCTATGACAAATTTTCTTACCTACCAATACTTATATTTAACGAGCGACCCGCCCCGGCTTTGCATGTAAAGCACGTGTTCCAGAATCTACAAATACTTTCGTTGAATTCAAAACGAGTTCTAACCGATGTTAGAACACGTTTAATCTGTCCCCTGTCTGTAAAATAACGATTTATTTTATATTTTTCAGTGCAAACCCATTTTGACGTCGTTTTTGGTTTTTGTTAAAAGTTTTATACTATTTAGACATTCCGTATCTGTAATTATTATGTTTTAGTATCAATTAGTTGAAATTAGGTCAGCTCTCATAGTTTTTCTTCCATGCCGAGTTCACCCTAAATTTCAACCTACTTATGTATTGTTCGTATTAAACTCGTAGGCTTTATTATCGATCGTAGTAGGAAGTTATTTATCACCAATCTATGTAAGTGCTTATACTTTAACATTTTTGAATATGACTACAAACAACTTTAGTATAAATATATTCAATCTTCCTAAATAAATACTACATCCGTAAAATAACAACAAAATCCAAATAACTCATTCACGATTCGGAATAATGTTCTCGATGCAATTTGAACGTTTCCGGGTTATTTAGAGATTTTATCGAACCAACCAGTATGGTATTGGCAATTATCTTATCAGTTACTAGATTAGCTGTTTACGACACCAACGCAATGTCACTTTGTATATGCCTGTAGGCATATCTGCCATAGTTCCCAGCTTGACGTTAAGTATCCATGTCTCCTTTTGACGTAATTAGTTTGACGGTGGAAGAAACGAGACTAACATGGTTTTCAAGTTTATGTCTTTTGAACTCGCAAGTTGCTACGCATTTCTGACAAATGTTTTCAAGGCGTTGCTACTCTAGTATTGGGAAGCTCACTGGGTATTGGTATGATACCCTTGTTCACAGAATGATATCCCGGGGCTATGAGTGTGATCGTGGCGGGATGTTGCATCACGCTTTGGTATGAGAATAACATGTGTGTTTCCTTATAAGTTTTGTATCTAACATTTTTATTTATCAATGATGTATTGAACTGTAGCGGGTGCATAAAAGTAGATTTGAAAAAAGTAAGTACCTAGATAAAAATAATACGTACAAATGTATCTATAAATTATTAAGATTTTATTTGAGATAAATCTATACTAATATTATAAAGCTGAAGAGTTTGTTTGAACGCGCTACTCTCAGGAACTATGTTTCGATTTGAAAAAATATTTCAGTGTTGGATAGCCCATTTATTGAGGAAGGCTATAGGCTACTTTTTATCCCGGGAAAACACAAGATCCCTCGGGAACGCGGGTGAAACCGCGGGGCGGAAGCTAGTATCCTATAAAAATCAATGTCTGTTTGTTTGTCTATCTCTAACGTATGCGCTCCTATAGGTACCTACCATTCATCTGATAGCAATGAAACTTTGATGTATTGTTGTAAAATTACCGAATGACCTTACGTACTTGATTTTCGATATGAAAGCCCGAAAATGAGTTGATATCGACGGATGACCAGTCAAGTAATAATGTTGTGATTATTCTGTATTTTTTTTCATTTATCTGCAGGTAGGTATATTATAATATAGTATTTACTACTAAAGGACTCTATACTTTGTTCGTATGTTTTAGGATTCAAAATGGGCGGAGCACATTCAGCTCGAGCAACTCACTTCCAACGTCCTGCAACTGAGCCCATATCTGACGAAGAGGACGAGCAACACATTAGCATCTCCAACAAAATGGTAGGTAAAAGAACCCTAAAGCACCCTTGTTTATATGAAATACGGAGGTCCAACAACAACTGTTAAGGAAGAAATATCAACTATTCACAAGAAATATAAGACTGTACTACATTAACCTAGGTTGCCTAGATTGTATTATTTTCCTTTGTTTTACATTTTCTAACCAGTATCCTAAACTAGTAGGTGAATACCGTTCTCCTCCCGAATCTAACAATCCTTATTAGCAATGGTCTTTTTTGGAGGAAAATCATATATATATGTATTATTTAGAGAGCACTGGACATTTCTGGGTTGATAATGAAATTATGGGTACCTCTTATTTATTCATATATCAGTTACATACTGAAAATAATTGGCTAAGCTCCTTCATAAGCTTAGGCTGTCAGTCAAACAGACACTGAACAGTTTCGTAAAATTCACTCTTGATCTACCTACTTTATCGCAAACCCTAAAATTTCAAGCACTAGCAGGTGTATAGCAGTAGAATGAGTCATTTTGAACCTCAGCTCAGTTGGTGAGCTGTTATTGTCTCAACGGTCGACATTCTTGTCACGTTTTGTGTAAAAACTGTATACCGTCTGTCGTCTCCACTTTCGAACGAAGGCGAGGTAAATAAGTCGACGGGTTCTTGAGGAAAACTGAAAACGGTGCAGGTGTGGCAAATGAGTTAGGCAGACTAATATGTAGGTACTACGGCTGAGGATAATAATTACCATACTGTGGCAATTTTATTATTTGGCGAAAAATTTTGTATTTTTATTTTTAAAAAATTCCATGGTAATAACATTTTGGAATTTGTCAAACGCGACGGCTTGAAAATGAGGATTCTTTAGAAATACGCTTATTTTAAAATATTACTTATACCTACCTAGGTGGAAAAAATCTACCGGCTTCTTTAGGCTGGTTCTATAGCAGGCGGGTTATTCAAAAACAAATAGCCTATGATCTGTTACGTCAGGTGGAGCGTCTAGTAGAGGACGCGACCTTGGCGGGAGGGGCGGCAGCAGTGGTCACGGTGAATGCCACTCCTCGTGGCGACCACAAAGACAAGGTTTTCATGGAGAAGCTCAAGTCCTTGGATGAGAACCACTCTGAGAGATGCAGGTAACTTTACTCAGCTCGCTTGCCCCGGGAGATCCTGGCTAACTCACACAGACCTCTTGTAGTCAATACTCAATATATTTTTTTGTACCTACTCTATTTATTATTTTATTTATATAATATGGGTGTGGTGTGACTGAGGGGATTTCGGAATAAGATGTGAGGAAGATGATGACTCCTAGAGTGATAGACCAATGAAAGAACAGGGCAAGTTAATGTACCTCTAATTATCTGCTAACTAGTTTTTTAGGGTTCCGTACCTCAAAAGGAAAAAAGGAACCTTTAGAGAATAATTTCGTTGTCCGTCTGTCAGTCTATCCAGATTATCTTTTGGGACTACATATTAACCTTCAAGTTTGTACGGAACCCTCGGTGCGCGAGGCCGAATCGCCCTTGATCGGTTTTTTATTCAATTCAATTTCGATCCTATTCAAGTCAAAGCCATTTATTCAGTTTAGGCCCTAGAAGGGCACTTATGAACGTCAAAGCTACTGAAGTTACCACCGATTCGGAATTTGTCTTCAACTGCGAAGATTATTTGAGACATCGTTTTATTTTCCTGTAGAATATTTATTTCCACAAAGATTTACCAAGAATTGCTATGACAGACCAACTGATTCATTCCTTGGATCTAAATAAAAAGGACCTACCTATAGTATTGAGCGTCTCGAAGTTATTGCTTACGTACACCCTTTGAATGAGTATAGCTGTAGGTAGTAGGGACATAGATCATTCTTGTTTTGAATTTTTATTGCTGATTTTTGAACATCTTGAGTCTGTAGCGGATCTAGGGAGGGGGGGCTAAGGGGCTCAAGCCCCCCCCCCCCCCCCGCTCCCCAAAAGCTTCGGGGCCCACTCCTGTAAAAATACCTATAAAAATAACCTTTTGAATACTTACATGTTTTTTTTTAGAATAATAGACTGTATTGTCACCAGCACAAAAGTGTGTGCAAAATTTCAGCTCAATTGGTTTGGGTGAAACTGATTTAATATTCAGTTGCAAGATTCGACCCACACATACTAATACAAACTTGTAAAAAGAAAGCTACCTACAGAAATACACATAATATGCCTACTTTTAACTACTTACTTATATTATTTACAACAAAAATAATATCTCTTTGCATACATCCCACAATAAAATATTTTAACTAGCCCCGTGGTTTTACCCGCGATCCCGAGAAAAAACGTAGCTATTGTCCTTCTCTATACTTATAGTAGGTGTAGGTACTATACTTATCCATATATATTATCGGTATATATACATTCGGTATTGTCTCCAAACTTTTACCTAAGCGTGAAACGGTAACAGTCAGAGTTACATTCGAGTTATATAGGTACATAACTAGTACCTATGGATGTACAAACCTGGTTCTACAGTTTTATTATATGTTAGATAGCTAATTCCCCAGATAAACAATACATACCCTATCGTCTAGATCAGTAGCGGATCCAGGGGGGAGTGTGCTAAAGGGCTCAAGCCCAAAAGTATCCGAATCCATCCCTGACAAATTTCAAATTAATCTTGATATTATCCTACTACCCTACCCTCAGCTGGGTCAAGCCCCTCCCAAACCAAAATCCTGGATCCGTCACTGGTCTAGATTCTACTAAATTCAATTCGCTTATAATTTCAGGTTAACAGTAGAAGATATAAACGCAATAGCGGCGCGCGTGGACATCAGAACAGCGAACATGCTGAGCGTGGATCCAGTGTGCGCTGACTGCAAGGAGCGGGTCATACAGTGCTACAACGACACAGATAACACCAGCGAGTTTGTCAAGTGCTGGGATACTGTTGGTAAGTTACGTACTGTGGTCATTATGTACAATTATTTTTGTAAGATTAGACAAAAAAAAATATACCTGATTACAAAATTATTAAATGCTAAAATAACCGGACTTCTATTCCCATAAGGGCTGTCAATCTCATATCTTTTCTCTTACTCTCTCAGCAATTTTACGATCTATGACGTAATCTTGATTTGTCATACTCTCCGAAGCACCCTGGCAAGAACGTATTACTGCCATTTTTCCCGCAAAAGGCGCCACTGTGTTAAAACTTAGGAAACAAATGACGCGATTAAATTCAACGACAAGATGAAACTAATGTCACATAAATAGAAGCACGCCATTGGACACGTTGTATTTCGGTGGCGCCATCTACGTTTAACTTTGCGTAAGCAACCCCTATAGGAAGCCAATCGGCACCTACTACTTAAACTGTATGATGATGTAATGTATGGACGTCCACTACTGGACATAGGCTTTTCCGAAAACTTGCCTCAACTTCCTATCCTCCACTTACCGCATCCAAAACTGTGTAAATAAATCTAAGGACTCCAGTTTGTC
The DNA here is from genome assembly GCA_951216915.1 of Tetheella fluctuosa. NCBI lineage: Eukaryota > Metazoa > Arthropoda > Insecta > Lepidoptera > Drepanidae > Tetheella > Tetheella fluctuosa. The sequence continues at coordinate 11,969,781 of OX578219.1, read as the reverse complement.
CGTAGATAAACTAAAAACCCAAAATGTATTTGATGGTTATCAAGTTCCAGCTCGTTACACAGTCGCTGAAGCCACATCAATCTAAACAGGTGATTTCACAAAGTGCGTCCAAGACGCGGCGACGAGCCGGCTGCGCGCGCGCACGCAGAAGGAAGCGCGCGAGTATGCGCGTCGCACGCGGCACGTGGCGCACGCCAGGGAGCACGCCTTGAAGGACCTGGGCCCGCGGCCGGTGGCTGAAGGCGCTCCTTCCTAATCCTACGTCTGCCCTCTGTGGGCCTAAAACTGCACCACATGTGATAAAAAAATAACAAACTCTTTATACAAAGAGCAAACACCTGGTGTGTTCCGACAGCTGAATTTGAGAGTAGTTATGTTACTTAATAGGCTTTGTATTCCACCTTCGGCCTCACCATCACTTACCACGGTGTGCATTGTGGTCCAACATAAACACAGACCTATCCAAAGTCGAAAAATTATAATAACAATGCTCATTTTGGAATTTTTTGTAAGACATATAAAGTACCTTTTACAGTGCAGTAGTTACTACCTCCAACCGACGCTCCCGCTTACTTAAATTTTTATCTTAAAAATCCTACTAATATTATAAATGTGAAATTTTGGATGTATGGATGTTTGTGACTCAATCACGCATAAACGGCTGAATAGATTTTGATGAAACTTGGAACATAGATAGATCATACCTTGAAATAACATATAGGGTAGGTACTTTTTATCCCGGGAAGTCATAAGATCCTTCGGGAACGCGGGTAAAACCGCGGAGCGGAAGCTTGTAAGCAATAATGCATACGAAGCCATTTGCAGTCAACTTCGTATCATTTTGTCAGTTCGATCTATCTAATCCATAACTATAGTCAGACCGCAAGAGCTGTGCCGTGCCTAGATTTGGGTGCTTGAGACGTGGTGTGAGGGGGCATGGGGGAGGTAATCAACCTACGATAGAGCCACGCTGATATCAAGAAAATCTTTTCGATCCTGTAATCGTCCATCTTTTATAGACTTTCATTTATTTTTAAGATTACATAATTATTTGTATGTAAATTAAGTCTGGTGACAACTTTTGTACAAATTTTAAAATTAAATAAAACAAATGTTCCTATATAATCTTTTATTTAACTTTTGATTGTACTTTTTTCTTTTGCTTATTAATTAAAAGACACTTTCTTCTTTACATCATCAACATTTGATCTACTCCTAGTTTGTGGTACTTTTGGCATAGTAATCTCATCTTTATTGCTATCAGTATTAGTCTCAGTCTTGTTTGTAGGTGAGATGGATAGTTTAGCTCGGTTTGCAGTAAGAAGAGCATTTTTTCGACGCAATTCTCTTATTTGAGCAGCGCTTGCTAGTTGTGCCGCGCCTTGGGATAATACTTCTGCTCTGAGTTGATCGCATTCGGACCTGAAATGTTTCAATAATCTAGAGCTGTTTTTATACTATAGTTGTAGTGAAAGATAATATTTCTAGCACTACAAAAGTATATTTTTTTGAGAAGCCTAGAAGGTATCTGGCTGTCATGTGCAGCTGCCAGAACACATTAATTTGAGTTTGTAGAGGGATTTCAAACTTCATTGTCAAAGTCAGCCAAGTTTTCCACACAATATTGACATTCACTGAAACTCATTGTAGGATTCAAAACTCTTTTTTAACGTGAACACTTGCAGCCCTATGCACAGTTTCATGCAGCAATCCTTCAGTTCCTACCTCTTTTATACAGCTAATGTACTCACTTCAAATGATCCATAACGCCTGGAAGCCAGCCATGAGCGGTTGGCTCACAATGTTTGCCGAACCAGCGCGCCAACTCACGCCTTTGTCGCTCGCATACCTCTTCCAATTGCGTTATACGCTCTTCATAGCTCTCTGTAAGATTTGTGGAAAATAATTTACCAAGGTCTTATGTAAAATACTTTATAGTGGACATTATTAGTAGGCATGCACCAAAGGTATGACTTCAAATCAATTTGTGCAATTAAATAATTTTATTTTCTATTTTCAATGATTTTATCGCCACCTATCGGCAACTGAGGCAATTAGACATTACTTTTCGTACTCATGTCACAATAGATGGCGCATTAACAGCTTATATAGGTTTTTTTTATTAAAATTATGAATGCTGGTCAATCACACCATAAAGGCATAACTTACTGCAGTAAAATGTCGTAGCTTTGGATAGGCTTGTGTTAGATTACAAACTCAATATGATAAGCACACAAAGCCTGGGAACTGTACAGCAAAGCTGCTGGTAAACACTGTACTTGGCAACAGATGTTTAACTTGAGAGTGGTAGAACCATGTTCTACAGGGGAAGCATTGGAGGTAAACATGACAAAAGGCTGCTATAGCCCAGATTAACTTCCCATCTTTCCAAATAAATGTGACGCTTACCAATCAGTTCTCTATCATAATGTGCTGATGCTCCAGCCTGCTGCTCCCAGATTGTCTGTTTCTCGTGCAAGAGGGCATCCAATTCTGCTTGTTTATTTGCTAGGTCTCTACGTAACTGAAACATGAGAGTAGTTTGTTGATAAAACAATCAACTTTGCTCCATCATCACCATCAATATTATCAGCTTATCAGCATCCCATTCTCACTGCCATAGCTCTCTTACGAATAAGAGAGACAAAGAAAATGTGGGCCCAGTTATGATTGTACTTAGCATGCCATTGAATTCAACATCTCATGCTACTTTTGTAAAGTCAAGTGAGAATTAGTTTATTAAAACCATCATGAAAAGAAGGAAATTAATTAATTATACATATAGGCCTCTGGCCATAACGGATAAAGAAGGGACCCAGCCATAAAGGATGTTGACAAAACCAAAGATGTAGCTCTTTTAATTAATTAACAAGTTACCAATCATTTTATTTACCCTAGAGTTGGTTTGCTTCATATGTATTAGATTTTTTGCCATTTCCTGTCTTTTGTCCTCCACTTCAGCAAATATGGAATTGCCTTTTGCAGCTGTGAAATAAATAGATATAAATCCAATACTAGGATAACAGTAGATTAATAAAATTATAATAGTTTGTATAGAAATTATAGAGGTAAACAATAATCTTCCATACCAACAAATTATTATTTTACCTTTGACATTTTTTAAATTATTGCTCTGAAAAGTATGTAAGTGTATAAAAGCATGGTACCAATTAGTCTCACCATGTGGCTGAAGATCCTGTGAATCATTATACTGATGTAACATAGCTCTTGCCTCAGCTAACTCAGCCAGCGCTGTTGCTTCTCTATCAGCCACTGCCCTCATTTCTTCCCTTCGCAATTCTACAGCTGCCCTCATTTCACCCATTTCTGACACCAGCTCATCAGCTTTATAGCGCCAAGATGCAATTTCTACACGAGCTTCTTCGAGCGCTGCTTTCGCTAAGGCCGCATCTGATAACGCGGACGTAACTGCCGCGCGCGCTTCATCCAGCTCTGAATTGTCACGCTCTGGACTTTCATGTGCTTTGAACACCTGTTCCTCTTTCAAATTACGTATGAGAGTCTCCAACTTTTTAATTTCGTTCGCGTGGCGTTCGGCAGTTTCTGAACGTTCTTCACGCAGCATGGATATTTCCTCTTGCAGTGATGAGATGCGAGAGTTGATCTCACATATTCGGCGCTCCTCATCTGCTTGATGAACCTCTAGTTCAGCGTTTAGATGACTCTGAACATCCAAAGCAGTTTGATAACTTCGTCTTGTGTCGTGGAGCTCCTGCTTTGTAGCTTCATAGTTGCTGGATAAGTTATCGTATTGTTTCTTCAATAAATAATAACGTTCGTTTAGTTCACCATTTGTCATTTCTTCTATCTCCGTGCAGTTAGTTGTTTTATTACTTATCGTAGAATAATCCATGATATTTTAATATTTTTCACAATGTCAACAATAAAACGAACTTTTGAATTCAAAATCAAATCAAAACTGGTGGAACTGGAAACAGCACAACAAAATAGTGACAGTGACAGGACGACCAAAGAGAATACTAGACGACAGTTGACAGATAGTTGACCCAAAATTGTCAATGATTGAGGTTGGCTGACATTGGAATGTATCGATACGTTTGGGTATCGAATGCATTTTTATCGATACTAATACTTGTATTCTCAACACAATTTAAAGAATTGATTTAGTACAAAATAAATACTTATAAATATTTATTACTATAATCTACAGGAGCAGCTGGTAACTTCAGTAGTTTTATACGTTCATATGTGGCCTCCTACCTGGAGCCTAAAATTAAAAAAACCGGCCAAGTGCGAGTCGAACTCGCGCGAGGGTTCCGTACAAACTTTGTCCATCGTTCGTCCATCACGGAAAATGCACAATTTTATTTATTTACCTTATTTTAGGTTGGTGCCAATTAAGCTAGACCTCTAAATTGTATGAGCGCCCATACAACTCAGAGGTCTTTAATAATTGGCGCCTCTATGTATGTATGGGGACAACCTTTAATTTTAAACTTTTTTTATTTTCTGGAATTTTCTTTATTTGTGCTGTAAGACCTTGCTTTTTGTCAAATTTCGTGAGTCTAGGTCAACGGGAACTACCATATAGGTTGCACCCAAATAAAAGGGCACAAAATTGCGTTTGTTGTAGCCCCCCTTAAATATTTATTTTATTTTGTATTTAGTATTTGCTGTTATAGCGGCAACAGAAATACATAATTTGTGAAAATTTCAACTGTCTAGCTATCGCGGTTCTTGAGATACAGCCTGGTGACAGGCGGACAGACGCCAGACGGACAGACAGCGAAGACTTAGTAATAGGGTCCCGTTTTTACCCTTTTGATGGAACCCTAAAAAACTATCATTCATTTTTAGCATAGGACTTTAGCAGAATTTGTTAGTTTCTCGCCTAAGTGAGGCAAGATCTATAATTTGAAGTTGGTCACACTGCAGTTCAAACTTCAAAAATTTCAGTTAAAGAAAGGCTGGCAGGAAAGAGGCGGATCGGATCGGAGGAGTAGGGATGGGCAAATGGATAAAATATATCGATATATATCGTATCAATATTTTTCAAATGTATCGATATATATTTTCAAAAAACATCGATATTTCGATATTTTTTAAGGAGGGGTTACCTATATGTTAAGCTCTGCCAAAAATTAGATATTAAAAAATGAAAATACATATCTGGCATACTTATTCATAAAGCGTACATATTATATTGATTTAACATTAACCCTCATTGAAACCAGTTTTCGTCTGATATAGATATTTCTATTTTCTATCTATAGTACTGCGTACAGTACACAGTGACACCAACTAAACCAGCAGACTGTCAGTCACTGTCAGACGTCAGTCAGTATCCTGTGGTTGTCATATTTGGCTCCTCAGGTTGGCTTCACTGCACAGACCACAAACGGGTTATAGTCTATAGATATTTTTTTATTTATGATATTTATATTCGAATATCGGTTTTGATATCCAAAAATAAATATAACCTTGTCTATCAACAGCAGCGAGGGCTTTGAGGATGTTTTCTATATATCATAGTTTGTATTTTTTACTTTAATTGTAAATATGTAAATAAAATTAATGACTAATAAAAGAATGACGAGTGAATATATATTCAGTTCACGCCCCATAACTTTAAAATAAATATCGAAAATCGATATATCGAAAAAAATAAAAATCACCGATATATAGCAATTATTTTCTGATAAAATATCGATATTTTGATATACCGATTTTTGCCCAAGCCTACGGAGGAGTGAACCGAGTGAAGTGATAGGAAAATTATTATACCATTTTTATTTCTGCTGTGTACAAAACTTGTGATTAAACAACAGAAACAATGTCCTCGTCCTCTCCGCCACCAACTAAACCCCCACGGGGTGTGAAGCAAGGAAAAGAAACGGTTTGTTTTTATAGTTACTTACTACCTACAGGGTTGTTATGCCAAATGTTAGTTTAGAAAATAAGTATATAATCAGCAATAATAGGATAGTTAACAGAACCAGTCTCCATCAATGGACTATTATGATGAAGACTTTGTTCTCTATCAACTAATAGCACCAATCTCTAGTCTATATGCGCATACAAATGCATGGGAATGCTTGCTCCCACCTTTAATATATAATAGTAATCTAGGCTCCCACCCCTCTGTATCACTCAATTAGCCATTATTGCATAAACATGCATTTTATATCCGTACTTCCTAATTCTTAAAAGAGACTGAATGTCAAAATACGATGGAATGCATATTAAAATGCAGAATGTAAAGCCATCCTTAGACATATTCTAGTTTTTTACACAAGAATATTAATTTTATTAATGGGTGAAAGTCGGAAAATCATATGTAATGGTTTTTTTTTTAAAATAGGTATCTACAAATAATATACCTTTTGTATTGAGATTTCCAAGATCCTTCTAAAATTTACATAAAACTACTGACACTTATATTGTGTGTAGTGCACATTTCTAAATTCTAAAGTTATGTATCCAAATAACTTTTTTCCAACAGAGTGGCCTGTTAATGTCAGTCATTCGCACCCTATCAGCGAGTGAAACAAATGAACAGCGAGAGAAAGAGAGAGCTAAACTTGAGAAGGAGTACAAGAAGAGTGATGCCAGGCTTGATGAGCTGGTTGCTATTCATGCTCAGGAGATTATGGATGTCATGCAGGTTAATTAAAATAAAACTTTATGCTTCAAAATATTTTATTTTTAGTGAACATCATCATCTCAGCCGCAAGACATCCACTGCTGTGAACAGATTCCAAGACATTCAAATGTCCATTTACTTTGTATAGGACTGTGTTTGACCACAATCTCATTATGGAAAATGATGATGTGGCCGATGGGGGTAAGCACACAAACCCTAAAACAGTTGTTCTTAACCATTGGTCTGTGGACCACTAGGGGCCCTAGAAGCTTCCGAAATGACCCACAAGTCATCCGAAAAATTAATACTATTAGCTTTGAATTTTATTTATAGATAGAACAACCCTTTATTCATTAACATTTACTGTATATTACCTTCAAACAGTTGGTGGTCCATGGCAAGACAGATAATTTATCAAATGGTCCCTTATCACTAAAAGGTTAAAAACCACTGCCCTGAGTGTGTTAGCCAGGTGGGTAATACAAAATACCCTATCACTGTGCTGTTTTAATATTATTTCATTGTTTCACAGAAATTTAGCAGTGTTGGTACATCACTAACAGTATGGGGTCAGCACTGCGATGCGGCAGTTGCCCGACTAGCAGCATGTCGTGGTCTGTTGCGACTCAGACGGGATGATCTGCGACGCTTATGGGCTGATTCCCGCACTCATCATTACGCTTTGCAGATGCTTACTGACATGTGAGTGATTTTAGGATGTCAAGATGTAGTATAGAGGACTCGTAATGTATGTGTAATGATGTTTTTTTTAAACTATTGTATAGCTTTTATCGCGGGCTTCGGGGTTTGAGCGCGGCGACCGAATCAAGAAATTTTGATAAAAAAAAAACCGTATCGAAAAAACCTAACACCTCCCACACACACATATGTGTGTGTATGCTGTTTGTGAGAAGGTATATAGATATATAGGTATCTATTAATATAAAAAAAAACTGCCTATATAAAAAATAAATAAAATTGTATAAGTTGATAAAAAAATGCTATGCAATAGCTTTACCGCGGTAGTCTTCGAGTGCCACACGTATTTTTTTAATTAGAATATAACATAGTTGTTGTTGTTGTGTGCGTCAGCGAGCGCGTAGTTGTGAGCGCCCGCAGCACGCACGCGCACACGTCGGCGGGCCGGCCGCTGGCCGCCGCGCACACGCTGCGCGCCGCCGCGCTCACCGCGCACACCACGCTCTCGCACGTGCACGCGCTCAACTCTACCCGGCTGCATCTACAGGTCAACATCTAACTACCATCCATCCTACCACTAACATATCATACAAGGTGGATATCACGGTCGATCATTTAATTTAAACTCTATCAATTCAAATTCATTAAAGCACAATAGCAGAATCGAAAACAATTTTAATCGGTTGGCTCGAGAATGGGACGCGCGTTCCAAAACTAGCTACAAAAAAAAACAGGAATCGCGAGTCAACTTATTAAACCTAAACAATTTTTTTTTTACGAATTTCTAAATATCTTCGGAATGTGTAAGAGGAGCATGGAGAGGAGGCGCGACCGTGAGCGCTTTCTTCGTCTCGCTTTCTTCATGAGTAAAATCGATAAAACTAAAATTAATTACTGTGGCTAAACTACTCTATTGATTTCAATTATTTTTTGTAGACGGTTTAAAAACAACGTGAAATAGCTCTGGTTTCATTTAATAATTGACTGCTTTCTCCACCTTGTTAACCATGGCATCATATCCATCATTCTTATTTTAAATGCAAAAGTGCTCGGAAAATGTTTTTTTCGGCCATAATATATTTATAACCTGCTAGCTATCCTCCGCGTTCCCGAGGGATCTTATGTATTCACGCAATAATAAGTACCCTATTTGTTATGTCATATATTTATATGCCAAGTTTCATTCAAATTCATTCGCCGTTTATGCGTGATCGAATCACAAACACATAAACTTTCATAACACACAAACATTATTTTATAATATTAGTAGGTTTATGGTAATTCAAACTATACAAAGTTACCTTACCAAACCATAATCTACATTTACAGGCAAAAAAATGTGAGTTAGTGGAAGTGATAGTGCGTCGTATAAGTGAGGCCGTGTACCGCGGGGAGCGGACGCCGCTCACGCGCCGAGTGTCGGCGCGGCGGCGGACCGCTCTGCTGCTAGCTGGTAACTCTACTTTTTATCCTATTAGGTACACTTGCACATCAATTTCTTCGCGATAAGGGGCTTAAAACCTAATCACAATAACTCTCACAGTAGCATCCACTAGTTGCTTTAATAGTATAGTATTAAAATAGAAAAAAAAGTATTCAAAAAAAAATACATTTTTCGATAAAATAAATAGCATAAAAATTTACCTCAAATAAAACAACCTTTATGCACCGTACGTGCCGCACCTTGTCAAAGGACGCCGTCGCAAAATCAAAGCGGTCGCCGTGCCGCGCGCCGCCCGACAAAGATCATTAACGGTCTAGTACTTCTCAGCTGATGTCTTTACGCAGATACAGGTTGATTGCAAAGTAAGAATCCTAAAAAGCTGTCTGCAGTCTAAAATATTGGTCTTTTGATTGTTTTTTTTTTGCATATGTTTTTTAGAATAGGGTATAGAATACACAGAATGATTTATTGTGATTAGATCGTCGCCACCCTGTATACTGGGTGATTTTGTTATCACTGGCAATACTTGCAAGGGTGGAAGTACTCATCAAAATGAACAACTTTTATTATGGGACTAACTGTGAAATCATGAAAAAATTATCAGCTGTTCCATACAAAAGTTCAATACCTACTCGACCAAAATGTATGAAGCAACCATATTATTTTACGCGATATCAGAGTAAGCCCTATAGTAAAAGTTGTTCACATTGATGAGTACTTCCACCCCTGCAAGTATTGCCAGTGATAACAAAATCACCCTGTATATGCCTGTGGGCTGCATGTCGCCAATGTGTTGCCGACCTTTATAGAGCCTAGAAGGCAAATGGCTCTCAAATTGTATAACTTTTGCCTCGCGGTTTTACCCGCTTTTCGAAGGATCTGAAGTTTTCCTGGTGTTTTATTTCAACGTATAATCAAAAATGTGCCAAATTTTAGAAATCCGCACAAAAAAACATAATATGGTATTTACTAAGTAATGGTATTTGCATAATGTAATAAAGTATAATTTAACTTCAGAACTAACAAAAAGCGAGGAAGTAACAGATGCGTACCTACAAGACATAACGCCAGAGTTCGAAGCGTCTCTCTCCGAAGAGGACAAGACATTTGAGACCACTATCATGATATCGCTTGAAGCTCTCGGCGTCCTTGAACAACTTAAAGAGGCCACTGAGGTAAGAGTACTAAAAATTTACGATTGTTTGATAATTTTTTGCGCTAAACTCAACTTATTTTGCTACAGACACTTTTGATTCCTTTTCATATTTATTTTATTTTATCAAAAAGTTTTTTTTTTGTTTAAAATATTTGAATCATAACAAGTTCTCTATTACAGAAATTCAAAGTGCAAATCCAGGACGAGCTTCTAGAAGTAATAGACTCGGTGTCCCGTCGTATCATCGATGAAGGTGATGTGGAAGTAGATGTGGAGTGCGAGGAGGACGGCGAGATGCCCGACAATGAGGGAGTGACAGAGACGGGGAGACCGCTTGCTAGATTGGTCACTAATTTAGCAGAAGAGTTCAGAGCTTGCGCTGTTAGGAATAAGAGGTAAAATATAAACTTTTTTCTCTTGATATTGAATGGTAATCAAATGATAGACATAATAGATTGAAATAGTCCTTTAAAAGTAAACATTTTATGACAGAATTATTTAATTTGATTTATTGTATGCTAATCAAACTGACTCAGATCAAGTTATACTAGAAATTGTTTGTTAAAAATTTGACAAAGTAAACACATTTGTTTGTTTGTTTAAACGTGTTAATATTGTACGTGTTACCACTGGATAATGATTTAAAACATCATTATCAATAACTCTGGTGATGTTGCGGTCAAATACGGGTCTATAAAAAATTAACTTCCGTATGTTTGTCAATGGACAACTGGAAAAGTAGTCAATGGATTAACTTGAAGTTTTACAATCGATCATTAAATTTAAACACTATCGTTACAAGTGCACTAAAGCACTATAACACAGTCGATAACGAACCCAGTGAATTTGTTAGGCATCTGCATGATGAAGTAAAATTAATAAAACGAAAATAAATGACTGTGGCTAAACTACTCGATGGATTTCAATGATTTTTTGCATACGGTTTAAAAACAATGTGATAAAGCTCTGGTTACATTTAATGATCGACCGTTTTCTCCAACTTGTATGAGAGTATTTTTATATACTTTTTATCCCTGAGTTCCTATGGAAATATGAAATTCTAAGCATTTTTCGAAATTGAGCCACAGTGAACTTGGCTCGTGAATAAGTTTGGTTAGTATAGTATAAAAAAGACACCTACCTTTCTCAATGATATGATATTGATTGGCCACAGATTATTGCAGCTGTGGCGTGCAGCGTTACAGAAGCACAAACTGCCAGACACGTGTTTACACACCGAGCAACATTACTGGAGCGCTGTACAACAAGTGGTATGTAATATTTTTAATAGGCTTAGGACATCATAATTATGACAGCATAATTTCGCTGTATAATAAGTGTCAGTGTCAACTGTCAGTCAAATAGATGGTTGAAAGATGACAGGAGAGGTAGCTCCATGAAAATGTTCTTGGTTAACTTTTTACTATTATATTTTGGCGGTATAAGGATTTTACTTTTCAGTCGATGGTTAATCTTGGAAAACAATGCAGAATGCTAATAACTAGAGTGACGGGTAGGTCAAACAGAACGCGTTATAGACGATACTAGTACTAACAAATCCATAAACTTACAGATGCAACTCCTACTAACAGAATATCTGGATATTGAGAGCGTGAATTTAGCGGCGCAGAGGTCGGTCGGCGTCACCACCGTAGAGGGCACTAACACTGAATTGAAGATAGCTGACTACTTCGCTAAGAAACGGCCTCAGAGAAGACGGACCAAGCTGTTTAAATTGACCGGTAAGTATTAGTTGGCACATAGTTTTGAATTTTATTATCTTTGAAATAGAGCTAAAAGTGATTGAGAGCGCATTGTACTTACCCGGAGCGCTATGTCAACCGTATTTTTTACATTTAGATTTCCAACTCTAATAAAATAAGATTAAGTTGATTATAACACAATTGTTATGATACTCCAGATAATTTCCGAGATCGATTTAAGAACACAACGAAAATTAATTACTGTGGCTAAACTACTTGATGGATTTCAGTGATTTTTTGTATTTGTTATAAAAACAACGTGATCAAGCTCTGGTTTCATTTAATGATCTACCTTTTTCTCCACCTTGTATAGAAAAAATATGTATCATACTATTATTATTATTATTATTTGGATTAGGTGGCTATTTCAAGTCTTTTCAGAGCTTGTATCACTGCGACCAGATTAGATCTATTGTGATCGCCACACAGATTAAATTTCACTGCCAAGACCTGCAGCTATAATAAACTGTACTATATACTTGACAGGAAGTGATTTTACTTCATCTGGGTGTAATTGGTGTTTCCCCAGATGAGTATTACGTTTAGGCATAAGTGGATAGCACTCACACAAGAGGTGTATTGGTGTTTCATCTGCCTCAGAGCAGAATCTGCACGCCTTTGTGTTCTGAACGCTGATAGTGAACAAGTGCTTGTTCAATAAACAGTGTCCCGTTAGGGCCCTTACTAATATGCGTATGCCGTTTCTACTTAGAGATAGTATCTCCCGGGTAGACTTCTTGTTAAAGGCATTTACAAGTGCCTTTGAGTGGTTCATTCCTGGAGCCTTATTCCAGGAATCGATAGATGAGTTTACATATAAGTTCCTCATAGTTAGTTTTGCCAGGCTTTTAGGTACACCACAGATTGGCTCTGGGCCATAAGGGATCCCCTTAGCTCCGGCTTTGGCTAGTTCGTCAGCTTTTTCATTGCCAACGATTCCTGTATGTCCAGGAACCCACCGCAACACGACCCTGTTCTTTTCACCCAGGTGGTTGAGTAAGTCCATGCAATTTTTAACTAGCTTAGAGTTAATTGAATCGGAGGCCAGCGCCATAAGAGCTGCCTGACTGTCCGAGTGAATGTAGATTGTATGGTTGACGTAGTTTTTCTGCAGATTAATATCAGCACATTCTAAGATGGCGTAAACTTCTGCTTGGAAGATGGAGGCGTATTTTCCCATATTTAGCTGTTTGCCTATTTCTGGACGCTCACCATAAACTCCACAGCCTACGTCAGATCCTGATTTGGACCCGTCGGTATACCACTTGAGGCTACCTTCCAACCACGTGATCTTGTCATTGAGCCAGTCGTCACGTGTGGGAATTTTGATAACGTAATACTTACGAAAAATATTCTGAGGGACCATCGAGTCTGTGATCATGTTCAGAATAGGAGTTTCCAGTACTGAGTCCTGAAGGGAGTTTAGTGCCTGGGAAAGCCATTTCCCTCCCACTTGGGCGTGTATCCTGTGCATGGTAGTCCTCGCCACCTTCTCTACATGTAGATGCAGGGGCGTTAGATCTAATATGGCATCAAGAGCCGCTCCAGGCGAGGTTGACATGGCTCCAGTTGCCATAATGCAGGCGGTTCTCTGAATGCCGCTCAGTGAGGCAATTGTAGTTTTTTGATTGACTTTTTTACTCCAAACTACAGAGGCGTATGTTATCAACGGCCTCACAATAGTGGAGTATAGCCATAGAATCATTTGAGGTCTGAGTCCCCAACGTTGACCCGCCATCCTGCTACATATTCCTAAGGCGATTTTCGCCTTATGTATTATGTTAGCAACATGGCTGTTCCAAGTCAGTTTCTGGTCAATGATTACTCCCAGATATTTGACTTCTTTGGAAAACTGTACACTTTTGTTGTTGAGTGTCGGCATGACTAGTTTGTCAAGAGACCGTTTTTTAGTAAATGGTACCAGAACCGTCTTGTCGGCATTTACCGATAGTTCGTTTTCCTTACACCATTTACTAATAGTATTGAGTGCCCTTTGCATAAGGTACGATATAGTACTTTGGCAGAAACCACGAACAGTTATTACAAGGTCGTCAGCGTACCCCTGTATGTCTATACGAAGATCCGCCATCTTATATAAGAGTTGGTCAATGGTAAGTGTCCAAAGTAGGGGAGACAGAACACCCCCTTGTGGACAGCCTCTCACTACAGATACTTCCAAAGAAGTGCCGTGCAGAGATACAGTATTAGATCTATTGGAGAGCATGGCCTTTTATTTATTTATTTTATTTATTTATTTATTTATTTATTTAATTATAACGGTAGGACACCAATTACAATAATTAAATATATTCTATTTAAAAATAACAAGTAGTAAAATAACAAAGAAATAAAAAGAACAACAACGTGAAAATAAAATATAAACAAACAGTCATACATCCTTCTCACAGAAACGCAAACACTCAGACAATATATCCGGCCATCCATCCGCAAACAAATCACAATACGGATTAGCCTCCAGGAGAGCGTTGAGTGCAGCGAGGGTACGCGGTATGGGTGAGTTAGCTCGGGCCACAGTGCGACACAATGGCACGGCGAAAAACTTGTGCCTTCTATTTCGTCGATAATTGTCAGGAGTAAAAAGTCGACACAGCTCACCGTGCAGATCTGGTGCATCAATTTTTCCCCGAAGGATTTTGCACATGACTGCAAGTTGGTGCTTTTCCCGTCTAACTTCCAATGAATTATATCCGAGACAACCTAAAAGAAATTTCGTAGGATACATATACGGATAATATCCGTTGATGCGCTTGTATAAGTACCGAAGAAAGGCTTTTTGTACCTTTTCGAGCAAAAGAGCGTATGTACTTTCATGTGGATTCCACACACACATGGCACTCTCCAGTTTACTACGCACCAATGCTCCGAAAATTAACCGTATCACATGGTGGTTACGAAGATCATTAGAATTTCTAAGGACGAACCCTAAACGCCTATAAGATTCCTTCGCCAGCGCAGCTATGTGGTCATGGAATGTTAATTTACGATCGAATGTAACTCCCAAATCCTTCATGGTTGTTGGACGAGTTATGCTATTACCATCTAACTTATAGTCAAAAGCTATTGGGAGCCGCATTCGACCGAAGGTCATTGCGTAGCATTTAGCGGCGTTAAATTCCATCCTGTTCTCACGACTCCATTGGCATACGGCATCAACATCCTTCTGCAAAGCGATACAGTCAGCGTCTGACCTCACCTCTATGTAGAGCTTGAGATCGTCAGCATATAGCAAGCATAGGGCGTGCTCTAGAACGGTAGGAAGGTCGTTTACCATTAGCAAAAATAAGAGAGGACCCAGGATCGATCCCTGACTTACTCCGGAACGCGTGTGATAGGGTCTAGACTCGTATACACCTAATCGAACAAACTGCTGGCGATCGCGGAGATAGTCCGCAAGAAGGCGAAGAAGTCCAGGGGCAAAGCCTATAGCGCTAAGTTTAATCAGCAGTATGTCGTTATTAACTCTATCAAACGCTTTCCGGAAGTCAAAATAAAGCACGTCAACCTGAATGCCTCGATCTAGCCTCGTCGATATATAGTCTACCAGAGTCAGTAGATTAGAGTCAACTGATCTCTTCGGTCTGAAGCCGTGCTGCTCGTTACAAAGGTATTTATCCACTTGCGCAATTATGTATTTATGGATAATGCTCTCAAATACCTTTGCTGGAGATGATAATACTGCAATTGGCCGGTACTCTTCCACCTTTGACTTGTCAGAGGACTTGGGTATCGGGCTGACTCTTGATAGTTTCCAGGGAAGCGGGTATTGTCCTGTTTTTAATGCCAGATTGAAAATGTGACATAGAGGAATGCAAAAGCATTTTTTTGCTCGCTTGATCACCGTTGAAGGAATACTGTCGGGTCCTATTGAGCTACTTGGTTTTAATTTGCTGATGGCATACATAACATCACTAGGATTAATGTGAAATATATTAATGTAGTTACCATTGCAACTTTTATCCCGGCTGTTCGATAATTCCGAGTTGAGTACAGGTATGTCTGACAAAAATACACTAGCAAAGAATCTAGCAAAAGCCTCAGCAGCATCTACCCCAGAGAAGGTATTACCGTTATGTATAACGTCAGGTACGAAACCTCCCTTGGTACGCAAGTTAGAGATGTGACGCCAAAACTCACGCGGATTAGACTGTATATTATCCTCTATGCATTCTATATACGAACTATATGCAACTGTTATACGTAATTTAAGATCTGCTCTAAGCTTGGAAAACAGTTTGTATTTTTCTTTGCATTTCGAACGTTTCCATAATGCATGTAATTTGTTTTTGCATTTAATATCACATATAATATCACTAGAGAACCAGACGGGAAAGCGCCCACTTGCTGTACTTTTACGATGCTTCCTGGGCATGCACTCGTCAAAAATACTGTAAACAATTTCATACAAACGGTTGGTAGCATTATTAACATCTTTTGCTTGCAACACTGTATCCCAGGAACTCTCGGAAAGCATCAAAAATAATCGTTCATAATCACATTTTTTGAAATTCCAATCCTTGTAGGGACTAATATTACTTGGCTCCAAAAAATTGGAACGGTGAGTCGTGTCGATCTCTATCTCAACGTCTAAAGGGGGGTGGTAGGAGTCAGGGGGAACTATTCCGTCAGTAGCTGTAACTCGCACCTCGCGCACAACATCGTTATCCTGGACCAACACTACATCTAACATTCCTCCATATAAATTATACACTACATTGTTTTCAGACAGGCTACAATAAGACATAAAATAACAATAATAATTATTTACATTTATAGAAGCACTATTTAAATTAATATCTCCTAGTATTAGGATAGGAGCCTTTAAGGTATTCATAAAGCTTTCACTTTTACAAAACCATTGCATGTAGTCACTATCGGTTGCAGTTGGTTTGATATACACTACACACACATAAAATAAACGGCCATGCCATGAAAAACAAGCCCAAAGGTCTTCACCTCTATCAGTCTCTAAGTCACAACGCCGGCGAAGAACGATAGGTGCCTTTGCAGCGAGCGCGATACCTCCGCATGGTGTGGTTCTATCACGTCTCAAGATACTCCAGCCACCGCATTCAAGTTCGGAGTCCTCTACAGAGTTGTCGAGGAAAGTTTCAGTCACAGCAACAATGTCATGTTCTGTCATTGCTAAATTGTTACGCCAAATACTTAGTTTAGTTTTAAGGCCGCGTACATTCTGGTAGAACGCGTTAAAACTTTCAATTTTTCTATTACGCTCTTGTGGGACCACGAAAGGGCAGGGGGTTATGAGGGGCTATTGTGGTATTTCGAGCGCTACTAACGTCTAAGGAAACTTGTCTTTGGTAAGGTATCCAAGGCTTGATTCTGGCATTAACTGGCCAAACATCGGTCGAGAAGCACACGTCGTAGGCATCAGTTGGGACTCCTATCTTATAAGACTTATAGTCTCCTCTTGGGTTCAGCTGTTGCACTGTGCATGTTCCTGTAGTACAAAGCTGACGCAGGTAGGCTCTAACGTCTTCAATATCTGACTCCATGTTCCACACATGCAAGTACTTTCGAGGCTCAACAGCTTTCAAGGATGTTATGGCTGGACCCGCTGTACCAGAAAGTGAAGCTGGGCGCAAGTTTCTCTTCGTTCCTAGTTCCATCGATGGCTCCACAGGTTTTACTTGCTGTTTTAGAACATCTGAACCACCCACATCAACGCTCTTAGCAACAATGTCTGAAAGAGTCGCTGTTGGGCCGGTAGGTAATTGGCATGGAAGGTTATCAGGCCTTACTTTGGATTTCGCCTTTTTCTGTTTCCGCTTGCTAGGAGCTAGAGTTGTTAATACTTTCTCAGTTGCCGCAGACGTGCAAGGTTGCGGCTGCAATGTTGAAGTCGCTTCAGTAGTCTCCGTTGCGCCCGTTTCACGCTGTATTGGAGCTTGAGTAGTAAAGGCCATAACAGTTTCCGCTATCATATTGAGCTGCGACTGATCCAAAGAAGATGGTAAAGTTTCCGGTGCCGCCTCATTTGCATTAAGTGGAACATGACGTCCAAGACCTGTTGTAGTGATAGCACAGACAGCTTCAAGATTTTTATTAAGCTCTCTAACTTCGGCTGCGTAATCGATCATCTTTGCTTCGTAGTTTACTATCAAAGATATTGCATGGTTAATTTGCTTTTTCATCAAGTCCATCTCTAGCCTTAAACTCTGCACTTCCTCAGCCGAGAGCACATTTCCTGGGTTGATAGTAAAACTTTCATCGGTTGGACATGGCAAAACCGGTCGCTTTCTAAAAGTGATATTACTGTCACAGGATTCACGTAATTTTTTGGCTGAACCAACCGGAGTTGAACTGTTATCGCCTCCCCTTTTAGCTGCACAACGGCACTCAGGACATGTCCACGCGATGGGAGACTCAATGGGGTTGCTTCCACCCACACAAAGAAGATGATACATTCTATTGCAGTTATCAAACATGCAACGTAAATATTCCTCCTCATCAGCAATGACGCCACAACACGCAGCGCAAAACATAATGAGGCAAAATGGCAAAAAGCAGCGGCAGTATAGCACTAAGCGGGCGCAGACTAATAAATAAGCGGCGAACTTACAAGTGCGGCAAGCGTAGGCAGCGTTTCTGCGACCGGTTTTGTCGCCGCGCGATGATTCACACACAGCGAGGCGATTCTGGCCAACAGGAGCTCGCTTACTGCGGGTTGTCGTAGGTCAGTTACACGACCGTTAACAAAAACTTTGAATAATTATTTGCTTGTATCTTCGGTATTCCTGGTCAGATTTTCATCAAACAAAAACCACTGTATGCACCTCTAAAAGAGCTACAAAAGTATGTAACTTTCAGCACTACCGCTGCACCTTAAACCACTTTAACTTTTAAATATTTGCGGAGCAAACGAATACGGTGTTACTGTGAAGACGATTCTGCCTTAACCCACTGGACAGTGGTTGGGTCCACATTTTTCTTTTCTAGGCCCCCAACCAAACTGCTAATAGGGGTATTGTCGAAAGCTCCCTCAATATCTAAGAATGCACATAGGGCAATTTCTTTGTCCTCTAACGCTTTTTCTACCCTGTCAACTAAGTTGAGTAGAGCAGTTTCAGTGGACTTGCCACATTGATAAGCGTGTTGAGTACAATGGATAGGGTTCGTGGTCAGAACCACATCCCTAATATAACTATCTATAATTTTTTCCATAGCTTTAAGCATGAATGAAGTAAGGCTTATTGGTCTGAAGGACTTTGGTAAAGAATAGTCCTTTTTACCTGCCTTAGGTATAAAGAGCACTTTCACCTTGGTCCATGGTTCAGGAACCATCCCCAGGGCTAGACTGGCTCTAAATATTTTGATCAAGGAGGGGATGAGTATATCCAATCCCTTCTGAAGCAGAATAGGCTGGATACCATCCGCACCACTTGATTTATATGGTTTGAAGGAGTTTATCGCCCACCTGACCTGTCGCGGTCTGATAATTTGCGCCGCTCTGCGCCAGTCCTCGTTATGAGGCCTCTTGCAGGTACGCATATGGGCATTGGTTGTAACCATAGCCACAGCCCCAGGAAAATGAGCGGAAATTAACTCCTCCAAGCTCTCCTTCTCATTTGTAGTGAAGGAGCCATCAGTCTTCCGGAGAAGACCTATTTGTCTAGGTTTTTCTTTGGCTAGAATTCTGTGAATTCTAGCTCCTTGAGGCGTGTGTTTAACGTCCTCGCAAAACCTTTTCCAGGAAGCTCTCTTAGCCTTCCTAATTTCCTTGTTGTAATCTGTTAAGGTTTTCGTGTAGACCTCCCATTCCTTTGTCTTCTTAGCCTTATTAAATAGTCTCCTGGTTTTCTCCCTTAGTTTCCTAAGTTTTGTGTTCCACCAGGGCACTTCAGTTTTTGAAGTCTTCTCTTGTAGCGGGCAGTTCTCTTCAAAGGCATTTGTGATGCCTTCGGAGACGATGAGCGCCGCCATCTCGAGCTCTTCAGGTGTTTTGATTTTCTTCGGACAGTCCTCCAGGTTACGCCTTAGATTGACCCTGTAGTCTTTCCAGGCGGTCTTCTTGGGGTTCCGATAGGTGATCGATTCATAGGCCAGAAGGCCTTTGAATTGAAAACGAATATGCCGATGATCGGACATAGAGGTTTCGTCACTAACATGCCAATCAGAAATATGAGAGGCCAGTTTGTTTGTGGCGAAGGTAATATCCAAAACTTGTTGTCTGTTGCTTGTAACAAAGGTTGGAGAACATCCTACATTAAGCACTTGGAGACTGTTTTGAATAAGATAGTCATATAATAACTCACCCCGATTGTTGACGTCGGTGCTGCCCCAGTCACAGTGATGAGCGTTTGCGTCGCATCCTACTACTAACTCTGCTCTATGAAGCCTTGCGTAGTCTACGACGCATCGCAGCCCTTCAGACGGGTCAAGTTTCTCTCCGGGCAGATAGGCCGAGCACATAATTACTCTAGACCCATTCCACCCTTTGAGATTAATAAACGCTGCTACCAGGTCGTCGGAACAAAGCTCTGGAACAGGTAGAAAGTTAACATGTTTTGAGAACACTATGCAGGCTCTGGGCTTTACACCACAGGTGTTGTATAGTACCTTGCCAGCAGCGTTGAGTCCCAGAATAGATTGGTTGCGAACCCAGGGTTCCTGAATAAGGGCGAGATCTACGCGACCCTCAACAAGACAGCACTCCACAACCGCAGTTGCAGCCACGGCATGATGGAGGTTAGCTTGGAGGATCCTCGCCGATTCTCCCTGAGTCGCCATTTATTTGGCAGCGGAAGGTCCGGGCTGCGCTCCTCCTAGATGCGGACGAGTACGTCCACGACCAGGCCGAGCCCTCCCAGACTTCTTTTTCCCGCCCCGAGAGCCACTAGTCTGCCTAGGGAGAATTGGGGGCCGTGTCGCCGGAAGGCGTTGGGGCACCCCGCTCCCAGCGACAGAAGTAGCTGGGGCAGCGACTGCTACAGGGGCAATTGTGCCAGAAGGCTCTGCAGACCCTGTAGGTGCTTCCGCTGGCGGTTTTGTGGAATCAGAGCTGCCCTTGATTCTAAAGATAACTCTCTTGAAACCAAAGACAGCCCTGAATTCCATTTCTTTGAGAGCTTCAACGGAGGGCTCGTCCAAGGCCATAGTTACAGTGTAGCCGGCCTTGTCCTCCTTACTGGCTAGTATACGCCAGTGCTCCGTATGAAGCCCTGCATTTTGTACCCTTATAAGGTGGAGGGCATCCTCAACTGTGCTCACCTCCCCCTTGGGTATGAATGCTATGCTGACCGTGGGCTTAGGCAGTTCGCTCTCCGGTATTATGGAGAGTTTCGCCTCAGGCCACGGCAGCAGTTTTGGTATTTCCCTCTCGATCCAGTTCTGGCTGTCCTGATTCATACTAACTTTCGTTTGATAATAAAATAAACTTGTCGCAAACACGGTGCGTATTTTTTCTAAATTTAAGTATGCAGTTTTAATTTTAATCAGATGTATTGTATTGTTATTGTAGCGGATGCCCACACAAGCCCGGGCGCTAGGAGCTTGTCCCGCCGGCACCGGTACCCGCTGGTGTGCAGCGCGGCGCCGGAACACTTGCACGCCGTGCTGCCCGCTCTACACAAACTGTGTGCACACATCGAGCCAGAGACACCGCCCAGGTATCTATACCATCTACTAACTAGGAGCTTGTCCCGCCGCGGCGCCGGAACACTTGCACGCCGTGCTGCTCGCTCTACACAAACTTTGTGCACACATCGAGCCAGAGACAGGGCCCAGGTATCTATACCATCTACTAACTAGGAGCTTGTCCCGCCGGCACCGGTACCCGCTGGTATGCAGCGTGGTGCGAGATATACTGAAAAAATATATATAATTATACTAGGTGGAGAAAACGGTCGATCATTAAATAAAACCAGAGCTTTAATACGTTGGTTTAATGCATATAATTAAGTCATTGAAATTCATCGAGCAGTTTATCCTTAGTAATTAATTTTCAATTTATCAATTTTACACATAATTTTATTTTATTAAGAAACAGTCTTAAATAAATATGGTTACAAAAATGTTTACAAATCGACCTATAGTTCCATCTATTAATTTATACTATAGTAAATTTATGACTGTAAAACAATACCTACAAAGCTGCTTCGAACCACAACACGCTGAACAGAGGTATAATAGCATTAAATGAAACCTAAGGAAGTCTGTTCGACTGGTTATTGTGAGCAATTTATGTTCAACGGCAGGCTCAAAGCTACGTTTCAGAACGGTAGCATTATTAACGCTATTGGTTATAATGTAGATGCCTAACAAAGTCACTAGGCTAAAGTAATGAATAATAGCAAGCCTATAAATTAGTCTTTATTCCCCAGTGGTGGAGAATGTTCCCTGCGCGCGTTCATAACAGACTACGTGCGTTGTGGCGAGAGCGAGCGGCTGGCGAGCGCGGCGCGCGCCGCTATAGACGAGGCCATGCGCCCGCCCGCCGCCTGGCGCGAGCGGGGCCCGCCGGCCGGCGCCGCGGGGTAACTACGCATGCATGTTGCGTCTACATACGGGACGGGCAGCAGAGTCTACCTGAGTAACACAACACCACCACTAACGTAGCGGCTGTAGAGGAGAATTAAGGGCCATATTTCACTAGGACAGCATGGCGGCGCAACCGGTTGCCGCCACCAACAAAATGTACGTATGGTTGCGCAACCAAACGGACACCAGGTGAGGCACTCTCTATAGAGCTGCATACATTTTGTCGGTAGTGGCGACAGGTTTGCGCCGCCATGGTGTCCTAGTGAAATACGGGCCGAGTCGGTCAGGGTTGCTCGGGTGCACACTCAAGTGGCTTCTTTTTTGTATTCGAAACGAGGCCGATTTACTGATCCATTTTTAGGGTTCCGTACCCAAAGGGTAAAAACGGGACCCTATTACTAAGACTTCGCTGTCTGTCCGTCCGTCTGTCTGTCACGAGGCTGTATCTCATGAACCGTGATAGTTAGATATCAGGATTAGGTCTGAATGAAATACTGTATGTCCCAGAGTGCAGCCCCACCACCACCAACAACAACAACATCAACATCAGAGCGTGGTGTTCTCGTGCTGCGTGGACGGGTGGCGGGCGGTGTGGGCGACGGCTATGTGCGCGCGGCGCTGCGGCGCGTGCGGCGGGCGCGAGGCGGTGCGCGCGTGCTGCGCCGCGCTCGCGCACCTCGCCACGCACGCCCGCGCCGCGCACGCTCGCCTCGCGCCCGCTCAACCTACACACACACCCAGCCCAGGTCAGTCCACACTGCGGCGCGTGCGGCGGGCGCGAGGCGGTGCGCGCGTGCTGCACGCGCTCGCGTAGACGCCTCGCGCCCGCGCAACCTACACACACGCCCAGCCCAGATCGGTCACCGCTCTTATTCTTAATAATCTATCTACCCGAGAAACTATCTGCTCCTCGTAAATAGATGGCGATAGTTTATACATCGCGCTAACAACGTTCCCTGCGTACTCGGCATAATATACGAGACTACACTGAGCTATCATCGCCTTAAACACTTATCATACTCAAATATCCAATGTAAATAAAATACTTGTTTACATCAGTCGGTGGACACACGGCCCGAGCGCTGCGCTGGCTCGCAGACGACGACATAGTGCGGTTCCTGCAGTCGCTCCCCAACTGGCACTTGGCGACACACGGAGGTGTTGATACCAACCTGTCTGCACAGGTACCTTCAATGTTATACAAAGTGGATATGACGGTCGATCATTAAATTTTAACCCTATCATTTCAAGTGCATAGAAGTACTATAAACAGTCAAAAACGATTTTAGAACAGAAAAAATCTAAATTTTCAACGATAGTAAAACAAAATACAATACCATTTATAGTTACATCATCACTGACTTGTAAGAAGTGCTACCTTGGACGCGGCACGGGTGAAACGCTTCCTTCGTCATAACGTGTTAGACAGAGAAATAGAGGCGGTGCGTTTGCTCCGGTCATTATCCGACCTACTTTCGTCTAGTGAATTTGTTAGGCATCTACGTGATGAGTAAAATTGATAAAACGAAAATTAATTACTGTGATCAAATTACTCGATGGATTTCAATGATTTTTTGTATACGGTTTAAAAACAATGTTATAAAGCTCTGGTTTCATTTAATGATCGACCGTTTTCTCCACCTTGTATACATTTTTTTTTTACAAAATCCGATGTTCGTATCACTTCATCTTATTTTTCAGTATGACAACTAAATCCTCTTTATATAGCCTTATTTTTTGCCAGTGTCGAGTTATAATATAAAATTCTAGTCACATTATATCACTTTCAAAACTCAAGTCCTTACAAACGCCACCGATATTTTATTCAATAAAACTCAAAATACATGATTTCGTGAAAATAAAACGAAAAAAGGTTTAGAAAATATATAAAACACACTAGGCTTTCTTCAAAATTTATAGGGACGCACCTACAAATTTTGAAGAAAGCCCCTGATTTTTCTGGGACCTCATCGTTAGATCCTGACTTGGTGCCAATGGGACCAACTGAAAAGTATACCATTTCAAACAAAAAAAGAATTTTCCAAATCGGTTCAGGCGTCTTAGAGTAATCGGGGCACATACATAAAAAAGGCCTTTTTTGAAGTCGTTTGATAAAAAATGCGTTTGTAAGCCCATTTATTGTGGATGGTTATAGGCATTTTTTATCCCGGGAACGCAGATAAAACTGCGGGAAACAGCTAGTTTTATAAAATAAGTTGTATGTATTTTTAACATAAGGTTCTGGATAACTTTATCTTTGCACAGGAGTTGAAACAAGCGTACGAGCGTGAAGCAGAAATCCTTGGGTCAAGCTTGGGTGACGGAGCGATCACTCGCAAGGAAATCATTGCTGATATCAACACGTTAGTTGATCTTGCTGTATTGTGCGAGACAATGGTGAGTAACCTATGTACAATCTTTTTCGACTTAAGTATAAAAAAGTATAAATATAAAAAAGAATAAAGTATAAATAAACTTATATACAAGGTGGATATGGCGGTCGATCATTAAATTTAAGCACTATCGTTACAAGTGCATTAAAGCACTATACCAGTGTATAAAACGATTTTGGAACAAATTAAAAAATATAATTTTTCAAAGAAAGTAAATACCTCCAACGTAAATAAAAAACAACTTTGAGACAGTAATATCATTAATAGTATTGATTCGAAAAATATATGTTCGTAAGACCATAAAACTTAAATAATTTTCTTTAATTAATTTTCTTGAGAAAATCCCTTTTGAATTTTGCTAACTACAAAAATACTGAAATAGACTTATATGCATATTTTTCTTAATTAATAAATTAAAGGCCTCTTAATTTATATTCATCTATTCCAGGACTGGCTTAGCACAAACATCAGGAGTATACCGTCAATGCTGACCAATTCATCGGGTGGCGGCGGAGTGAAAGTGTCAGAAAAGGTTCTCAACGATATCTCGTCTGCAGCCATGATATTTGATGAGATATCGCATAAGTGCCTGCTACTTTTACATTTGGAGGTAATTCCTGCTGAGAAAGTAAAATAGAGGATCTAGTTTGTGTGAAAATACGTATTTTTTGAGGATTAATTCATAAAAAATATTATGTATTTTGGTAAATGTCGTATTTCAGACATTTTATGAAAATTATCTTTTATTTTTGGTCGGGAAAAACCGCGGGGCGGTAGCTAGTGATATCATAATTTATAGATCATCTTTCTGCATTATCAAACAATGTGATATTTATTTAAGGTTTGCCAACAGGTTTACATTATAATACTTAATATATAGTAATAAATAAATATCATGCTGGAATGTAGACCCAATTATAGGCAAACACTGCTTGCATTAAATAAGGATTTGGTTGTTCACACAAAAAATAAACAATTTAACTCTATGAACTTAATAGTTTTAAATTGATATAAGCATTTTTTATATTTATGAAAAGAACAATTCAAAATATCCAATTTAGTTTCCTTGTAAAAATCATTATGATCGCAGCAAATCCTTGGTATCAAGCTGATACTGCCTAGATTGGTTCTATATGTCCTGACATGAATGGGCTTAAAATTAATAGACCTAGAATTTTGCCGAGGAATTACAAAACCAATTTGTGCTACCAATCGTGGACAATCAAGAAGGCCTTGAATGACTTTGTACAGCAGAGTTTGATCACTGACCCATCTACGTGTCTCCATTTTAACCATTCTGAAATGTTCAAGCCTTTGCTCATAAGAATGCAACACATTTAAATTTTGTTGGTGGACTGTTAAAAAAATTGAAACCTTTTTTGGATACCCTCTAATCGGCTCTTATGGCATTGGTAGTGAGGATTCCATATACTCGAACAATACTCTAAAATGGATTGAACAAGAGTAAAGTAAGTACACTTCAGAGCAGAAACATTTTTAAAAACCTTACAATTTCTCCAAATAAACCCCAACATTTTGTAGGACTTTATAACAATATTGTTAATGTGACTATTAAACATTAACTTGGTATCCATGATAACGCCCAAATCCTTAATCTCACTTACTTCGTCCAGGAGTACATATTTTAGGTGATATGACGTGAGTAGTGGTAACATCTTTTTGTTGAACTTGATGTGTTTACATTTTTTTTACATTAAGTGATAATTTGTTTCTAATACATCACTCGGAAATGCGGTTTATGTCACTTTGTAAAAGTAGGGCATCTGAATCTAATTTTGAATAATCTTATATATTTTCAAGTCGTCAGCAAAGAAAGAGAACTGGGAGTGTCGGATTTCATTTACCAAGTCGTTTATAAAAACTAGGAATAGAATAGGACCTAAGTGCGAGCCCTGTGGGACCCCTGATGTAACTACAAAAATCTCAGATGTATAACCACAAACTGTTACTTTCTGGAATCTGGAAGTTAAGTAAGAAGAAAACCATTTCAATAACGCACCATGTACTCCTACCGTATTAAGTTTTTTTCATAGCAAACAGTGATCCACTCTGTCGAAAGCCTTACTTATATCGGTGTAGATAGCATCGATTTTTTGGCCTTTATCTACAGCTTCTGATAACTCGAATTCGAGGTGGTGGACATTTTGTCACGGAACCCGTGTTGTTGAGATATAGGTATTGGTTTTAAGTGGTTAGTTAAATAAGGGCAGATGATTGCCTCTAGAACTTTTCCTAGTATACACAAACGCGATATAGGTCTATAATTTTGTATATTGCTAGAGTCATCACCTTTAGGAATTGGCACTACATTGGCGTGCTTCCATGCTGAAGGAAATATATCGCTTCTAAGCGAAGTATTGAAATTATGTCTAAGGGTCGTGATAGACTTTTGGCACATTTGTTGATCAACACCGCAGGAACGCCGTCTGGGCCACTTTTGCTTATGTCAATTTTTTTGAGCTCTTTTTCAATTGTTTCCCGATTTATTGTTATTCTATCTAGAGTGAGGTTAAATTACCTAAGTAACGTAGTACCGTACACCTGGGTACTTGTATGAAAGACTAAGTTGGGTGTCAAATATAAGATCGTTGCGCAAATGTTCAAAACAGCTGTCGACACAATGCCACCACTCTGCGGCTTTTAGGGGCAGTTTCCGGTACGCTGCAGCAAAGTGCTGGAACAATATCCCACCACCCATACGTGACCTTCAGTGTTTTCAAAATTTCAGGACCAAACTAAAAAAGTTTCTTTTAGAACACCAGAAAAACGCCGAAGACCTCAGAAATGATATTTCAATCTTGTAGAAAATTGTGCCTATATTTGGGATATTTCATTCTCCTACTTAAAGCCCGCAAATACCTTGCTTGCTTCTTTTTATTTTTTATTAACATCCTTCTTAGTTCGATTTGTGTATCAACTCTATTTTAAAGTTCTAGATTTTATAATTGCTTAATGTATTTGAATCATCCTTATAATTATCAACCTTATCACTTTAGTTTATGGACTAATTAATTTTACTGGACTTTTCGTTATGTTTATTATACTGCTCTTGGTACGTGACGCGGTGGTTCCGACGGAAGATCAGCGTTGTGGTAGCTAGTAATAATAGTAATAGTTGACGGGCCAGTTGGCGTGGTTGGTAAGATACCCTATCTATCACGCCGCAGGTCGTGGGTTCGATTCCCACTCAGGACAAACATTTGTGTGCATGAACATGTCTGTTTGTCCTGAGTCTGGGTGTAATTATCTATATATGTATGTATTTACAAAAGAAAAGTAGTATATGTAGTATATCAGTTATCTGGCTTCCATAGTACAAGCTCAGCTTAGTTTGGGGTCAGATGGCCGTGTGTGAGGAATAATGTCCCAGAATATTTATTTATTTATTTATTATGCTGAGTCGGACGCCATTTTGTAGCATTTAAGGTGTTGTTGTAAATCTGAGACACAACTAGCTAACTAATTGTTAAACTTTAATGTCCTTGTTTAGATTATTATTATTATACTTTTATGTTATTTTTTAAATCACTTTCATTGTTTGTTTTTAACTCGCATTAATCATGATTAACTTTGTTACACGTGCTAAACATAGTGATTCTCAAGATGTAGGTGTGTTAATTTTCATGCTACAAATAAAGACATTTTCTTTCTTTCTTTCTTCTTTCTACATAGGAGTGAGTGCATATTGGATGTGATACGTCCCTTGTTGTATAGATAGATGCAAATTGGTTAGCAAAGGCATTGCTTATTGTCAACGGAGATGAGTATTTTGTCCCATTTAAATGCATTTCTCCAGGTATCGTGCTGCGTGTTTTTTTTTTGAAACAATGTATGACCAAAAAGCTTTTATATTTTTATTACTTAAGGAACTTTCTATATGTTTTAAATTATTATTATAGGACTTTTTAGTTCCGTGTGACACCTTGTTCTAGCCAGAGAAAATTCATATTCGTCGCAGGGGGATTTTAATTTTTTTATATCTAATACGGGCTTTTTTTTTTAATAAACTAATGAGATTTTTGCTATACCAAACTGGATATTGTCTTCGCCTGTCAGAACGGACTTCAGGAATATTCTTGGCAATGGCTTCGTTTAGGATGCAATAAAACTTATCGACCATTTCGTCCAATGAATCCAACGATAATTCATTCTCCCAGTCGATATTACTTATACCTATGTGTGCCAAGAGTCTCATAATCCGCTTTATAAAAAATATATTTTGTGACAATCAGCTTTTTGAGTACTAGGTTGCTAGTTTCAAAGTTTAGAACTATGTCCAAAGGTGGATGGTAAAGATCAGCTTTGGATAAAGGTGCACTAGCTAGATCGCGGCTTTGTTGACTTAACATTTATCTTTACAACCCTAGTGCATGCCACGATATCCTTTTCTTCAAGAGGACATGACACCACATTAGCCATTTGTATTACTGTATTTGTAAGATTCTCTCTTGAGTGCTCGGGAATGCATTGAAGTTCGATGTTGTTCTCCAGCGCTCGTTGTTCCATTTGTGTTACTTTTGTATTCAGGTCTCGAAGATTCTCCCGAAGATATGTGTTTTCCTTGCGTAGTTCATTTGTCTCCAATCGAAGTTACAAATGTTCTTTGTGAATCTCATAAATTTTTTTAGACATGTAGTCCACAGATTCCCGAATACTCTCGAACTCCAACTTGAAGTTCTTTGCAAAAGAGTCGAGATCATTGTATCGATTTTGGATAGTAGGCGATGATAGCTCAGTGGTAGTGACGTCGGACGCCACGGCGAAGGTCGTGGGTTCGAATCCAACAATGAGCTTGAGCTTTCGGTGAAGGAAAACATCGTGAGGAAACCATGGCACGGTGGTAGGGTACTTTGTAGTACCCACCTGGCTGGCTACCACCCTCAAGTTGAAAATCTGTCGCCAAACACCTATTGGTGTGTTCCGGCAGCTGCACTTGAGAGCCAGATGCTTCTAGGATTTGTGTGCTTACCACCTTCGGCCACATTATCACCTACCATAGTGAGATTGTGGTCAAACACAAGCCTATACAGAATAAAAAAAAAAAAAAAAAAAGTATTGTAGTTTGAAATTCCGCAAGTCGATGATTGAATAACTCTGATGTTAATGGGCTACTTTGAGCATGCTTAGAATCCGATATGTTATCAGAAGTTTCCTTCACTGGTGTTTCGCTGTTGTCTCCCCTTTTTCGAGTTAATGAGCACTCGGGGCATTTTCAAACGGAACTAGCTTTAGATGAAAGTTTAACTTATCAGTAATGCTGATTACCGAGTTACAAGCGTTACAGATTGGTAATATTTCTGAGATGGCAACACTTTGTCTGTGGTCAAATGTCTTGGTTGTCACGCTGACGCTGTCAGATGTCTTTGACAGTAGAATTATAAATTTTATTAAATTGGAATTGGAATTGGAAGGTTGTTGTTTGTTTTATGTCAGTTGTCAAAAGACACTTGAAAATGTAAATCCCGTTGAGGGTAGATATAAGTGTTTTAAAAAAACGTATCGAAAAATAAAACCTGTAAAGTTATCTTTCGTAATCTTTAGTCACTTTATGTTACTCGTAGATAACATTCGTGGAGACGCGTACACTGAATAGCACAAACTACTTTCACTTTAACTGTTGAAATAAACTTTTAGACACGTATTTGACTTAAAAAGGTGTAGAGGTGTGTATAACCCCTACCAAAGATGACAGATGACATATAATAAATATAAGTTGTATATATGTTACGTAGATGCGTATAGAATGTTTCCACTACCTGGGCCAAGAGGAGCGGCCGTCGTCTCCGAGCGGCGGCGCGGACCACGAGCCGGCGGGCGGGGCGGCGCGGCTGGCGCGCGCGCTGCTCGCCTTCCACGACCGAGCTGCTTCCGTGCTCACGCCCGCCCATCTGCAGGTCACTACACTACACTACACACTACACTAGCATAAACTATACCTACTACGCGATAATCACCACCACATTATCTATTCTGTGATCATACTAATAATAAATTAAAGTTGTTTCTCCCTTAATAACTATACTTTACTGCTCTTTCAAATGAAAAAAGTTATTCGAGTAATGATTTTTTTTACCTAATTCTTTTTCCCATGTTTTTTTTTCAAATTTTCAAAAATCAAAATTATTTTTCTTTCAAGAAAGCCCCCAGGTTCCAAGATTTCATATCGTCCCAGCTGAATAAAACACTTAAGCGAGAGCGCACCGATATCATAGTCGAAATATACAAGTTGGAGAAAACGGTCTATCATTAAATGAAACCACAGCTTTAACACGTTGTTTTTTAACCATATACAAAAAGTCATCGAAATCCATCGAGTAGTTTAGCCACAGTAATTAACAAAGGTTCAATGAATTTTACTCATCATGTAGATGCCTAACAAATTCACATAATTTGTCCAGTACGTCCTGTCGGGGTTGGGCGAGATGATGTCGGCGGGGGTGGTGTGGCGCTGGCAGGGCGAGGGCGGGGCGGGCGGCGAGGCGGCGGCGCAGGCGGTGGGCCGGCTCGCCACGCTGCGGCACTGCCTCGCCGCGCTGCACCTGCCGCACGACGGCCTGCACCGGGCACACGCCTACTTGCATCTACTCAACTGCACACCAGAGGTAACATACTGTGCTGTGAGGTTGAACTTTCTATGAAGGAAACCATAGCACGGTGGTTGGGTAGGTACAGTGGCGAATTTAGGCATAGGCCCGTGAGGCCCGGGCCTAGGGTGGCATATTTAGAGGGGCGCCAAATTTTTTAAAATTAATCAGGCAAGTACTAAAATCTGAAATATCTAACAAAAAGATTTTAAAAAACTTTTTTAATGCGAGCATATTATTTATTTACGAAATTAGTTTTTTTTTCATATTTATCATTTTATACACACACATATATGTATATATAGATTTATAATATACAACGTGTCCCTGACAGTTCGACATTAATTGAAATCTCACGTAATGCTATTTCATAAGAGTGTAGTAAAACATTTTTTTTTAATTTTCAGGCATAATTAAAAATTTTGAATTTCCAAATAAATTTATTCGGAAATATGAAACAACATAGTGTAACACCTTAATTACTAGTTTAAGTTAAAATAGAAATTTAGATGTTACACTATGTTGTTTCATATTTCCGAATAAATTTATTTGGAAATTCAAAATTTTCAATTATGCCTAAAAATATAAAAAATATGTTTTACTACACTCTTATGAATTGTCATTACGTAGGATTTCAATTAATGTCGAACTGTCAGGGACACCCTGTATATTCTGTTACGAAAGAAAAAGGTCGCCATATCGTCTCGGGCCTAGGGCGCCCTCAAACCTAAATCCTGCCCTGGGTAGGTACTTTATAGTACCCGCTTGGCTGGTCACCTTCAAGTTGAAAATCTGTCGCCAAGCATCTACTGGTGTGGTCCGCTGCACTTGAGAGCCAGTTTCTATTGGGTTTTGTGTGCTTACCACCTTCGGCCACATCATCAAAATCAGTGCCAATTTCTAGCTCATAAAAAATGGTACCGGAGTTACCGGACTTTGTGCTATGGTTTCTTCACCATAAGCTTCATCATCACATCATTGTAGGATCCGAACTCATGGCATTCAACGTCACTTCCACAGATTTATCACCGCGTTTTCTTTTAACGATATCACCCTAAATTAATAGCATTCTACGTATACTGAGAATGAATCTATAACCTGCAAATCTGCATCTTCACGCCTAAAGTGAATTTTAAATTCATAATTTATCCTCAGGAAATAATAACATCAGTACGAGAGAAAGGCGCTCAGTTTACGGAGTTAGAGTATTTGAACGCTTTCAAAGTGATCGGCACTCGTCGGGGTCTCTCATCAACTGACAAACGAGAACTACTCAAACAGCTCTCAACAGCTTTGGGTCATGTTGGAGTCACTGTATAAATTATATTAAAAATCTAGGCATATTAGATAGAAAATAATATAAGCGAAAATTATGTAGAGCGGGAAGGTAGAAGTTGGATTTGCATATGTGTGAGTTGGAATAGAAGAAAGAGATATTAAAATAATAGGAATTAACTCACACAAATGAAAAAAAAACATTTCTAGTTCCGTCTTGTTATTGTTAAATTGATTTATTTATTAGGCATAGACAATATTTTATTGGACACACACTCATAGCTTGCGTTATTACATACGGTAGACGGCGCACGCGTAAGTAATCCATGAAAATGGATAAAAAGTTGTTTCGCAATTGGACAAAGTTATGCAAAATGGATCCAACCTACAAAAACAGTTTTTCAAGCTACTGTCATAGGTGGTATTACACATCAACATTAGTAAAAAATATCCAGTCGCTAAGTAACATTTTCTAATGAAAATAATTAAGAAAGAAAGAAAAACATTTATTTAGACTCTCACATTCTCGCACCCATCTCTGGATAATATGCTGCAGCGCGTGATGCTGCAGCGCTGGTTTTCTGATAGGGCGTAAAATGAAGCCACGTTCAATCGCGGCTCACATAAAAAAAAGCATAATATCAAACTCAACCAACGCACATAAATATATCTAATAATTAAAATAAAATCTGATATGATACCAACAGAATATTAAGCATCTTTGCAGAGCTAAAATAGAACCATGTCACTTGGTAACCTAGATAACTACATTGAAAAGGATCTTACTAATAGATCCATCCATCCTAGATATATATTTATATTGTAAAAAAAGATCCGGAGGATTTCATGACAATACCCAATTAATTTTACTAAAACCAATTTTAGAATATAAATTCAAATTCTAATATTTTAAAATAAATGTCAAAAGATTTTTTTGTAGCTGGATCCATTTTGCATAACTACGGTCAATTTAAGTATATTTTTGGTTTTCTTACAGACGCTAAGAGGCTATGTGGTTCCCGCTACCTCTTATAGGTATACTAAAATTGTTTCAAGGAATTCGATATTTTTTTTAATGGACTCGCGAGTAGTTTAGTTCGCATCTATAATATTGTGCCTCAATAAGATATTTATAATTAATTTATATATTACTCGTACTATATTGAAAATGTATAATCAGCAAATAAAATAATTATGTTATCTACTCATTATAATACATTTTTATTTAGATTACAATGTGTTATTTTTTTTTATGTTAAATGGGCTTACGTTAGGCCATCGACTGACCCCAGGAGGAGTCAAGACGGGGCCGAGGATGTAGCACGCTTGCCCAGAAAAAGCCTATTCACTCTGGCCTTGAAGACATCTAGGTTGTATTTTATACACAGACACTTTTAGCAACGTAACAAAATTTGTACTTTAAAGTTAATATTTCACAAACTGATCCCTGAATCGAAAAATTGTTTTTACAAACCCGCAATATTTTTAAGACCTATCCAACGATACCCCACACCATAGGGTAGACGAGAAAAAAATATCATCCCCACTTTACGTGTAGAGGTCCCTAAAAAATATATTTTTCTAAGATTTTATTTTACCATTTTGTCGGCGTGATTAATATGTACACTGACGGACACATAAACTGCATCAAAGTACAAGACGACTTTGAAATAAATATGACGGCGCCTGAGTCGTCGTACGAGCAGCGTAGCAAGAATTTCATAAGCAGCACGTGCACCGACCACGCCACCAAACGCGTCAACAATTTCCCCACTCTCCCCACTACTCGACTTGTTTTCCTACCTGTATAAAAGGGTTGGAGCGATTGTCGATAAGATCGCGGTTGAGAGCCCTCAGCGCTCGCCGCTTTGTCCGCGTAAGGGTGGAAGATGGTCCCCTGGGCCCACCTTCCTGGTCCTGTTTAAAAAAATAATAATAGCGGTTAAAAAAAATAATATAGTGGTTACTCGAGTTCTGCCGGTACCACGTCTCCTTTTGTAAGAACCTGTCTCTACTAACCTTCTGTAAACTCTAGAAACCGTAGACTGGTTTAAATTTAATTTTCTAGCAATCGTTCATTCATCCAAGCCTTGTTCGGATGAAGAAAGAATCAATATTATTGTACCGAAACTCTTTTTGAGTTAAAAAAAACTACTTAAAAATTCTATTGGTAACAAAAATTCAATTAGCAAATGAAAAAAAAAAACAATAATAATGAATTTAAAATTTTACCCTTATAACACGCAAATCTGAGAATACGCGTAAATTTTCTTTACCCAGCTTTATTCACTTGTTTTGCTGCAGTTCACTTTTACATTTATGTAAATCAAAAAGTTTGCATACTTTTTAAAAATATTCACTAGAAAGTAATCCTGAACTTTGATGCAGTTTATCTGTCCGTCAGTGTATATCCATGCCAAATTACAGCTTTCTAGTCTAATCTCTGGTCTAAGAGCGGACTACGGACAGGCGGACAGACAGACAGACAAACGGACATGGCGAAACTATAACGGTTCCTTGTTGACTACGGAACCCAAAAAACGAGTTTCTAGCCCTCGTTTACACCCACGTTCCCTGAATCTATTGTTTTTCTGGGATAACAACTAAATAGGATAGTTTTTCAGAACTATGTGTGCCAAGTTTCACCCGAATCCGGTTGAATGGTAATAAACATATACACACACTCACGCGCGCACACACACACACACACATAACTTTCGCATCTATACAACAAATAAATAAAATTGAAGTGTCTGTTTGTAATGTCGAAATAGCAGCTTTTAACTAAATGCATATGAAAGTGTACTATACGGTAAATGTAAAAAAAAAACAGGCAGTCATGGGGACTGCCGATAGAAGTGAAAACTATTAGCATGAGCATGTCGGTGACGCGAACCTATAAGTTTTTCCCCTCCAAAAACGCTCAACGCGGCTAAAGAAGTTTTCACTTCAAATACTATTAGCATGAGCATGTCGGTGACGCGAATATCGGTGACGCGAACCTATAACTTTTTCCCCTCCAAAAACGCTCAACGCGGCTAAAGAAGTTTTCACTTCAAAAAACATATTTAATTTTAATGTCTGTGTTTGTTTTTTGACGGGTCTTTCTCTGACAGATAGCTGATATTATAAGGAGTAACATAAGCTACTTTTATTAGCTATTTTTTGAAGTGAAACTTCTTTATCGACGTATGGGAGAAATTTTTGTAGCAAATCGTCACGTTTTTCGGTTACGCGCCATGTTGCTTTTATTATGTTTTCCCGTATTTTGGAAGGCAAAGGGTTCTAGCTCATACAGCCTAGCCATTTATCTTATTTATCTTCTTAGTTTTGAATTAATGTCTGACATCTTAAAATATAAAGGTATGAAGTTAGCTAGCGAAAAACATTGGTTGCCATGGCAACAAATGTTTTTTAGTAAGCGTTACTTCCGTCAGAATTTTAATCAGGGACTTTTCAGAAGTTTCACTTCTACCATGTGTGACTTGCACACACACACACTTTTTTTTTTATTCAAGGAACGCGGCTGAACCGCGGGGAATAGCTATTTATAATATTAGTATCATAGTAGAATTGTCCAAGAGCGAGTTGGACTTGGTGCATTGCGAAATGACGGTTTCGAAATCGAGTAATAACAAAAATAGGTCTAGAAGCAGTAATCTTAATTAACCGATAATTTTAAATATACTTTCATAGTCAAAGTCAAATCCATTTATTCAGTTTGGGCCCTAGGAGGGCACTTATAAAGGTCGAATTTACTGAAGTTACCACCAAGTTTAGTCTTTGGTGACTTTATATATTTTTTTCACGCCACCAGCTATATATCACACAATAACGTACCTTAAAGTAAGTATGTCATTATGGCCTTAAAGCATGCTTAGCCGCGCAATAATGTTAAACTTTCATTATTTGCTACGGATCCCTAAAAAAGAAAAAATAAAAATAGCCGCGACCGTGAAGGACGTACGCTGTGCTGATAACATTCCAACATTCCAAATTACAAAATCTAAAAACAAACAGTGTCCACTCTCGCTGCGTGAAAACATAATAATGAAAGCATTCGACGATTTTTACAAATATTAAACTTTTATTATCTTTGCACAATTGAACTATGTACTGCAAACTTTCACTTTGAATTTATAAATGAGTAGCTATATACAATGTTTTATTTGTAGCATGTTTCTAGCTTAGACCATAAAGCCATGCTCAAAGGTTTCTAGGGACGCATAATGTGTTTTATATATTTTCTAAAACTATTCAAGTATTTACACCTGGTACTCATCATCTCATGCTGCTGAGCTGATGATGAAAAATATAACTCCTTAACTATTAGGAGTTAGTGAATAATTCTTTAAATATTATAGGTTCGTATAGACCGCTACTTATGTTCCTTTGAGTTAGTCAGGTGAGCTGATGATAGAAGGTACAACTCCTTGTTAGTTAGGAGTTAGGGGATAATTCTTAAAGTATTGTATAGATCGCTAGTTTTTATTCTTTCTAATTATTTGGGTGATTGCGTTGGAAGTCTTAATTTTATGCTACTGAACACTTAAGAACACAAAAAAATAATAAATAAATGTTATTCAATATTGTCGACACGAGACAAATCTTGATAAGTAGGTATTCAATACACAAGAAACTAAAAATGGAAAAATAAAATTAAAAATTAAAGAAAAACCGACTTCAAAATGGGTTTGCACTAAAAAGTGTAAAATAGTTAGAACTACTTAGAACTCGTTTTGAATTCAGCGAAAGAATTTCAGATTCTGGAACATGTGCACGTGTTCCAAAATCTGAAATTCTTCGATTCCCACTCAGAACAGACATTTGTGAGAATGTAGTCTGTTTGTCCTGAGCCTGGGTGTAAATAGATTACACCCAGGCTCAGGACCTATCTATATACATAAAAGAGAAAGTATGTATGTGTGTATGTTCCTTATAGACTCCAAAACCGCTGAACCGATCGCGATGAAATTTTCAGACAATCTTCATATTAGCCCCGCGGGTAATCCTGTAAGGTTTGATGGCGATCGGAGCACTCGGGACCGCGGGTGAAACCGCGGGGCGGAAGCTAGTATATTTATAAAAGAAAAGTAGTATAATGTAGTACTTAGATATTTTCATTCCACTGGAAATGTCTTCAGTTTATTATTTATCTTCCTCATCCTCATCAGCATATCCTCATCCTCTTCCGCATCCTCAAGATGTGGCTCTAATAGTTCCTCTTCCTCATCCTCTTCCTCATCAACCTTAGACTAGACGAGAGATATCCAAACCGAGGGATTGGGAGGTGAGGTCTAATTCCGTGGCCAGCACAAGCCCTGACTCATCCACTTGAATTTTACGTTTGGGGTCATATAAAGGATTTTTTTTGTTTCTTATTGTTTATTAACAATAATTGTATAAAATTCAAAATATAATATATAGAAAATATCCTCAAAGCTCTCGCTGCTGTCGATAGGCAAGGTTCCCAACAGGATGGCAGCGTTCCCTTTTTGAATGGCCAAGCTAATGCGTTGGCGGAAATAACTCCCAACTCGTCTGTCTCCCGAAGCCTCGATGAGCTTGGATGACAAAAACCGAGCGAATCGGCGAGCCTCGAACCCCCACAGACCCATGGTTTCTACCGCGAACGGCATGAACAAATAATGCAGACCGATACAAGCGTATTTTTTAAATTTGGATTTTTCAGCACCGGTCGCAGCCACCGCAGTGACTTTACAAGTCGCCAGTATGTGGGAAGGCGCAAGTGTATCAATACACGTGGCATCTTACACCAGCGGCTTGCCGACACTCCACGCGATCAAAGTCATAGGCACGTTGGCGACAACAAGAGCTCTACGAATAATATCATTAAGAGCCGCGTGGCGTGATAAACGGCCGGCGTTTAAAGAGCATGAAAGCCCATCGTGACCGTCTCCGCAGCGGCAGTGATGAGGATGATTGGTCCTGGAACCAAGACTGAGACAAATGGATATACTTATAGTGATGCGGTCTAACAAAGTACCGATGTTTGTAGATGGAATGGCTTGCAACCAGTGACCCGATGCCTTCTCAGAGACAGCTAACAAGCGTGCGCAGTCCAAATTAGAAGAAAAATTGTAAAATATTTTTTAGCAAGTTTTTTCGCAAAGAGGCTTGTCCCACTCTCTCTGAGAGCGACTTAAAGTCGGAATATTTGTGCCTGGACAAGCTGCCTGCCAGGCATTTCTGGCATCGGACAGGTGAGAAACCTCAACGGATCCAATAGATGGGTCCAAAACAGATCCAACGAGGTCACCCACACTATATACCGACGAAGGAAATGCCGGAAGTGAAATGTCTGAAATCTTCCGCACTCCTAGACCACCATAACACGCGGGAATGGTGGCCTGAGACCACACTTTGTTTTCATTAAAACAACAATTTAGGATATTAGCAAGAGAAATCTTAATCATGTTATCTAAAGTATTTAATATTTGATCAAAAACAAATGGATGCAGCGGAGTAAATAAATAAATTTAGGCACAAATAGACCCATTCAACAACAAGTAAGTCGCGCATGTCGTACCGTCATCCCGTAAAAAATGCTCATGAGTCTAGGAACTACCCGAGTTACCGGACGCGTCTGGTAACTCAGGTACGATTCCTCCAGCGCTCGATGTGTATAGCGTGTGGAGCCGACGAAAGGGGCTAATCTCTTTTAATTTTACGATCAGACAGCACTGTTTACAATGCTCCCTAATTGAAGATATACATCTAAGCTTTGATGCAACGATTGGTTCTATAATAGTGGTAGCCAGGTCCAGTACAGTATTTTTGGCAGCAGGCTTTGGTTCAGTCGGCTCTTGAGATTTGGACCCTGTTGGCTCTTGATACTCGGGCTCGTTCAGAGTCTTGGCTTGGCTTGGCTTGAGTTCAGGTAATGAGCTTCCTATGCTCGAGGCAGTTGGTTTGTTCATGTTTTGTTCTCTTTGTTTATAAAAATCTGAATGTTGGAATTTTATTAATTCTTCTTCAGTTAATAAAAAGGACACAACTCGATCCACATGATAAGCTCTAAGGCAATGAACAACCATATCGAGTTTATTAACGTATTCTTCTTGCAGGTTTGTATTTAAATGTTCAATAAGGTTGAGTTTGTCGTTCCAGAAGTAAAGGATTTCTTTATTTTTGATGGCATTTTGTAGTTTCAGTACCATGTTAAAGAAGAGATTGCTTATTTGATCGTCCCAATAACTCTTTTTATTTTCGTGGACTTCCCAAAGAAATAGGGTTTTGATGTAGTAACTGGCTATAGCTTTTAATCTGAGAACATCTCGCATTTTTTTTACCTGTAAGAAAAAATTGTTATAAATTGAGAAGATAGGTAATTTTCGGTCAGTTCATATCCGATGATAAACATGTAAGATACTCACAAGTCTTATGGTAACCTTCAACTGTTGACATCCTTTCATGATATCACGTTCAAAGTCTTGAAAGGAAAGTCGCCAACAGCGGTTTTTCATTACCCGGTCCAAGTCTTTGTTTGGTTTTGGGACTACTAGCCACTCTTTACATACGCTGTGCTCTAATTTTCTGTAAACAAAAAGTAAAAATGTATATTATACGAACTAGGTACTTGCTGTCTGTACGTATGCTTTTTGTATATAATTTTTACCTATAGCCCTCTGGCCAGCGCGGCAGCACGAATTTAATAACAGGCACCAAATCAACATCTAAAAGGAACTCTTCGTTGCCATCGACGACGTTCCGAACGTTCAGCGTGTATGCAGGCCCTGACTCCCTGTATGTGACCAAATAAGTGGTCCCATCCACTATCACCTGGCCGCCCATTTCATTCAACGCCTTGTGAACCAGCCCATGGATCCAATTTCGTAATTCATTTTGGACTAAGTAGTTATCTTCGTCTCTCCAATTGCGCGTAATAATATGACAGTCTTCCCAATCCTTTCGTGTCACTAGATTGTCGAAGGCATTCAAGATTTTCATTTTGACGTAGCCTGGCTGTTCATGTTCTAGGATGATGCCGTTTGGTCCATCTTTTTTGTAGATCGGTAGACGAATCACGATGTCCATATCAAACTCGTCAAGCTTGGACACCTTGAGGCCATCGTACACGCTACCCGCACACTTCACCTGTAGAATTTGACAAAATACACGCATAAGTTGCTACAATGGATCACTTATCTAACACGCAACCTTTCGAAGAAGAGTTAATGAAGTGACGGGCCGTTTGGCGTGGTTGATACCCTATCAATTACGCCACAGTCGTGGGTTCGATTCTCACTCTAGACAGACATTTGTGTGCATGAACATGTCTCTGTCTTGAGTATGGGTGTAATTATCTATATAAGTATGTGTTTTCAAAAGAAACGTAGTATACAGGGTTATTTTTAAAACACCGACAGTGCTTTAGGGGGTGGAAATACTCATCAATATGAACAACTTTTTCTATGGGACCAACCCTGAAATCTTGAAAAAAAAAAACTTTTCATACATTTTGATTGAGCAAGGTTGATCTGATTGTTTTGTATGAAAAGTAATATTTAATAATTTATATAACAAAAAATTGTAATCGAATAAAAGTTGTAATCGAAAAAGGATTAAATACAATTTTCAGCAAACCCCCGACAGCAATTATCAAATATAGAGGTAGTTAGGTAATACTGCACATGTTCACTTACATATTAACATAATGATAAATCCAAGAAAATCCGTCAGGTGCTACCATTACCATATGTTCCCGAATTCAACAGTATAGAAAAGTTATTATATGTCGTAGAGATACAGCAATTTACATCAACTAGAGACTACGTTTATTTACGTACCCAACGCAATTTCAATTAGTCACAAACTCATAAAATAGCAAAATTTTTGTTCATTTTGGGGCAGGGAATGGCAACCCCCCGACGGATTTTCATGAATCCGTTACGCCATATCTCACGCCATATCAGAGTTGGTTCCACAGTGAAAGTTGTTCATATTGATGAGTACTTCCACCCCTGCAAGTATTGCCAGTGACTAAAAAATCACCCAGTATATTATAATAGTTTGTGTTTTGTATTTTTGTTGTAAATACTTCTGAAAGACTCTATCGAATAAATTATAATTTATTACTATGTTTGGCGACAGATTTTCGTCTTGAGGGTGGTCGCCAGCATGTATCACCATGCAATGGTTTCTTCACCATGTTTTCTTTCACCGAAAGCTGAAGCTCCTTGTAGGAGGTAACTTGTGTAACGGTAAATCATCAGGAACATAGTAAAACACGTAAAACATTACTCTATTACACGAGTACGGTGGTGAATGCAGTCAAAAGCTTTGGATACCCAAATTGCTTCTCGCGAATTCTCTCCATAGATGTGCTTTAGTAATTAAACTAAGTAGGTACATACCTCTTTGCCATATTTCTTAAAATATTTGCATTTTTCACGCATTTTGTCGAGGACTTCATTAAATACAGCATCAAAAACAAGTCGTGACCTTTTGATATCTTCATCTTGGATTGCCACGAATTGTCTGAATACCTCTTGCATGTAAATGTTCATGTTCTTTTTCGTTGACATCATGAAATTAAGTTCAATTAAATTTGTATATATAAAACCTGAAATATTAATATTTGTTAAGTGTCTACCTACGTATAGGTATAAGTATGTATTTTTTTTCAATATGCTAAGCAATGCCCCAATTTAATAATAATTAAATACATTTTTTTTGCTATTTTCATCAAACTGTACCTATCATAATATTATTAGATACCTATTTCGACACAAAGCTTATTACGAAAGGTACCTACTTGTACGTAAAGGATGTATCTAGGTACTTTAATCACTTTTATTTTTATAAAAGCAACTTAATTCTTTCTTTTTCTACATTTAAATTACCAACTCTGTAATGCATAATAATAATAATATGTAATATAGAACAAATCTCACGTATTGACGTTCCAATACGTTAGCTATTTTGATATCTGAAGTGATCAGGTAGACCTTCTAAATGGCACGTTTAGTTTAATATATATTAGTATATAAGCTTAACGGTGTTGTCATTAATTTAGGTGGAATTAAGATGATGGAATATAAGTGGAAGTATTGGAGGAGTCATTCATTAAACATGTGATCAGCATCGCTAGTTGTTTATCTACATCACCACCACCCATCATATATTATATGGCGACCGTGACGTATATTATAAATAGAATACTTTATACTGAAATGAGGCCTTTCGGCCTAACTCTTGAGAGGCCCAAACTCGGCTCTGCTAAGCTTGGGATCAGATGCCGGTGTGTGTGAGTTATGAGGGATGTCCTAGGATATTATATCGTCGCCTTTTTAGGAGATTGGGTTCCTGGCGAAAAACTGGGGACTGGGGGAGTTAGTTACTTACTTACACGTTAATATAAATAAAGTAAATTTTAGACCACATTTCCTAAGCCAAAATTGACTTGAAAGACCACGCATTCGGTAGGTAGCTACCGAATACGTGTAAGAAAATGCCAAGTCCCGATTGCTATGGCAATACTTTAAGCGATAGAGTTGGTTGGCAACCCAGAGTACGATGGCGAACTAGGGAATTATTTTGTATTTGAATAGTTCTTACCTTATTCATTAAATGGTAGACAAAAATAACGTATAGGTTACGTAATTTACTATTGTGGATACTTTAATATATTTCATATCACATTATTTTAATTTTATAATTCTAATGAGGACACATTATTGACACCTCTTGCGCTGCGTAGGTATTGTAACTACTATAAATAAATACAAGATGATTTCGTCTCACGCGCAGACTGTGCGCTGTGCCGTCGTGCGACTAGCTTTTCGCCCTCGGCTTCGCTCGCGCAAACTTTATAAAATTTCTATAACTTTTTCCCCGTTAGCCAATTTCAATGAAACAAAGCCTATTTATTAGAAGCGCCAAGTTAAGCTTATGTAACCGCCAAGAAAATCCGTTCGATGGTTCTGGAGATTCGCGTGTTCAAACAGACAGACAGACAAAAAATCAAAAATGGTTTCTTTGCAATTAGACTCCCTACATCAGTCACACTAGAGTCCG
Source organism: Tetheella fluctuosa (assembly GCA_951216915.1). Lineage (NCBI taxonomy): Eukaryota > Metazoa > Arthropoda > Insecta > Lepidoptera > Drepanidae > Tetheella > Tetheella fluctuosa. The sequence goes on along the minus strand of OX578219.1, from coordinate 11,926,263 downwards.
CGCCACCACTGAAGTCCGATATTATCGAAGAAATAAGATCCATTTTCATTAATTCCATCTGACTTCAGTAGTAACTATTTACTAATATGTGCTTCAGTGGTGGCGCGAACTCTACATTACAAGTTTTAAAAAAATATATACGCGCGGGTTCTAAATAGGGTTGCGAACACTTCTTTGGCGATATATATTATTTCAAAATAAGCCACAATTACTATAGTACACTCCAAAAATATATAGTATTTTATGGAAAAAGCAAAAAATAGACAAAAGATATATTTTTTCTTATTTATTTTTATAATTAAAAATAAAATAGTGTCATATTTTATATGCTTTATCACATTCAATTTTAGATAAATATAAATTAAAAAATCATTTTTTATTTATTAATCTACTTCCCTTTCTTTTTTCTCGCCATTTCGAATTCATAACCGAAAATATCTTTTCTGTGAATGCCAAAGTGGGGAATAGAGAGAAGTAATGAAATTACTTACAATGCCACTTTTCCCGATAGAAAATGTTATGTTACAATTTACATAGTGTTATTTTACATTATACATATAGTACCTATATTTTGGAGATCTTAGGTAATCAGTTCTAGATAACTTTCTTACAGTATAGGCTGTGGTATAGGTATAAAAGTAAATAGTACCAAAAATCTGAAATGACGATTACTTTTTTTGCAACATCCGAATTTTATTCAATAAAGCCTATATTCCCTACTCCATATCATGAAAATATTGTACTTGTACCTATGGGAATACAGACTTTTGCACCCCTTTTCGGGTGAAAAGAGAGAGATAATAATAATAGTTCTAATAATCTGCTTTGAGCAATACGTAACTACGCATAATTCAAACTACTATTCAAACTACTTTCCACAAAAAAGAAAATTGCATTCCATTATATCAAATACAACCTAAATATTATTTTTTTGAAGGAATGAATGGTTTTAAATATCTACTGAATTTACAGAACAGGATCGTTTTCTTCAATACCGTTGCCACAATAAAAAAATACTGCCTTTTAAATCATGGAATTAAGATTATTATCACTTTTTTTTAAATATCTCCTAACAAGGTAGAGTGGATTTATCCATGTTTAATTGTAAATCCGCGCATCACCATCTAGCGTTGCATAGAAATAGTATGTGTATAGGGCAGCGCTATTTATTGGCCAATACAGTATTTTAGTTGGCGACGTCTCGAAGACTTCTTTGGTGGCGCGAGCTCTATTATCACCTGCGTGCTAATGTGCATCTCTCCACAGTATGTGCTTTAGGAGTGGACGATATACATCGATGTTTTAAAAACACTCGATGTATTGAATCGATACATCGAATCAAACCGATGTATTGTTAATTCTTAAACATCGATTATACATCGATGTTTTTTGTTCGATGCATCGAAAAGGCTAACCTAATAAAAATAACAACATTTACACAAAAAGGTTACATTTTATTCATTTCAAGTTATTTTTGATAAGACCCGGCTAGCAACACTGAAAAAAGTGCAATTGCAAATGGCGGCCGGCCGGACGCCGGTCAACCAACTGTTAGTCAGTAGTCGACTTCTCTTGACAGCACAGAAAATTATTTATAAACTATTGAATTTTTGTTTTAAAGCCTTGATTCTTTGCTCTTGTGTTAATAATACTCGTATTTATTAGGTAGGTGGTTGAAATCCATCGGATTGGATTGTTTCAAACTGACTGAACTGCACATTCATATCAAACTTACAGTAAAACAATCGATGTATGGAAAACATCGATGTATTTTTTGATATATCGATATAACATCGATGCAACTATACGATGTATTGCATCGAAAAAAACATCGATGTTTTTTTACAGTGTCCATCACTAATGTGCTTGCCTCGCTCGCTAGGGATGTGACATTGAGTGAAAAAAAACGATTAATTAATAATCGATTTTTCTCTTTACAATATAAATAGATTTGTGAAAAATCGATTTTGGTAGAAAGCAATAATCGATTTTTTCACTCACTGTCACATCCATGCAGGGCTGCCACCTGAAAAATAATATGGTTACTAGATACAGTGTAAAATATCGCAAGAAGAAAACCGTTAAAAAGGTGCGAAACTATTTTACATACATACATAGTATAGATGGCGCGCCGTGTTTATTTTAGTGAACTTACTTCGTATTTTTTTAAACCGTCGCACAGATGGCGCTAAAATCAATAATTAAAAATCGATTATACGAAAACCATTTTCGATTATTTTTCACATCCCTGTCGCTCGCTCCCCTTCCCCCTTTCAATTTCTTCCTTTGTTTTTGTACTTTTTGTTATTGTTTGTTACGTTTTTCAGTTTTTGTTTTCGTTCGTTTCGGCTGTCTGTCTTCCTAGTTTTTAGCTCACGTTGATATATTTTTTAATCTTACCATGGCGGATACAGATTTAGCGGAATTAAGAAAACAGTGCATTACAAGCTTGTATTTGTGTTCTGAAAACGTCTGCAAGTATTTGGATGATGATAAAGAAGCTGAGTTTTCTAAACTCAAGGGCTACGTAGAGAAATACTGCATGCAGGAGGCTCAACAAGATGTTGCTATTCAAGCTTTGGAAAGAGCAAAGGTAAAATTGATTGGAGTTATTTTTGTTGATAGTTTGAATCCAATCTCGAATTATGGCATTTCCCTCCTCGTATTTGCCGTGAATATAACCATATCAATCTGAGCATGCTGATGTTCATTGATGCATTTAATATAGCTCATGTTCTGAGAGAAGCCTTAGGAGGACTATAGAAAAGATCGTGGGTTCGAATCCTACAATGAGCTTGAGCTTTCGGCGAAGGAAAACATCGTGAGGAAACCATAGCACAGTGGTAGGGTACTTTGTAGTACCCGCCTGGCTCGCTACCACCCTCAAGTTGAAAATCAAACACCTAATGGTGTGTTCCGCAGCTGCACTTGAGAGCCAGATCCTTCTAGGTATTTGTGTGCTTACCACCTTCCTCCACATCATCACCTACCATAGTGAGATTGTGGTCAAACACAAGCCTATACAAAGTAAAAAAAAAAAGAAGTTTGGTTCAGTGCCTATTATTTTCGTCAGATCCGACAATTGTATGTATGGTTTCTGTTTGTGTGAAATTATGACTAAACCAATTCAAAAATATTCATAGAATAAAAAGATACTATACAATGATTTCATCTATAATCCACAGAGAGAAACAGACACATCAAATGTTGATTCCCTGCAAGAAAGGTTCACAGCACACCTGAGCAGCCTGGCTGGCAAACGGCTGAATATCAACAACCATCCTTATATGACCGAATTGACTAAACGGTTTGACAAGGCACAGCAAAAAGCTATGCGTAAGTTTAATATTTTTTATTAACCTCTAGATAGTTATAAGGTTTCAATCAGCACACAATAGGTGACCATGCCAAGCTCATGGGGCCATAAACTATAGTCTGTGATGAGTGGGTTCAAACTTTGATATTGATTATATTATTAAAATTGGTTAAGGAATATGACAGTGAATCTGGCTAATATAGTAAAGATAGTATAGTATTATTTGAATGTGAAAACATCACATGGAGATGCAGCCTGACACTCCCATTAGGCTGTGTCTCCACCAGAGATGTGTAGCGAGGAATGTGTTTTTATCCGCCAATATGATCGCTAAATTAATTCTATGACATGCTATGCTGAAAATAAAGAGATCTCTGGTGGAAATGCAGCCTTGTACAGGTATAAATAGCCTAGTAACAGCACAGTACCTGTACAGGCCCATGTTAATTGTATAGTGAGGCAAGGATAGCTCTGTAGTAGTAATGCTGCATACAGTAGTGAAGCTATCATGTCGAATTCAACAAAGAGCTTGAATTTTGGGAACCATAGGTGATTAGGTATTTTGTAGTACTTGCCTGTGTGGTTACCCACATTATATTGGTTATTTGAAATTGGTGAAATTGTAGTTATAGTAACAGGTGTTTTCTTTTTGTCACATGTTGTCATAAATCTGAAGTGAGTGAAATGTTTTGTTAACACTAGATTACTGAAAAGGTTTAATTAACTACACACTCGTGCAAACAAATTTGTTTTACAGAAAACCTGGATGAGTCAGATCTAGCTATAACAGAATCACAGGATCAATATGTATGTATATTTTTTTGCATAATTATATAGATTGAAAATATATTTCTCTCACATAGAATAGCACTGGTTAATTATACCACCATAACTTACCATCTGGTCTTAAACTAAGAGCTTCACTCTACCTATAGAATCATCATCATCATCATCTCAGCCGCAAGACGTCCACTGCTGGACATAGGCCTATACCTATAGAATATTATAATTTAATAGTCATAGACAATGTAGAAATAACACATTAATTTTAATGATAAATAAATAGTTTTTATAATTATGTTAACAGATTGATCCAATAACAAAGAAGGCCATAGTAGATCCTGTAAAGAACACTGTATGTGGACACATATACGAGCGGGAAACCATCTTGAATATGATCAATGTCAAGCACAGAACTAAATGTCCAGGTTAACATAACTATTTATATGCACAATATTTATCTGAATTCCAATTTTAAATACACTAACTAGAAAATAGAAGCGATTCAATTCGCGATCGCACCTAAGTAGCTTTCCCTTACTATCCCATTCAAATGTTGATGCCATATGGAATTATTATTCTTATTCTAATTGTGGGTGGGGGCAATAAGGCTTGCACTGACGTCCCGCTTGGTTGGGGTGTATTGTGCATTTCCCCCCTGCCAGCTTTACCCTAGCCATCCTAACTTCTTTATGTGCACATGGCACATAGACTATGGAAAATTCCATGAAGATCTTTGACATATTTTTTTCATGATCCCAAAAGTTTAAGTTGTTTGTTTCTAGTACTGAAATATACTTATTTCATATTACAGTTGCTGGATGCGGCAATAGAGGGCCCATTTTGAAGGAACATTTGATATTAGATGAGGAACTTAAATTCCGTATGACGATCACGCAGCATTCCACTATGATACAAGAAAGGTCTGTCATGAATCTGGACAATACCATGGAGTCATTATAATTACATCTAGGTTAATTAAATAATTTTTAGTAAAGAAAAGTTTGCGGGTCAATTACGTAAGTTACTTTGTAACAGTTTCTATTTTAAACCGGTTAATTATAGATGTTTTACGTTCTGGTAACTGCATATTCAAACAGCGCTTTTTTGGAAAAGAAACCATTTACATTTAAATATTTCTATAGATTTAAGAGGTTGTTACAAATTGAACTGATTCGAACAAAGTGCCATAATCGACATACTGCTTTAATGCATTTCGTTTGCATTAAATGAAATTGAATTTTCAGTTCTATTTACATACAAATAAGGCCTTTTTTTGGTGATCAAAATATTTTTATAATTCCAAGTCCTTTTATTAATAACTAATTGGCAGCAAATACTTCTGACACTTGTGATAATAGATGCAAATAAACATTGATTTTGAAAGCTTAGCAGTTTGATTTTAAGTGTTAAAATAAAACAGCACATTGATTTAGAATATAATTGTATTTCAGCAGGAAAACTATATCTATAACAATGCATTATAATGTTACAAATACATTTACAAACAAGATTCTAAGGCAAATACCACCTTTTTAGTTAATTCAAATAGATTTGCTCCCAGTTTTTTGATATTCTTCTCGGTTGAAGACTGGTGGTATGCTCAGTAAATTAAACCTTCATAAGTGCCCTTCTAGGCCCTGAACTGAATAAATTACCTTGACTTTGAAATTAGTATATTTTCATACATAGTCTTTTAAATGGTCAAAGCATAATAATAGTATGTCGGAGGTTTTATTTAATAAATATATTCAATGATCGACGTGACTGTGTGCACAGCCTTAAAACATGATTCAGGTCATTCACCAATAGTATTTATCTTATGTAGATACATTAATAAGTATACATCTAAAGATAGTAAAATTAATTATTAATAGTAATAAAAAATCTTTATTAATATTTACACTAAAACCTGATTTTTGAATGGCCAATGGAGTATCAAGATATTAATTTAAAATTAGAACAGTTTTTGTATAGACTTATAGAATAGCTTATCTGTGGTTTATCCAGCTATTGATAAATCAGCCCTAATAATATTATAAGTACTCAAGCATATCAATAAGACTACGGGCCAAATAAACGTCTTGTAACCCATATAAAAACTAAACTGTTCTAATTTCAAATTAATAGCCAGTTACCGTTTATTTGGCCATTGAAAAATCAGCCCTAAGGTGTATAGAAAAATAATTTAAAGAAAGAATCCACCTATGGTACATAACTAAAATACTATTAATTGACCTGAATCAACCCAACTCGATTTTAATCTTAGGTCTCAAACATAAGGCTTATTTTCGATTGACACAATCTATTCGTGAGCCTTCAGTTTTGCAGTTTCAGTATGTTAGTCTTGATGTAAATGTATTGTACAAAGTAAAAATCTTGGTCCATAAAACTATATCAATAAAATTGTGCATTAACATTACATACAACTCTAATAAAAACTATTTGAAGCTCAAAATACTAATTACTATTTGTAATATCGAATTGCAACAATCGAGAATTGCATTCGAAATATTCACTAAGAATAATTTACCTTATTTTGAATCATTTGAAATGAGAAACTTTATGCTTATAATCTTAAAGGAAAATAAATAGGGGTAAGTAATTTTGTTTAGCTAAACATTGAGGTTTTAAAGCAGGTACTATATATTAGGACCGACCCCAGAAACGAAAAAAAAAACTAGCCGTTTGATACAAAAGTTCACCTACTTAGGCAAAAATTGTGCAACAGCAATTTTTTTTTCGCGCTTTCAGTTTTACATATTATTATAGCAAAAGTTGTTTGTATTAGTACCTACTTTCAACCCTGAAAGTTTATTTAAATAAAAAAACTATAACGCAATGAAAATTAATCACAATCGGCCTCTAAAAGTAGATACTACTAGAGGCCGATTTGCCTTTTTTCAAATTTCGTTGTTTATTCTTCTTATGCATCTATATACAGTTAAGGTAGATACAAACAGAAAACTGTTCGAGCATATTTCCATGTCAAAAACAATCGTCTTATCTTAATTAATAGAGTTGCAAATTGTATGTAAAATATAATAAGTAACAGAAATGCTTCTGGTCTTATCGTACCAGTATTGGTTCCCGTTTATCACGCCTCTTCATTAAATAAATTACAGTTAAATGCATCCACAGCCCACGTAAAACAGCTTCATTTTATAAACACTATATTTTTTTTTCTTCTATATTATAACACTCACATTTCAAGCATATCGATTCAAAACTATTTAATAAGTGCACTATCGGATTATCTTAAAAAATATATTTTACTTTTGATAGGGAATTGAGAAATACTACCTCTATATTATAAATTAGGCAGCAGGCTCTATTAATGTCACGCGATTCTTATATACTTTGCCCAACTTTGAATACGCATTTAACCATTGTGCTGCCTATAAACGAATCTAAAATGGCTGCTTATATATTGTCAGATAGTACGGTCAACAAAAAATATAAAGTAACTAATATCTTATTTTATCATTATGGTGTTACAATAATTAAAAATGTTTTGAGTCATTTCTAGATAGACGATAAACATTGCTGGCTGATATATTTTTTTTATGTAAATACATAAATATTGTGCGAGTGATAGGGCATGATAAGCACCGCCATTTATGAGCACTCCATTCCAAAAGGTAAATATTTGTAATACATAATCGACCTTAGCGTTTTGTTAATAAGGATAAATATACATTGGAGTTAGTATCTAATAATATAGAGGCGTATTTACTCGTGTACTATAATATATAAAGTGTCGAATTTAAGCATTATTTGCGGGAATTTTAATTAAATATTTAATAATGAAAACTTACTTTACACTAATATAAAATTACAATAGTAAGTAACTATCTGAACTACATTGTACTCTTGAGTATTCCATCAGTATTGCTATCATTTTTGTATGTGACGTATATTAGTATAAAATCCATGCTACAATAATTACTATATATATATATATTTACTTTGTATAGGCTTGTGTTTGACCACAATCTCACTATGGTAGGTGATGATGTGGCCGAAGGTGGTAAGCACACAAAGCCTAGAAGGATCTGGCTCTCAAGTGCAGCTGCCGGAACACACCAATAGGTGTTTGGCGACAGATTTTCAACTTGAGGGTATTGTAAATTTAAGCCCAGTTTACACTATACGTCATATTTTGTCAAATTAACCGCTATAGTAGAGCGTGCAGGATAATCAAATTATTATGGGCAGTTATAAAAATCATTATGTAGCTATATCATATATAAATATACAGACTGATTTTTTAGTCACTGGCCATACTTGCAGGGGTTGAAGTACTCGTCAATATGAACAACTTTTATTATGGGACCAAAACTGATATCGCAAAAAATAAAATGGTTCCTTGATACATTTTGGTCGAATAGGTATTGAACTTTTGTAAGGACAGCTGATAATTTTTGGTGATCTCGAGAGTTAGTCCCATGATAAAAGTTGTTCATATTGATGAGTACTTCCACCCCTGCAAGTATGGCCAGTGACTAAAAAATCACCCAGTATAAAATACTAGAAAGGAGTGTCCATAAATCACATGTCACTTAGGAGTCCCATTAGGGGACAAAATTCAACAAATTTGTTTGTAATTTGTTGCACTCAAAATCGTAATATTAATTTAATGAAACTGTAAATGTATTGTGTAAACAAATTGTTGGTTGACCTAATAAAAAAATAAATATGCGTCCCCTAAAGGTTATATTGTGACAGTATTTTTTATAAACTTTCCAGTAGTTTTATGTATGATTCATGTACGTAAATGCATACTACCTACAGCATAATATCGTTTAATAAAAAAAAATGGTATAACAATTATTAATACCGAGAATATGACGTAGCGTGTAAACGGAACATTATTTTAAATACGCACTGTCACCAGCCAAGCAAATAACTGCATTATATTCAAGGATATAAGATTGAAATGGTCAATACTTATAGGTGTTGCGATTTACATAGATTGCGCGTGTACATTTTACAGTCGACAGTGCGTTTACGGATCAAAGTGAAACCAGAGAAGTAATAACAGTATAGTATATACAGGGTGTAAAAAGACTCCTATATACTTTTGCACAAAAAAAAATCTAACTATTAAAAAACTAGAGTCCACCAGTAAGTGCGTGTAATTCTTAGATAGAAACTAAAAAAGGATGGAAATAAATAGATATTTATTTCTATACGCTATTGATCCGTAAATATACTTCAATTTGCAATTGGTGTTGTCTTTCTACATCCTATAAAACACACGTTTCACAAGAGGCCACTCTCTCTGGCCACAGTTTTCTTTAGGCAATGAACTTCATAGAAAGTACATAATAATATTTATATACTTTCAAAGAGATAGTATAAAAACGCGAATATTAAATGGAATGTAAAACTCCGTGAGAATCGCAAAAATAATTTCTTTATTATTATAAATTATATGATCCATAGCGGAACTCTCTTAACAATACGCAATAAATTCAAGAAAATTCTAGCAAATACGAAGTACATTGAGTCAATAGAACTATGACTAGATTAGATAGAAGTTTAGAAAAGCTTAAATTAATTAGGAATATTACACGCCTTAAATATTTCCTCAATTAGAACTTTTATGCATCGCTTTTTAAGGTTCCGTATTCGAAGGGTCCAAACGGAGCCCTATTACTATCACTCACGTGTCCGTCTGTCCGTCGTCTGCCACAATTTTGTTCCGAAGAAATTTTTAACTTCCAATTGACCTATGAACTTGAAATTTGGTGATATTGTTTATTATTACGCATATTTTAGAAAAAAATAGCCAAGTATTGATAAATCAGATTTTAAATAAATAAATAATCTGGGACATTATTTCTCACACACGGCCATCTGACCCCAAACTAAACAGAGCTTGTACTATGGAAGCCAGATAACTGATATTTTACATATACTACTTTTCTTTTGTAAATACAAACATATACAGGGTGTGGTTTTGCATTTACGCCATATTTACGGAGGTCGATATTTACCTTGTATAGAACACGATTCAATCATAAAATCGTACTCTTAAAATTACATATTATTTTTAAACTTTTGTAAAAATAAAAATCCCCCAGTCCAATAAAACCACATTAAGTTGTTTTATAAAATGACATCGTGTGTACTAAGCACCGCGCCATGGCGCCACTGCGCACTCGTTCATCGCGCACTCCGCACGCGCCGATGTATGTAGTCATGTATGTACGGTCAGTCCGCAGTCAGTCAGTTGTCCTCCGACTGCGAGCGCGCACGCACTGTGCGTGACACGCGCAATCTTCACACCGCGCGAACTCCAACGTACAGTACAGTGACAATGACGGAACGTTATTCAAACGTCGAATTTAGTGGGGATTATTGGCGATCACATCCTAGGACCATATTTCATTGAAGGCCACCTGACCAGCACCACCTACCTACAGCTGCTTCGTCACGTTGTCAATGAGATGCTGGAAGACATCCCGTTGGCTCTGCACAGACATTTGTTTTACCAACAAGACGGAGCTCCTCCTCATTATGGTCTCCAAGTGCGTCAGTATTTAAGTGAAGTGTTTGGAAGCCAGTGGATCGGTCGTGGTGGCCCAGTGCCCTGGCCACCGCGCTCTCCGGACTTAACACCTTGTGACTTTTACTTGTGGGGAGAACTTAAAAGACTTGTTTATGTTGAAGAAATATCTAGTGTGGTGCAGTTAAGACAAAAAATTGTGTTGGCATTTGAATCCGTTAAAAATAATACAAATGTTTTGCGCAAATTAAAAAGAAACTTGCGACGCCGTGCTCAACTGTGCATCGAGAATGAGGGAGGACACTTTGAGCAGTATCTTCGAGTAACATAGGTGCGTAAATAAACTTTTTTTTAAAATAAATTTAATGAAAACTACCAAATAGTTTTTATTTGGTAGTTATCATGCCTAGGTAGGTATTTTTGACGTTTCACAGTCCGGTAAAGTAAGAAGGTCAATTTGGAATTATTTTATTCCAATAATTTTTCGTACCTAGTTAGTATTCAACTCTAACAATAAAATAAAGAAGGTTGCACCGCGCAAATGTAGAACAGATACCTACGATACGCAACAGCAAAACATACCTACGTACCGGGTCACCGACCGCGGCGCCTGTGTGGCGCGGCCGCCACACAGGCGCCGCGGTCGGTGACCCGGTCATCCGGTGACCCGGTCGTCTCCTCGCCGCGCCTCGCCCCCGGATCGCAGACCTATTCTGGGCACTCGTGCTTATTCTGATTTGACGCTAATCACAAATCATCAATAATCGTTGACTAATCTACCATATAATTAATTACATATTTTTAAAATACTAAATTAATCATCTACTATTGGTTCTATAAATATGGCGGAAATGCAAAACCACACCCTGTATAGATAATTACACCCAGACTCATTTACATATTACCTACAAGTTTTTACGGAACCCTCAGTGCGCGAGTACTTTTATTCTTTTCGTCTTTGCTTATTTACAGACGGTTTAGTAATGACAGAATAGATAGAATTATACCCTAAAATAAATCGAATTTAGACCTGTGGATCTTCCTTCAGAAAGCGAAATTGATTAATTAACACGAGAGTGGTGTCTGTCTTATTTTACGTCGTAAATTAATAATTTAGAAATTTATTCCACTCAGTTGTAAAGTAAAAATATATTGATATTATTTGTAGAAGAAAAGGAAGCATTTCATAGATTAGCACAAAAAATAGAGGGTTTTGAACGACTTCCAATGTTGAGTTATCATTACTATCAACATGTTAATGCCTGAAATATTTTATAAACCCTGCATAATTCAAATATTTTGGTTTCGTTTGTATTCCGGGGTACTAAAAATATTTTAATAACTTATCTCCCGATTCCTGGAATTAGATATTTTTTTATATTTAGTTTTGGGACGCGCATCCTTTTGAGTGTATAGAACGCGCATCCCATTTTTGAGGCAAGGCAGGTTAAATGCATTATTCCTTAGATATCAAGGGTCAATTGTATTTCTCTAAAAAATATATTTTTCGTACAGATCCTGCCAATTACGAAATAAATGTGAATATTGTTTCCTATATTTTTCCTCTTAATCCCCATTACCATTATTAGAAATAGCCATCACAACCCCATTGATACAGGCTTTCAAATCGCCACTTAAATCATTTCTAGAATCAACAAATTTTTGCAACGCCTCATGCACTTTCGCTTCCTTATAATCGAGAGCGACTTTATTTTTCTTTGAAGTTATATCCAAAAAAGCGAGCAGATTCTCAGCGACTTCTAATGGCATTTTCGCACAGTTCGTATCTACTAATATCAATACGTGCTTACCGATTTCCGACTTTATTAACTGTGTGATAAAGCTCTTTTCGTAGTCGAAGTCTGGTTCGTGGTCCGGTGAAAGTTTTTTGAGTGATTCTATGGCGAGCAGGGTTAGGGCGAGTATTGCTTCGTTCTGCATGACCGAGTGAGACGCGACTAGCATATTCACTAGACTTGATAGGCATCCTTCGGTCTGTAGGAACAGAAAAGTTTACAACTTACTAATATTATTAATGCGTGTTTCTGTGCGTCTGTTTGTTATCGCTCAACTCAAAAGCACACATATGGCAATGTAATGTACAGCCTCTAACTAATACATGGTTTTCAAAACGAAGAGACAAATAGAACTCCAAGGTTTCGAGCTTCAGAAACATACTCAATTGGTTTATTCATTACTAAGATATTAGGTTGATTTTATGTATATCAGCTACTTGTTTTGTTGTACCTAATACCATGTACTTCGACTTGATGAGATTTAGTACCAAATAGTTGTTTTCGGCCAGCCTCTCAGAGGAAACTGAGATATTAATTTAATTTGCTAACAGATCTTGTGACAGCACCAGAAGAGTAGTTAAGATATACTTGCAGATCATCTGCGTATGTATGGAACTGACTGTTTTGTGTGCAAGTGGCAATATCAGAGCTGTACAAGATGAATAGTAGTGGCTTAAGAAAGGATCCCTGTGGGGTACCCCTAGTAACATGACAATGCTCAGAGAAAGCTTTAGATTCATCAGTCTTCTTTTCTTCAACTATTTGTAATGTCAAATGCAAGTAAGTATGAAACTAACGAAATAATAATACATATAACTAACTAGGGGCTACCTACAGGACTCCATTCATGGGCCACTACTATTCATCATGTACAGCTCTGATATTGCCTGCAGGTGGCAAGATGAATAGTAGTGGCGCAAGAATGGATCCCTGTGGGACGCCCCTAGTAACATAATAGTGCTTTCTCTTTGAGCTTTACGTTCATCACTCTTCTTTACTTCAACTATCTGTACCTAAAACGAAATTAAAAGACAATAAACAAAGTACGTACACACTTTAGTTTTTGTCTCTCGTCTACTCTACATACAGTACAGTACAGTAGGGTACAGTACCTGCAGTATGCCCGCCCCCCCGGAGCGCAGCTGTCGCACGGTCCAGGCGAGCAGGCGCGGCGCCTCCCCGGCCGCGCCCGCGTGCTCCCCCGCGAGCCCCCACCGCGCCACGCTCTCGTCTACTCTACATACAGTACAGTACAGTAGGGTACAGTACCTGCAGTATGCCCGCCCCCCCGGAGCGCAGCTGTCGCACGGTCCAGGCGAGCAGGCGCGGCGCCTCCCCGGCCGCGCCCGCGTGCTCCCCCGCGAGCCCCCACCGCGCCACGCTCTCGTCTACTCTACATACAGTACAGTACAGTAGGGTACAGTACCTGCAGTATGCCCGCCCCCCCGGAGCGCAGCTGTCGCACGGTCCAGGCGAGCAGGCGCGGCGCCTCCCCGGCCGCGCCCGCGTGCTCCCCCGCGAGCCCCCACCGCGCCACGCTCTCGTCTACTCTACATACAGTACAGTACAGTAGGGTACAGTACCTGCAGTATGCCCGCCCCCCCGGAGCGCAGCTGTCGCACGGTCCAGGCGAGCAGGCGCGGCGCCTCCCCGGCCGCGCCCGCGTGCTCCCCCGCGAGCCCCCACCGCGCCACGCTCTCGTCTACTCTACATACAGTACAGTACAGTAGGGTACAGTACCTGCAGTATGCCCGCCCCCCCGGAGCGCAGCTGTCGCACGGTCCAGGCGAGCAGGCGCGGCGCCTCCCCGGCCGCGCCCGCGTGCTCCCCCGCGAGCCCCCACCGCGCCACGCTCTCGTCTACTCTACATACAGTACAGTACAGTAGGGTACAGTACCTGCAGTATGCCCGCCCCCCCGGAGCGCAGCTGTCGCACGGTCCAGGCGAGCAGGCGCGGCGCCTCCCCGGCCGCGCCCGCGTGCTCCCCCGCGAGCCCCCACCGCGCCACGCTCTCGTCTACTCTACATACAGTACAGTACAGTAGGGTACAGTACCTGCAGTATGCCCGCCCCCCCGGAGCGCAGCTGTCGCACGGTCCAGGCGAGCAGGCGCGGCGCCTCCCCGGCCGCGCCCGCGTGCTCCCCCGCGAGCCCCCACCGCGCCACGCTCTCGTCTACTCTACATACAGTACAGTACAGTAGGGTACAGTACCTGCAGTATGCCCGCCCCCCCGGAGCGCAGCTGTCGCACGGTCCAGGCGAGCAGGCGCGGCGCCTCCCCGGCCGCGCCCGCGTGCTCCCCCGCGAGCCCCCACCGCGCCACGCTCTCGTCTACTCTACATACAGTACAGTACAGTAGGGTACAGTACCTGCAGTATGCCCGCCCCCCCGGAGCGCAGCTGTCGCACGGTCCAGGCGAGCAGGCGCGGCGCCTCCCCGGCCGCGCCCGCGTGCTCCCCCGCGAGCCCCCACCGCGCCACGCTACGCAACGCCGCCCGCGACCTGGCCAGCTGCATCGCTACACCCTCTGTATACCAAACACCACTTTTACCCTAATGTTACACATCCCCACTTAAGGCTTAATAGTAAATCTTCTAGTCCTCCGTGTAGGAAATTTAAACCATAGTCTCCCACTGTGGATTTCTCAAAGAACTCGGAGACAGACATATTCCTTCACCATGGTATTATTTAATTCATTATAATCATAATACATATTTAATTTGTCTATAGTATACCCTACATTAAGTGTCTCAGTTGTCCATACTATTTATAGACAAAATTCATTTTTGCGGAGAGCAAGCAGCAACTTCAACGCCCTGGCTAGACAGCACGATTTAGATCTATTCTTTACAAGCGTTACATCAGCGAGGCAATTGCTAAGCAAAGATTTTTTTGTAACAATTCAGTGCGTGTTAAATATATTGTTATTTACATGTTTTATATACTGTTGTGTTATTTGTTTTATATCACTATAGACTAAAATAGAACAAAATAACTAAATAATATACCTTTATCTATGTTAAATTATGTCATACCTACTTAACTTACATTGTCATCACAGAAATATTTATTAATCTAGCACTTATCCGTGAAGACCTGTTACTGGCTTCCTGGCGTATAATTTTATATTATAGTCTGTAAGAGAATCAGCTGTTGGAATTGGCGTGAAAAACCACATAAAAGTAAGATCAAAGGAATTCCAATCACCTTCAACTATTTTCCAATGTTTTGTTATCATAAAGTCTTACCAGGATCAGATAGGGTATATTCTTACCACCATCTTCAATCAATTAGCACCGACAGTTAATTACATTCAAACTATAATTAATAACTAACCTTGTCCATCAACCAACATCCGAATGGCAGCCAGCATTTTATAAGCTACATGGTGTTCTTCAACAGTAGGCAAGGCATTGAGCAGGAGCGGAGCCGCTCGACCCCTCGCCGCAGCTATACGCTTATTAGCGCTGGGGACGGTCAGGTTACGTAACGCTGACAGTACTGCATGTTGGATTTTGGTCACTGTTGTCACCTCTATAGGGTGGATTTTGTCCGGTTCTTTTTGCATGCGGACACCGAAGCCGTGGTATACTTCAAAGATGTCTGCAAATGTTTTTAATTGGTTAATCTATTATTTGGTATGAAACTGAAAAAATAAGCTTACATAACATATTATAATTTAATAAATAGCAAAATATTGTTATCTAAACTGTCCTAAAAAATTAAAGATTTTAATGACAGGACAGAATCAAAAAGGGATATTTAAGAAAGAAGAAGATAAAAGCAGTACATCTCATTTACACTCACACAGCTATTAATTTCTACACCTACAATTAAATACAACTTACCAAGTAGTTTATCAAAAATTTTGTCATCCATCATTTGTGTGCAGTAGTCATCTTGTCTTGCAAAGTTTCCTATAGCAAGCACAGCGGTGGTCAACAGATGGTAATTTGACGAATCCAGCCACTTCACCACTGTTAAATATACTTCCCCTACTCCTTTATTGTAGAGTATGTGCATTGCATCATCTGCAAAACACTTTTTTATTTAAAAAAAAATTTATGAGGCACAGCCCTATCCAAGCCCATTTTCTGACCTAGTTGTCTAAAGGTTCAACAAGAAACTGAAATTAGAATGCCTTTAATAACTTGACTTGTGATTACAGTTTTTTTTTTAATTTTAATAATACCTTATACAAAAAATATCCCACTAATGTATTTATTACTACTAAATGTTCCCAACGGTTTCAACCTTGTTCTCAGTATGACATGTAGCCTAAGTTACTAATACTTATAACACCAGCTATCTGCCTAAGAAACTCTTGTACTACCATATATGGTACTTATAAAAAAAATATTTTTTTTAAGCTTTTTTCATTTAGTTAAAAAGCTGTTATTTTGACATGACAAACACTTAAATTTTATTTATTTGTATAGATATATGAGCTTACCCCCAGTGAGGACTATAATGACCAAGTCACAGGCTTGCTTCATAATGGCTTCCACTTCAGAGTCATCAGCATTCAGGTCCCCGGCATCATGTCTGTGTACTAGCTGTTCTAAGCGGGAACACACCAACTGGACACCACCCTCATTTGCTAGGAGAGTTTTTACTGAATCTGTTTGAATGGAATTTTTTATTATTAATGTTTCAAACTGACTGGATTTATGAATGTAACTTTTTAATCACAAAACTTTACTCCCCAAGGTCATGAATAGTTCATCAATAAAAATATAGCACACACTGGCTGATCCATTTACCAAGGAAAATTAAATTGTTACAAAAATAATTTAATATCATACCATGTTCCGCTTGTGCATGTAAATGTTCCAGACACAACTCAGAAATCTCAATATTAGTTGTATCCCTCAACACATTGAGTACTGTTTTGTTCACTTCCTCCTTGTACAGAAACTCTGGTGAATTATCATTGATAACACTCAGTATCAGCAATGCCGTAGTTACCGTATCATCATCCATATCCACTTTGTAAAGCTCCAAAACAAGTATTCTATATAATGCATCAATCAAACCACCTTGTACAATGGCCTCTGTAAACTCCTGACCGCCAATCGCAAAATTAAGCAAAGTTTTGCTTGAAAACATTTTAATTTCAGGCAAAATCATATCAAAACTTTTTTCAAGTATTAAAACAAGCACTTTGACACCGTCACATTCAAGTATTACTTTCCTAGATGCATCACAGTCACAACATAGGTTACCCAGTGCCCGGCAACATTGTTTTACGAGCTCAATTGTATCTGTAGTTAATTCTTTGCGTAGCATGTTTAAAATAGGCTCTATAATGTCTTTTTGGGCATATGTCTCACGTTTGTCCTCGCATTTGGCAAGTTCAGATATCGCTTGCACGGTGAGAAGGACAATTTCTTGGTCGCTGTTGCTCAATAATGATTTCAGGCACGATGATACATCGTATTCATAATCTTTTCCCAATTTTATAATTTCATTTAATTTCGATTTCAAATCGCTTACGTTGGTTATATTCTGAATGACTAAAGTTTCCAGAGATGTAGATTTCTTCGCTGAAGGGCCTGAAAATGCAATAATAGGAGGATTATAAGATTTCTTTACAAGAGTGCGTTTTTAAATTAATAAATAAACTCACCATCCATTTTGAGGAACTTAATGAAAAATGGAGAAGAATACGTCAAGATAGTATAATTTATATAATTGACGAAACTATCATAGTAATAGATTATTTACGAAAATAATATCAAAATTATTCAAAAATCATAAAAACGCAAAAATTTTCAATGATAAATCTGAAAATCCATCCAATCAAAATCAATGCTGTCAGTCAATGTGTCAATGTCAAATAAACGTCAATGTGAAGCGTTTCGTTTTTGCTAGAACTCAGAAAGTCGTGACGCGACCGATTTAATTGGATTTAACCAAGTGATTTTCCGTGATTCACCGCACACCTAATAATCTACCTGTACACCAAGTGTACACCAAATAAATGATTGCACTACTAATTAACTGAGTATCAAAACTTATAGGTACCTACAAATAATGATTTATTTATACATCTATTTATTACCCAAAGTTAAAACAAAAATATTAAGTAGATATCAAAAATACTAAATATACATCAAAAAATTTACTTTTGACAAAAAGGGAAACCGACTTCAAAATGGGTTTGCACTAAAAAGTATGAAATAACGATGTTAGAACTCGTTTTTAAGTCAGCGAAAGGAAAGCACGTGTTCCAGAATATCTAATTCTTTCGCTGACTTCAAAACGAATTCTAACATCGTTATTTCATACTTTTTAGTGCAAACCCATTTTGAAGTCGGTTTCCCTTTTTGTTAAAGGTTAGTTTTATTTTTCCATTTTTAGTTTCATGTGTATTGAATACCTACTTATCAAGATTTTTCACATGTCGACAATATTGAATAATATTTATTTATTATTTTTTTGTGTTCATAAGTGTTAGTAGCATAAAATTAAGACTCCCGACGCAATCACCCAAACAATTAGAACGAAGAAAAACTAGCGGTCTTTACAGTACTTTAAGAATTATCCCTTAAGTCCTACCTAATTAGGAGTTGTACCTTCCATCATCAGCTCACCTGACTAACTCAAAGGGACATAAGTAGCGGTCTATACTTACGAACCTATAATATTTAAAGAATTATTCACTAACTCCTAATAGTTAAGGAGTTATATTTTCCATCATCAGCTCAGCAGCATGAGATGATGAGTACCAGACGCAAATACTTGAATAATTTTAGAAAATATATAAAACACATTATGCGTCCCTATAAAATTTGAGGGTTGCTCTCGATTTCCCTGGGATCCCATCATCAGATTCTGACTTGGTGACAATGTGACCAAATCGGAAGTATACCCGATCGAACAGAAGAAAAATTGTTGAAATCGGTCAACAGTTGGCGGAGAAATCGGTGAACATACAAAAAAAAAAAATATATATACAGTGGAACATAGAACCTCCTCCTTTTTTGAAGTCGGTTAAAAATAACAAATGCGCATCTAATAAACGAAACATCAAAAATATAACATCTAAAATGTCTTCTTATTCAAAAACGACACGGATACTTGTTATTTTTCTTTAAATTATAGACGTTAAGTTTAATTTATTTAGATGTGCAAATTTTGGTATGCAAACAGTATTTTTGATGTACGTATGTATATACTATACATATTTATATATTTATTC